>OY992536.1:240360713-240960713 GCA_963921195.1 Pegoplata infirma
CTCATTTATTAGCATAGTATCATAACTCAAAAAACGTGATTTTTGAGTTAATGATACAGAATTATTCGTTATGCCATGGTTTACATTGTGTCAAAAATTCGTATTAATATCTTTTAAACTTACCGTTTAAGAAGAGAACACGCCATTATTACATTTTCTATGTAACGGTTTTTTTTCAATGAAAATCCAGTTTGATTTGTAAACTTTAAACTTAAAATATTTGATTGTGCAGAAAAATCAAATATTTTGAGTTATGCCACTATGTAAGTAAATAAGCGATATGTATATCCATATATTTTTAATCGTATCAAGGTGTATTAAAAACAGACAATGTAATTACAGGTACGGATTTAATCATAAGAGGTTTAGGGGGAAATTTTAAGAAAAATTTAACGGGGACTTTTTAGTCATTTCTATAGGAAAAATCTTAAAGAATGCTAATTATGCATGAAAGAAATAAAGTAATACAATTGTAGTGGTAATTGGGGGGGCAAATTCTCCCTCGAATATTTGTTTAAAAATTCATTGTTATGATTTTTGCACTAAAGAAATACAAGATTATCATTATTTAAAAAAATAGTTTTATTCCACGCCCATAAAAGGGGGCGGACAGAAAATCGACATTTTCTAATTCTCTGGGTATTTGGACCTTTGAACTTCTTGTGGCATCAAAATGTTGTATTTGTTAAACAAAAACAGAAAAAATCATGTATAAATATGGTATTTTTCAGAGGTTGGTGTAGTTCTTCAAGGGGGAACTTTTTTCCCCCCCGTTCCGATTTTGCTCGTTCACGTGCCAAATGTCGGGAGTCTAGCCCTTTTATTTTGGACTGCATTGTGTTAACTACAGACGGACAGACGGACGGAGGGACATTGCTAGATTGTCTTAGAATCGATCACTGAACATTAAAGGTGTCCTAACGACTAAGGTAATTTTTCAAAATCACTTTTTAATACGTGGTAGGGTCCTAAATTGTAGTTTAGTATCTAAAAATGAGTGAGCCAAAATTTGGGGACAATCGGATAAAAATAACTCGTGCCGAAAATGGATTGAAATTCTGGGACACTCTTAGGTGATGAAAAAACACGTTTTTTCTAGTTTTTTTAAAAACATTGGTACATGTTATTTTTTGTTAAACTTTTTGTTAAATAATATGAAAATGGTAATAAATTACCTTTCCAAAAAGCTTAAAGAAATTCAAATCGGATAAAAAATAAGCATTTTACCCAGACCATTGCATAGTTTTTAAAGCCAAAATTTGAAAATTTTGCAAATTTTAAGGCAAAAAAATAATAAAAATTTAATTTTACTTTATAATTATATTAAATACATGTTATATATAAAAACTAACAGATATGGTAGTCTAACTTTCTTTTCATTTGGCGTGGGTAGTGATATAATTTCCGCGGATTCCAAAGAAAATGTGTTTTTCCACAAATAATTTAGCAAATATGGGAAAAAAATTCCTGTATTGTATTATACGAAGTAAAATACATAAAATCTGTAAATTTTTTGAGAAATCGGGCATCTTTAACCCCTTTTCGCCGAGGTGAAATGACAAATTTGAGACATTATACATTTCTAAAATACAAAATATCTGCATATATCCGATTTCTTAAAAGCTAAAAAATTTACATTTTACACTTCGTTCTGTACAATAAAGAGAAATTTGTCCCATATTTGCTAAATTATATTAGAAAAATTAATTTTATTTGGAATACGCGGAAATTTTATCACTACCGCCGCCAAATAAAAAAAAATCTTGACTACCATATCTGCTATTTTAAATCGTAAACATGTTTTCAATATGATCATAAAGTAAAAATATTTTTTTTTTTTTTTTTTTATGTAAAAATTTTGAAAATTTTGAAATTTTGGCTTTAAAAACCATACAATGGTCTGGGGCATGTATGCGTAAAATGCTTATTTTTAATCCGATTTTAATTTTATTAGTCTTTTTAGATAGGTAATTTAATACCATTTTCATAAAATTTAACAAAAAATAACAAATACCAATGTTTTTCCGAAAACTACAAAAAAAGGGTTTTTCCATCATCTAAAAATCTCCCAAAACTTCAATCCATTTTCGGCACGAGTTATTTCTAGCCGATTGTCCCCAAATTTTGGCTCACTCATTTTTAGATACTAAAGAACAATTTAGGACCCTACCAGGTATAAAAAGTTGATTTTCGTTTTTAAGGACACCTCTACTGAACATAAATATATATGCTTTATGGGGTCCTACACTGATATTTGTAGTTGGAGGGTATAAAAGTACTTGATCATGAGATCAAACTTATTACCACAGTAAACAAATTTGCAAATTTCCAACTGAAATTTAGTTAATAAAACTAAAAATCGGTTAATACAGCTAAATTCGGTTAGTACCACTGACATTTCATTGAAAAAAAAAAAATCGTTTGTCACAACCAAAAATAATAGCGACAACTCAGTTATAAGTTGATACAACTGAAAAATTTGATTGTAAATTAATTTTTCTGATTATTATACATTTAAAATATTTTTTTGTATCCAATACCACAAAAGGGAGGGTAAAAAACGCATTTTCTAATATCTTACACTCAAAAAGTATGTCGGTGAAATCTAATGCAATGGACAGTTGTTTTGACTACATTTTGTTGTAGAAATTGCGTTCACTACATATTACGCTAAAAACAACTGAAAATGTTTTTGTTTTTAACTATTGATTAACAACTACCAACTGTAACCTAAAAATTACTACTAATATAGTAAAAACAACTGTTTATATACAGTTGTTTTTACTACAATTGCCTGAAAAATTACTTAAAAATTCTAATACGTTTTAATATTTGATAAAAACTATTCTATAGAAAAAATGTCTCAGAATCTGAGACTTTTTCCATAGAAAAAGGGTCTCAGATTCTGAGACGTTTTCTATAGAAAAAATCTCAGAATATGAGACTTTTTCTATAGAAAAATGTCGCAAAATCTGAGGCTTTTTCTATAGAAAAAATGTCTCAGAATCTGAGACTTTTTGTATAAAAAAAATTTCTCAGAATATGAGACTTTTTCTACAGAAAATATTTCTCAGAATAGAAAAAAATTCACATAATCTGTGGCTTTTTGTATAGGAAAAATGTCTCAGAATCTGAGACTTTTTCTATAGAAAAAATGTTTCAGAATCTGAAACTTTTTCTTTAAAAAAATGTCTCAGAATCTGAGACATTTTCTATAGAAGAAATGTCTCAGAATATGAGACATTTTTTCTATAGAAAAAGTCTCAGATTTTGTGAAATTTTTTTTATAGACAAAGTCTCAGATTCTGAGATTTTTTCTATAGAAAAGGTCTAGATTCTGAGACCTTTTTTCTATGGAAAAAGTCTCAGATTCTGAGACATTTTTTCTATAGAATGTTTTTTATCAAATATTTAAACGTATTAGAATTTTTTAAATAATTTTAGAAGAAATGTCTCAGAATCTGAATCTTTTTCTTTAGAAACAATGTCTCAGAATCTGAGACTTTTTCTATAAAAAAAAATCTCCCAGAATCTAAAACTTTTCTATAAAAAAAATGTCTCAGAATCTGAGACTTTTTCTATAGAAAAAATGTCTCACAATCTGAGACTTTTCTATAAAAAAAATGTCTCAGAATCTGAGACTTTTTCTATAGAAAAAATGTCTCAGAATCTGAGACTTTTTCTATAGAAAAAATGTCTCAGAATCTGAGTCTTTTTCTATAGAAAAAATGTCTCAGAATCTGAGACTTTTTCTATAGAAAAAATGTCTCAGAATCTGAGACTTTTTCTATAGAAAAAATGTCTCAGAATCTGAGACTTTTTCTATTGAAAAAATGTCTCAGAATCTGAGACTTTTTCTATAGAAAAACTGTCTCAGAATCTGAGACTTTTTCTATGGAAAAATTGTCTCAGAATCTGAGACTTTTTCTATAGAAAAATTGTCTCAGAATCTGAGACTATTTCTATAGAAAAATTGTCTCAGAACCTGAGACATTTTCTATAGAAAAAATGTCTCAGGATTTGAGACTTTTTCTGCAGGAAAAATATACCAGAATCTATGAAAATTTCTGTTGGAAAAACGTCTTAGAATATGAGACTCTTTCTACAGGAAAAATGTTTTAGAATCTGATGCTTTTTCTATAGGAAAAATTTCTCAGACTGGGATTTTTTGCATAGTAAAAATGTATTAAAATCTAACTGTACGACTTTTTACAAAGTAAAAATGTCACAGAAACTGAGATTATTTCCATAGGAAAAATATCTCAGAATCTTAGAATTTCTATATGGGAAAAATTTCTCAGTGTCTGAGAATTTTTCTATAGGAAAAATATCTAAGAATCTTAGAATTTTTTATACGAAAAATGTTTCAGAATCTGAGAATTATTCTATACTAAAAACATTCCAGAATCCAAAAATTTTTCTTGACGAAATATTTCAAAATCTAAAAATATATTTTTACGAAGATTCTATAGCGACAATGTCTGATAATTATACCCTACACCACTCTGTGGTACAGGGTATAATGAGTTTGTGCTGATGTTTGTAACTACCCGAAATATTGGTCCTAGACCCACTTTTAAGTATACCGATCGACTTAGAATCACTTTTTGAGTCGATTTAGCGATGTCCGTCCGTCTGTCTGTCTGTCCAAGTAAACGGTGTAAACACGATACAGGTAGAAATTTTTAATCAATTGACTTGAGCCTCTTAAACTTAAGCCTCTTTTGGCCCAAGGACAAAGCCTATTGAAATTGAAAAAAATCGGTCCATATTTAGACCGAGCCCCCATACAAAGGTCCTCATTAGTTTTGGCTTAATTGACTCTAATATCCGCATTTTAATAGGAATTTTTTCGAAATTTGGCAGTTAATCATGTTTCATCCACACAAATCACCATTCCGAATTTTGAAGAAATCGGACCAGTTCTTCTTGTAGCCCCCATACAAACCACCTTCCCGATTTTCACATAAATCTCTCAAATTTCATGAAAATAGAAAATATTTAATTAAAATTCTGATTGTGTATGTTAAACGCGTACTTTAGTAATCTTATCAAATCTGATTATCATCGGACCATTTCTGGACTTAGGTCTTATGTGAAAATTTGGCACGATATTCAGTTAAAGCGGTTTATTGTCAACAAAAAGAAGCCTATTCCACTCAAATTTGATTTGTGAGTGCTTTTTACACTTATTAAAGATTTGACAAAATATAAATCTAATTAGTCCATGTTTGAACTTGGCACCCATATTCCTGGAAACTCTGGTGTAGGGTATTATATGGTCGGTCTTGACCGACTATAATTTTCTTACTTGTTTTTATTTACATTAAATCTCTTAGAATCAAAGGCCCTCTCCTTTATTTTAAAGCGCCAATCATTTTCACATCCACTTGTGTTGCCTTCACAGTTATTATATTATATGCTCAATTTGCTGCAGATATTGTAGTATTTATTAACCATACGTATGTTTTCTAACTGGTATCATTGTGATTTTATCATGAATTCAATCATTTACATAAATAAAAGCTACATTTTTTATGTGTTTTTTTTCAATTCGTATTCACCATAAAAATTAAACGTAAATACATATTAAATGAATTGTAAAATATTTATACTGACCTGTTAATATAATTAATACAATCAATTTAAAACAATAAATTAAAATACAGAGAAAAAAAATTAAATAAATAAATGTGAAAAAACAGCAGTCATATGATTAAAAAAATATACTACATATAAAACGATTTATATTATTGTGATTAAATACAACGAGTTGACTTTTAAATTGTTAAGGGGGGTAGAAACACGTTTAACCATTTTTTTAAAGCATATTTTTTTTGGAGTGTCATATTTAATATGTTTATACTTCCTTTTCCCCAAAAATTTTATATTTTTGCAGATAATATTATCATTTAAATTTTTTCGCGCTTACCAAAAATATTTCCACACTATTAATTTAATCTTTTTTGTATTTAAAAAAAAAAATAAAAAATGCAAAAAAAAAACTTCCTGAAATCTGTAATTTACTATAGTTTTATGTGTGTATGTGTGTGCCTTGCATGATGACAAACAGAAACACACATATTCTCAGTTTCCATTCATATTATTATTTTTAAATAAATATCCAGGAAAAACCACATATTTTCCATTTTACAAAGTTTAATGACAACCACAACATATTTAATGAAAAAATATACATTCCTGTGAACATACAAATGCATAAATGCAAAAAAAAAAAATGTGAATAAATATGCGAAAAAAATGCACATTCAAAATAACATTAAAAGGAAATGTTGCATACTTTTTTTCACTTTTTTTTTTGATTGTCGCCGTACAAGACAAGATATAAAAATGTATGGAAATTTATTAAATGAAAACCGGATGAGTTGTGTTGTGCATTAAGTGCGTTTAAAGATATTTTTAATATAAACAAAAGTCAATCACAGTACGTTAAAACGAAAAAAGTGCTAAGTAAAATAATCACATAAATAGTAAATTTAGTTTTAAAGAGAATTATGGTTTAAAAAAGCCGTCTAAGAGTCCCCGCACAACAATGTCGGTGACGTTTTTTCCATACAAATTTGGCATGAAAAAACGCTCGACCGAAATCCGCTAGAATAAAATCAATTTTATTTTTGTGTCGGTTTCTCTCTCTCCCTTAATTTTTGAAATGAAAATGTTGCCACTTTTTTACAAATATTTCGATTTTTTTCGATAAAGTAAACAATAAAATATGATCTCTTAAAAGAAAAAATATTAAAACTGAAAAAAAAAACAGCAAAAACCGAATCAATATGAAACAATCATATTGATTATTAAAAATACAATTAATTTAAATAAAAAAAGTGACGAAAAGTGAAAAAATAGTGTAAAAATCAACATATGACAGAATTTTCCGCTGCCGTCTTTGTTTTGCGCCTATACTCTCTCATGACCGAAAACGTCAACCGCTCCGACATTGTTGTGCGGGGACTCTAACTTCTAAATTTTAAATTCCAACTTCAAAATTCATAAAAAATAAATGGGTCTTATAACAAACATCACGCTCTTCGTGTCTCCCCAGTTGGCAACGTCCTCGAGCCATCCTCAGTGACGGAGCGATGACATGTCAGAGTCACACCTGACATCCACAAGACATCTCTATGTACTGGGTTGAGGACAGTTTCATACAAATTTTCAAAATGTCCTCACTCAAAGTCAGCAGTGGTCAGGGCTGACCTTCTGGGGACATGTCACCTAAGACTTCTTTGGGGAAATGTCTGACATAGGTCATGCGAAAATACAAAAAATTTTCGTATTTTCTTTAGTTTTTACTTTTATCCATTTTCCTTTATAAATTATCTTTCTCATATTTAGAAAAAACTTTTCGCCTTTTTTAGTCCCAACTGGATTTGAACCTGGAACCTCCAGTTTATTAGTCCCACACCTAACCACTTGTTCCAAACTTTATTTTTAAAATTGTTTGTCTATTTATTACTTTTATTCTACTTGTTAGATTTTGATTTTATTTTAATTAAGTCGATAATATTGCCATCTTTTTCTTGGAAATTAAAGAGTTGCCCAGATTTAAAATTCTAATTTAATATACTGCTATTCTGAAGACATTTCCTTTTAGACGTCTTAGAGGAATTGTCCACACTCTTAAAGCAAACATTCAGTGCTGACAACGTTAGGACATGTCATCAAGGATTGCCTATGATTTGTCAGAACCTGAAGACATTTCCTCAAGGAATCACTGTGGAAATTTCCTCAGTGACACATTTTCCAACTGGGTCACTCTTAAAAATTTCGTTCTGAATATCAGAAAAATCTGTTCGAGGAAAATACGATAATATTAAATTACCATTGTTGGTTTTACAAATAATGCTAACTTTTTAAATCAAAAAAGCGCTAAATGAATTTTGAAAAAATGTATCAATTTATGATTAGTATGGTAATATTATTAAAGAAAAACCTTTAAAAGTGTTTAAAACAAATTCTCAGCAAATAAAAAGTCATTGGGTTTCCCGATAATCCACAAAAAAAAACTGTTTTTATTGCTGGATGAAAAAACAAGTTGAAAAGTTAAATTCTACTTTGCCGAATCTATGAATACCCTCCATAATGCCTTTTTTAAAGGATAGTACATTTTAACATGAAAAAAATTAACAATTTTGATTATAAATATTTTATTTTGAGTAAAAAACTCTTTTTTTGTCATTTAAAAGAAAAATTACTAATTTTTTTTTTTTGAGTGTAAAACTTTTTTTCGAGTGTAATGTTTTTTATACTGTAAAAATATTTCTGAGTGAATGCACGTACGTATGTACACAAAATATTGACATTTTTGTAAAAAAAACTAAGTTTTTTTTGAGTGTAAAATTTTTTTCGAGTGTAATATTTAAGTTACCAATGCTTTTAAATCTAAACAAGTTTCAAAAGCATTGCTTTAAAACAAGCATTGTTAAGTTACCACTAATGCTTTTAAAACTTGTTTACCACGTGGCATTTAAGATGAACAAAATCTGAAATTCGGGGTTTTGCTTATAACTTTTGAACCACTTGACCGATTGAGCTCAAATTCAATACCAAATAGACCTAAGGAACGGCAAATATATACGCCACGTTTAAGCAGTCTAATTATTGTTTTTCGGAAGTTGTAGTGTTTTTTATCTCGTAAATTTGCGAAAACCCCTTGCCGAAATTTACTCTTTTGCTCATAACTTTTGAACCAATGGACCGATTTGGCTGGATTGCATTACAAGCCTGAACACGTAAATGACCAACATATATGCCCAACTTCAGTAGCCTCTGTAAAGACTTTCAAAAGTAAGCGTGTTTTCTACGGACAGACGGACGGACGGACATCGCTAGATCGACTTAAAATCGATCGAGGATCATGAATATAAACCCGAGTAAAAATAATTATATATAGGCGTATATAATGTCATCCAGCCATATAAAATAATATATGATTACATATAAGTTAACAGATTTTCTTAATTTTTATATGGAGTTATATGTAATTTCATATTATTTGATGATAATTCAGATAAAAATAAATATGGTTGATGTAATTGTATAAAAGACACAAGTATCTAAACCTCATTTTATATAAAAATATATATTACGTCACCTTTAATTATATAAAATTATATAGTAGTATTAAACTAAACTTAAATTTTTTCAAGAGCATTTAATATATAATTATATATTCCTTAAGTGATGTCATATGTAACCATATATGCTTTAAAAAAACGTTTCTTTACAGTTTGAAATTATTCTAAGATTTTTTACAGTTTGAAATTTTTTAAAGTTTTTTTTACAGTTCAAAAATTTTACCAGTATTTTTACAGTTTGATAAACTACATCTTCTGGTTCGAAGCGTTCACAAACTTTATTTGGTGTTTGTATCGTTGACCTGTGATGTATGTAATTTCAACCGAAAAAAAATTCACCATAACCCGATAAAATTTTATACAATTAGATATAATTGGATCTTATTGTATCCAATCATATATAATTTGATGCCATTGGATATATACAAATGAATAAAATCAGATATTAATAAATCCAATTTAATGCAATTCAATCCATCATTTTTGGGATAAAATTATATCTAATTGTATTCGAGGACAGATCAAACATATTAAAATTTTTACTCGGGTATACTTTATGGGGTCCTAGACCAAAATTTCGATGTGTTACAAACGGAAAGACCAACTTATATATACCCTCTATCACTAGAGTGAGAGTAGAGTAAAATCGTCTGAGGTCTTGGTCTTGCCCAATTTTCCTACGATTTCAGTGACGGTGAGCCTCAGCGATGTTTAGGTTGAAATTTAGTGTCGACGAAAGGTGTAAACGCAGTTCAATTTCTTCAAGATTAAATGTCACAAAACAGCGAAATTGTAGTTGCTCGCATTCGCGAGATAACGCGAAATTAGTGTTTTTGTATTTTCTAAAATTTTGACATTGAAGTTTTTTTAATATTTTCAAAAACTGAGTATACAGTTTTAATTGAACTTATTTAAAGGTCGCAAAACAGTAAACATCAAAATCCTATCTTCTTTAGGTCGCCAAATAAATTTTTTGATGTTTTTAATTTCGTTAATATACCCTACACCACACTGTGGTACAGGGTATAATGAGTTTCAGACATGGGCGTTAATGATTACGTTGTGTAATTGATTACAGTTTCAATTACAATTACATGAAAGGTCGGTCATACATTTGGCTCCCCTAGGGGCACTTTAGGGTAAGTTACAGACATGGGCGTTAATGATTACATTATGTAATTGATTACAGTTTCAATTACAATTAGATGTAATTAGTAATTGAAAATTTTCAATTTTACTTGTAATTGTAATTGTAATTGAAAAAACTCAATTACTAATTACATGTAATTGTAATTGAAACTGTAATCAATTACACAATTGTAATCATAAACGCCCATGTCTGATGAGTTTGTGCTGATGTTTGTAACTAGCCGAAATTTTGGTCCTAGACCCACTTTTAAGTATACCGATCGACTTAGAATCACTTTTTGAGTCGATTCACGATACAGGTCGCAATTTTTAATCAAATGACTTGAAATTTGAAACTTAAGCCTCTTTTGGCCCAAGGATGAAGCCTATTGAAATTGGAAAAAATCGGTCCATATTTAGACCCAGCCCCCATACAAAGGTCCTCTTTAGTTTTGGCTTAAATGACTCTAATAACCGCATTTTAATAGGTATCTTTTCGAAATTTGGAGGTAAGCATGTTTCATCCACACAAATCACCATTCCGAATTTAAAAGAAATGTGACCAATTTTTCTTGTAGCCCCCATACAAACCACCTTCCCGATTTTCACATAAATTTCTCAAGTTCCATGAAAATAGAAAATATTTAATTTAAAATTTTGTTTGTGTATGTTAAACGCGTACTTTAATAACCTTATCAAATCTGATTATCATCGGGCCATTTTTGGACTTAGGTCCCATTTGAAAAGTTCGCCCGATATTCAGTTGAAGCGGTTTATTGTCAACAAAAAGAAGCCTATTCCACTCAAATTTGATTTGTGAGTGCTTTTTACACTTATTAAAAATTTGACAAAATATAGATCTAATCAGTCCATGTTTTAACTTGGGACCCATTTCCCGGAAACTCTGGTGTAGGGTATTATATGGTCGGTCTTGACCGACTATAATTTTCTTACTTGTTTTATCTTTGGATAGGTTTCTTTAAAATTTCGTAAAAACATGGTATGCAGTTTTACTTGCGCTTGATCAAAGGTCACACAACTGTTGACATCGAAATTGTAGGTGTTAAGTTTCGCGAGATATCGCGTAATTTTATAATTTTTTTATTATTTCGTTTTATTTTAAAACCGGTTCTTAAGAAATGAAAAAAAAAGTGGTATGCAGTCTGATTTGAGCATGTTGGAAGAAATTGAAACTGCCCACAAAAAAATTAAAGCTGCTCACTTTCGCGAGAAATAGCGAAAAACTGTTTTTTGGGGGGTTTTCTTGTTTTGATTAAAAAAAGAAGTTTCTTTGACATTGTTGAAAAACACGAAATGTAGTTTGACTTGCTATTAGTTAAAGGATAAAAGGTCGCTGGTAACATTTAAATTTTAGCTGCTCAATTCTTCGAGATATCGCTAAAAAAGCTCGCTTAACTACTATGCATTATTGTTATTTTTGGTCTATAAAAACATATACTTCAATTAACGACAAAAATGTGGCATGCAGTTTGAATTCGAGGTTATTAAAGGTGACAAAACTGCAAGCATAAAAATTATAGATGCTCAATTTCCCAAGAAATTGCTAAATTACTGTTCAAGGTTTTATATTAATTAATTTATTTTTTCTTTATTGTCTAAATTAAAGGAAAAAAATCAAGAAACGTCAAATATATTGTATGAAGTTTAAATTTTACGTGGTTGATGGTGGTAAAACTGCTCAAATAAATACGTTGACTGCTAACTTGCGCGAAAAATTTAGAAGATATGACTTCGGCGTTACATGTTTTGTGACCTGTAAATAAATACAATTAAAACTGCGTACAGTTTTTGAAGATATTTAAAAAACTTCATTGTCAAAATTTTAGAAAATACAAAAAAACACTTATTTCACGTTATCTCGCAAATGCGAGCAGCAACGATTTCTCTGTTGACAGTTTTGTGACATATAATCATGTAGAAATCGAACTGTGTTTACACTTTTCGTCGACACTAAAGTTGAACCTAAACATCACTGAGGCTCACCGTGCAGTGCCTTTTCTGACTCGTTAGAAATTTAATTTTCTATAAAAAATAATAAAATTTTTAAACATTTAAATAACTATTCTGTAAATACAAATTTTTGGCAAAATCCGAAAAAAAATACTTATTTGCTTAGATCACTTTATCCAATTTATAACCTATTTTCGACACGTGTTTTCCTTATTCTATTACCTCCAAATTTAGAATTTTTCATTTTAAGATGCTAATAAATAAATTGTGCCCACCCAAGTGGTAAAAACGAATATTAATTTGGAAACAAGTCTAGGGTACATATATTATTATTCTTAACATAGGTTAGGTTAGGTTAGGTTGTAAGTGGCTGCTGACGTTTTTTACGTCAACACACGTAGACTCTGAGGTCCATTGTGATACCACGGGACCGTAATAGGTTTCCCTACTAGTCCCTGTCGTTAAACCATTTTGAGCTTCTTATAAAACTCCTTAGATGTTGAATTTTGACATCCGACAAATCAGAAAGATCGTACAGCTCCCTAGATCCCAGTGAAGCAAGTCTCTGACCAGAAAGTGCCGGTCAATGGCAAATAAAGTGTTCGATAGTTTCCAACTCCTCTTCATCCATGCAACTTCGGCAAAAGTCATTCGACGGCACATTTAACCGCTCTGCGTGCTTCCCTATAAGACAGTGTCCGGTAATTATAGAAACCACCGTCGAAATCTCTCCTCTTGGAAGCGATATCAGCTCACTTGTGCGCCCCTGATTAAGAGAAGGCCAAATCAGTCGTGTTGTCTCACACGTCCATCCATTTGCCCATCTTTGATTAGTTTCCGTCGCAGAACAAAGCCGTAGGTTTTGCTTGCAAGTTTCTAGAGGCATACCAACACATTCCAATTCTGTTGGAACCTGTAAGGTAGTTCCTAGTCTTGCAAGCTCATCGGCTTTGCAATTCCCTGGAATGTCTCTGTGCCCTGGGACCCATATGAGTCGTATGTTAAACTGCTTGGCCATCTCATTTAAAGACGTGCGGCAGTTAAGGGCAGATCTTGTTTTCAGAAACATTGAATCCAGGGACTTGACCGCGGCTTGACTGTCAGTATAGATGTTGACTGCGGTTGTAGACAAGACATTGCAGCTCAACCAGTCAGCCACTTCTTTTATTACCAGCATCTCTGCCTGGTAAACACTGCAATGATCTGGCAATCTACGAGCCAGGCTCAACCCAAGCTCTTCCGAATAGACTCCCAAGCCCACTTGTTCGTGCAGCCTCGATCCGTCTGTATAAAAATTTATGATAGCTCCACTACCCGGAGTATCCCCCATCCAAGACTCCCTGGATGGTATCATAGTGGTAAAGTGGCGCTCAAAGAGGCTCACAGAGGGAGCACAGTCCACATTTTGTGGTATTGTTATCTTTTTCAAGATCGCGCTATGGCCACAATCACTGCTCCTCCATTGCAGCTTGCTATTAAGTCGAATTGCCGACGCAGCCGCATACTGCCTACCCAATATGTCCAAGGGTATCAGGTGAAGGAGGATTTCGAATGCAGCCGTAGGTGTAGTACGAAGAGCACCAGTGATGCACATTGACGCCATTCTCTGTACCTTCGTGATAAAGACAAAGTTCGCTTTTGTTTCTAAAGCAGGCCACCAGACAATGATTCCATACAGCAAAATTGGACGCACCACTGCTGTATAGATCCAATGAACGACTTGAGGGCTAAAACCCCATCGTTTTCCAATGGCCCTTTTACAGGAATACAAAGCAATCGTTGCTTTTCTCACCCGTTCCTCAATATTATGCCTGAAATTCAGCTTCCTATCTAGAAATACTCCAAGATACTTGGTTCCATCTGAGAAGGTGATTTTAGTACCGTCCAGAGAAATAGGATCAAAAGCAGGAATCTTATTTTTCCTTGTAAACAAAACAAGCTGTGTTTTACTAGGATTAACTCCTAGACCACATTTTCTTGCCCATTTAGACAGATCTTTTAGAGAACCCTGAAGAATGTCCCGCAATGTTGGCAGATGCTTCCCCTTTACCGCTATCGCGACATCGTCAGCATATGCGACAACATGACACCCACGTGCTTCTAGAGATAGTAGCATTGAATTCAGTGCCAGGTTCCAAAGAAGCGGCGAAAGAACACCTCCTTGTGGTGTGCCCCTATTGATAAATCGAGATATGACGGACGCTCCCAATTCAGACGTTATACGTCTATTGGCAAGTATTCTTAACATATTTTTGGTCATTTTGGTATAATTTTTGGCGAAATTGGTCCAGGAGTTAAGAAGTTATGAGCAATTGAGATTAGTTTAAATATATGACACGCCATTTTGTATCAATGCGTTCTTTCGAAGTTTTTGAGTTGTTTGTCAATGGTACGTAAGATAGTTATTAAAACTTAAAAAAAAAATAAAAAAAATTTAAATCGCATAACTCTGTGAGTGGAATTTAAAGATTAGGGACAGCTAAATTTAGTTTTATTTTAAAATTGTGGCAACATTCAAAAATCTAACAATTTAATAAAACTATCATATTAAGTATTATAAATTTGACTCCTCATTTTACTTTTATAAATAAATTCTTGCTTTTTAAACCCAAGGTTTCATTAGTAAATCTATTTATAATTTTTTTTTTATATATTAAAGAAAAATATGTATAATAAAAAACTAATAATTAAAACTAATATAATAATAATATAAATATAATATAAAAATAAATATTAACATAAACATATCATAAATGAACACCTAAAATATATACAACAATATACAGATAATTATAAAATTTAAATAAATATTTGTAAATATTAAAATAAAATATTGTAAATGAATTAATAACAAATGCTGTATATACAAATACTATTTCAAAGAAAAGCCTTTAATTAAGAAAAATTAATATGTATATTAAAAAAAAAATAAATAAATAAATGAATTATAATGACCATTTTTATAAAAAAAAAATCCTTATTGTTTTAAAGAATTAAAAAAAAAAATATATTTATTCCACTTTCGCTTAAAAGAATTTGTGTTTCCAAAAATGGTAAATGGTAACGGGCTTATTTAACAATAATAGGGTGGTGAGTTCAATTCTCAGAAAAACACTACTTACTAAGACTATGGTCGTAGTTAGTTTTTTTTTTATTAAATTAAATTTAAATTCTTTATATTTTTTTCACATTTTTATTTAAAAAATATTTAAATTTATTTTTATAGTCATTTATTTTTCAAAAAGTGGTCACAATCATGAAAAAATGTCTTCCTAATACAAACAACATATTTTCTATTAAAAAAAATTAAATATGTTAAATATTTTGTTAATAAACAAAAGCAAAACTCATAAGCTTAAATTAAATTAACAAAAAAAAAAACATCTTGCGTATAACTAAAAAAATTGTATAAACTGTTATTGATTATTAAAAATATATCAACAAAAAAAATAATTTGTTAGTTCAGAAACTACACCAAAAATGCTTTAATGTTTAACCCAAGTAAATATGTAAATTTTTTTTAGAACTATTAAGTATTGAAAATATTAGACGAATTTATAAGAAAATTATAAAAGAAAGCTTGAAAAAAAATTATGATAAAATATTTAGCAAACAATATTAATACATATATAAATACACTGAAAAAAAAGTTAGAAATATTTTTAAGAAAAAAAATATAAATAAAATATTTAGCTTAAATTAGGCACTATTAGGAAATTAGAATAAAAAAAAGCTTAGAAAACTTATTTAAAAAAAAAATATAAACTACAGTCCATTAAGCGTTAAAAAAAATATTGTTGATTACATGCTAAAGAAAAACACAAAACAAATAAAAAATATTAAAAAATACAACTGTTATATTTTTTTAAACCTATAGCAAAAATTTTAAAGTTTTTTTTCAAATTAAATAAATTACACAGTGGAAATAATATGGACCTCCAACGGAAACTTATTATCTGAGGCATTTTTGTTATAAAGCAAAGAAAAAATTCTGAAAAAATTTTAAACTTTAGATGTTTCAAACTATTTTTTTGTAGAGAATTTCCCTTTTTTCCAAGTAAGTTTTAAGTTTTATATCGAGGTCCTATATTTAAAACCCTCTATCTTCCATTTTCACGAAAATGACTTTTTGATGGCAAAATATTTAGTAAAACGGCCCTCATCTATGGTGTAAAATTCAGAACAAAAATATTTTTTTTTTGCTTTTTTATTTGCATTTTTGGTTTTCTCTATCTTATACAATTACACTCAAAAAATAACATTGTAAGTTACCACACAATCTCGTGATTTTACGAGGCTATTCTCGTAAAATAGGAGGTAGGTAAAATTCTCGTAAAATTACAAGGATTTCATCGTAATTTTGAATGCGCCAAAAATTGGTAAAATAAAAAATAAAAATAAAAATGTTAAACTTACAAGAAAAAATGGTAAATATGTTAAAAAAAAATGGTAAATTTACAAACCAAAATGGTAAATTTACAAAAAAAAAAAATTGTTAAACAACATAAATCCTCGTAACAAAATCATTTTTTTAAATACCTGTTTTTTTTTTTTTTTTGAAAAATAATTAGAATCCTCGTCATAAAATTTTTAAAATTTTGTCAACTTTTTCCTTAAATAATTTTCAATAAAAAAAAAATTACAACAAAAAAATTGTTTTTTTGTTAAACAACATAAATCCTCGTATAACATAATTTTTGTAATATAACAGTTTTTTTTTGTATTTCAACAACTAAAATCCTCGCAATAAAAACTTTGTTGAAAAATTACATTTTTTTTTAAAATAACCTTTCAAAATGGTAGAATACAATTACGAAAATAAACTTGTAAAATTACCAATAAAACTGTAGTTCTCGTTTGAGCAAAGTACGAGATTTTTTGTTAAAAAACAAGGAAAATTGTTAAATATTGGTAGAACTGGATTAAAAAGCATTTTACCATGCGTTCTACCACACTCTTATAAATTTTTGTTGAAATTTACCCACTTTATTGTAGGTAACTGTTCTCCTACAATAAAGTGGGTAAAAATACTCAATGTGTTTAAATTTCAACATTTGCACACAAAGTGTGTACATCTAATAAACATTTTGTGTGTAAACCTGCTTTTGAAATCTTCTGGCAATACACACAAAATGTGTAATTGTAGCTTATTTGTGCTCAAAAATAGATTTAAAATGTTCAAAATTGCATCTTAAATGTTTTCTTTTACATTTAAAGTGTTTGATTTTTAACAACCTGCTAAAAATTTGTATTCCTATAAAAAAATAAAACCAAAAATGCATTTTATTATTTTTTTTTAGTTTTTATTTAAAATAAAATGAAATTGTGTATAATGAATAAATATAATATTCATAATTACATTAAAGGTGCAATTTTTTAAATTAAAGAATAGATGTTTTAAACATTATTAATATTTTTTTGTACATCTTAATTTTTGAAGATAGAACTAATTAAAAAAAATTAATAAAAATTCATCGTCTGACAGATTACAGCAGGATATAAAATGTTAAATGTAAAATGAAAAAGAAACACTTGATTCAGTTGTTCTATTATATCCACCGTTTCGCCCATTAGTACTTTCTTCTCTAGAGAAGTTTGAATATAAATATTTTTTGTGAGTCTTCTGTTTCTAAAAATATAAAAAAGTTAAATTTAATTGTTTTAACCAATATTGCAATTATTAAAGAAATTAAATACTTATGAGCAATCGCAATGAATGGAGAATTCGTTGGAACTTGACTTTTCATTTCAGTATTTGTTGTTCCAAACTGCAAGTATAAAAAAATTTTTAAATTATTAACAAAATATTTCTGATATCTAAATCAGAATTCACAGAATCCGAGATATTTCTCTATAGAAAATTCTCAGAATCTGAGTAGTTTTTCCTATAGAAAACTTCTCAGAATCCATGACAATTTCTCTATAGAAAGTATGTCAGAATCTGAGACATTTTGCAATATAAAAATTGTCTCAAATATGTTTTTTTATGGAAAAACTCTCAGATTTTTTTTTATAGAAAACTTGTCAGAATCTGAGATATTATTTCTATAGAAAAATTCTGAGAATCTGAGATATTTTTTCTACAGAAAAATTTTTAGAATCTGAGATGTTTTTTTATAGAAAAATTCTTAGAGTCTGGGATATTTTCTCAGAATCTAAGATATGTTTTCTATAAAAAAATTTTAGAATCTGAGATATTTTTTCTATAAAAAATTCTTAGAATCTGAGATATTTTTTCCATAGATAAGTTCTCAGAATATAAAACATTTTTTCTATTTAAAAATTCTCCGAATCTAAGATATTTTCTATAGAAAAATTCTCAGAATCTGAGATATTTTTTCTACATAAAAGTTATAAAAAAATATAAGAATCTGATATATTTTTTCTATATAATCTGAGATATTTTTTCTATAGAAAAATTCTCAGAATGTGAGATATTTTTTCTATACAAAATTTCTCGAAATCTGGGATATTTTTCTATTAAAGAATTCTCAGAATCTGAAATAATTTTTCTACAGAAAAATGCTCAGAATCTGAAATGGTTTATCTACAGAAAAATTCTCGGAATTTGAAATAATTTTTCTACAGAAAAATTCTCAGAATCTGACATATTTTGTCTATAAAATAATTTTTAGAATCGAAGATATTTTTCCTATAGAAAAATTCTTAGAATCTGATATATTTTTTCTTTAGAAATTTTTTCAGAATCTGATGTATTTTTCTACAGAAAATTTCTCAGAACCTGAGATATTTTTTCAACAGAATAGTTCTCAGAATCTGATATATTTCTTCTATGGAATAATTCTCAGAATCTGAAATATTTTTTCTATAGAAAAATTCTAAGAACCTAATATATTTTTTCTATAGAAAAATGATCAAAATCTGAGATATTTTTTTTATAAACAGTTCTCGGAATCTGAGATATTTGTTCTATAAAAAAATTCTCAGAATCTGAGATATTTTTTCTATAGCAAAATTCTTAGAATCTGAGATATTTTTTCTATAGAAAAATTCTCAGAATCTGAAATAGTTTTTCTATAGAAAAATTCTCAGAGTCTGATATATTTTTTCTATAGAAAAAATATAAGAATCTGAGATATGTGTTCTTTAGAACAATTTTCAAAGTCTTAGATATTTTTTCTATAGAAAATTCTTACAATTTGATAAATTTTTTCTATATAGTAATTTTAAGAATCTGGTGTTTTTTCTATAGAAAAATTCTCAGAATGTGATAAATTTTTTTCTATAGAAAATTTCTCAGAGAATTATATATTTTTTTTATAGACAATTTCTGAGAGTCTGGTATATTTTTCTATAGACAATTTTTCATAATCTGGGATATTTTTATTTTATAAAAAACTTCTCAGAATCTGAGATATATTTTCTAAAGAAAAGTTCCCATAATCTAAGATATTTTTTCTAAAGAAAAGTTCTCATAATCTAAGATATTTCATAATCTGGGATATTTTATAAAAAACTTCTAAGAATCTGAGATATTTTTCCCAAAGAAAAGTTCTCATAATCTAAGATATTTCATCTATAGAATAATTTTCAGACTCAGAAATATTTTTTCTATAAAAAAATTCTCAGAATCTGATCCACTTTTTCTGCAGAAAAAATCTATAATAATCTAAGAATTGTTATTGAAATATTTCCAGAATCTGGTTAGGATCTGAAACATTTTTTCTAAAGACAAATTCTCATAATCTGAGACACTTTTTTATAAGAAATATTCCCAGATTCTGATATCCAGACATTTTTGTAATGAATAATTCAAAAAAATCCAAGTCATTTGTGGTACTTACCGTTCTGATTTATATTTTAAATATTTAAGAAAAACATGAAATTAACAACAAACTATTTTTCTTAAATTTTGCGAATTTGTAACATCCGGGTCTGTTTTTGTATCTTTAATCCACCTCTTATATATTTTACGTTGCATTGATCGTTGCTTTATATTTTCAATTTTTTTAACAATATTATCTTTTATGTTTTTTCGCGTTATTTTAATTTAAATGCGAGAATAACAAAATTTTCTGATTTCAATTTCCTTTTATTTTATTTTGACAATTTGTATTTTAAAATTATTGAACATTACGCATTTAATGTTTAATATCAAAAATTAAACACAAAATGTTTACAATAAACATTAAATGTGTAATTTTAAAATTCTTGTGTTTATTTCTTTATAAATAAATTTATCAACACACAAAATACTATATAATGTGCTTAATATTAAACTTTTTGTGTGTAAACTAAAATTTTAAACACTTGGTGCTCAATTTTAGGCGTTGTGTGTTATTTTACATAAAAATTTACCCACTTGATTGTAGTATTTTTACAAGGAGTTTTTAGAGTGCAGTTTATTTTTTTGAGTGTAGTTTTTTTTGAATATAAAATATTTTTTTTGAGTAATTTCATCTTGCAATACATGTTTTCATTCTAATTTTTGCATGCTGAACATGTTTTTGTCAACAAATAGTTACTTTAAAAAAATATTGTACACACAGAAAAAAAACTTTGTAAAATGACAAGAAAAGTTCGTTACTTTTTTTTTTGCTACCTACTATTTGACAAGAATTCCTTGTTATTTTACAAGCATTGGCGTAGGAAGCAAACATTTCTTCTAAAGCCCCGCCAGATTTTTTTGAATTTTTTGTTTTTTTTTTTAATAGAAAACCCCAAACCTATTTCTGAAGCGTTCCCTTCATTATGTGTCTAGGTGTCCAAGAAACGAATGCCCTCCGAAAGCGGTTAAAAGTTCATATATTTTTTTAAACAAATTTTGATTCTGAAGATTTTTGGGAAATTCAAAACTCCCAGATATGTTATAAAAATGAAAGATTTTTAATGTTTTTCCTATAGTAAAATCATTAGATTACTATGATTTTTTTCAAGAAAAAGTTCTGATGATTGCAAAAGTTGATGATTATTAGTAGGGAGGAGATTTCCATGCAAATGCATGTCTTTTGTCGATAGTCTTAAAACGATATCAACCAATTATCTTTCCGAATCAAGAAATTTGCGTTAAAATGGCATCGATTTGTTTTTGCATATTTTTGCATATTTTGGTGAAAATGCATATTTTTGCATATTTTGGTTTTGAATGCATATTTTGTGCATATTTACAACTTTTAAGTGCATATTTTTGCATATTTTGGCACAAATTAGCAAAAACACAAATTAAAATTTATTTGTTTCAAAAACTTTTTTAAATTTTAAAAATATATTTTGAAAATAAGAAAAAATTATTTTTTTCTTTTTAATTTTTTTATAGATTGTCTTATACCCTATTCACACGTACAGTTTTAAACCGTTTTTAGCAGCAATATTTTTAGCACTTTCTTTATTCTATTACAGTATATTGAGAGAAAATGCTAAAAATAATTGCTAAAAACGGTTTAAAACTGTAAGTGTGAATAGGGTATTAATTTCTAAACAAACCTTGCTTACTTAAAGTTTTAAATCTTGGTATTCAAACCCGGTGTTATTTTTTGTTATTTTTAAAGTTTTTTTTTGTGAAAACAAGTTTTTTATTGCACACATTTTATTTTTTAGTGCATATTTTCAGGTTTTTTAGTGCATATTTTCAGTTTTTTAGCGCATATTTTAAGCGCATATTTTAGATTTTTTAGTGCATGAAAATCTCATCCCTAATTATTAGTCAAAATTCTCAGATTCTTTCTTCCAATATCTTTTGTCTATAAAAAACCACTTAGAATTTATAAACTTTTTTAAATCAAAGAACTTAAAATGTTTTCCTGAAGTTAAAATCCTAAGAATCGGTGAAGGTTTTATTACTGACAAAAACATCAGATTCATATAGAAACTTTTTGCAATAATTCAGACTATTTTTCAATGGGAAAAACTATTAGATCTAATATAATAACACTGGGCTACAGTGAAAAAATACTTCTGATGTGACATAGTATAGGTTGTTGGTCTTGTCGAGTAGATAACAAAAATGCCAGTTACACATGCCAGACACCCTCAAATTTTATAGTTATTGTCAAAAAACGTTTTTTGGGACCTTTCTCACTAAACCTTGTGTAATTCAGAAAATTTTCAACCGATTTAAAATTTTTAAACTGTTTTGAATAGAAAAAGGATAGGGCTTTCCATATGTGTGAATTGGTCAATATCTACTGATTTTTTCTATAAAATCAAATTTTTTTGTTATTTTTTGAAAATTTTTCAAGTTTATCGATGTTTTTCTGCTATAGTTCGTTTCACAACCTTTATATTTATTAGCGTTTTTTTAAAGAAAATTTAATTCTAAATACGATAAGCTTCATCCTGAAAAAATCGGATAATAATTGACAGAGTTGTGATAATTTTTCTAAAAAAGAAAATTAAGATTTTGCAGGAATTCGCCGTTCAGATAACCCAGGCAAAAAAATAAATTTATCATAAATGGTCATGTACAAAATTTTTAACGGTTTTTGGCGCACTGAATCCGAATCTAGCCTTTAAATTGCTCTATATCGTCAGGTTTTTGAGATATTTGACATAAATTGATATATCAAAAACTTAATAAGATAGCGCAATTTCAAGGTCAAATTCGAATTCAGGAGGCCAAAACCCTTAAAAATAATTGTACGCGACCTCTCAGTATGTTCGTTTATTTTTTTTTTGCCCGGCAATTTCATACAAAATCCTAATTTTCTTTTGTAGAAAAATTATCACAACTCTCTTAATTGTTATCCGATTTTTTTGGCATAAGGCTCATCGTATTCACAATTAAATTTTCTTTAGGAATACGTTTATTAATATAAATGTTGTTGAAAAAACTATAGCAGAAAAAAATCGATAAACTAAAAAATTTTCAAAAAATAACAAAAAATTATATATTGTTGAAAAAATCAATACATATCTTTCTTATACGTATAGACCAATTCACAAACATGAAAAGCCCTATCCTTCTTCTATCCAAAACAGTTGAAAATTTAAAATCGGTTGAAAAATGTTTAAGTTACACGTGGTTTAGTGACAAAAGTCCCAAAAAAAAGTTTTTTGACAATAACTTTAAAATTTGAGGGTGTCTGGCGAGTTTGATGGGCATTTTTGTGATCTTTTCGACGAGACCTACAACCTTAATAACCTCATTTTAAAAGTATATTCGATTTTGTGTTTTTTGTAGCACAGTGTTATTATGGAAGTCAAAAAGCTCGAAAATAGAAAAGTTTTTAAGATATTGCCATATTCCACATTTTAAAAAGTGGTTTTACATAAATAAAAATATCTCCGGACAAAATTGGAGGATTTGATTTTTTTTTTATTATTAAATCAAAGGTAATAGAATACTTTATCCATTTTCTATACAATATTTTTCAATCTGATTATCGCCTTAGAATCTATTACTCGATATATCGACAACTTTACTTCAATTTAAATGAAATTTAGAAAAAAGGTAAATTCTATTGTAAATTCTACTCAGTTAAAAATTGTAATTTTATTTCTTAATGTAAAGTTCATGTCTGTTTCATTACCAAGAAAATAACAGGTTTTTTATAAAATCCGTCAAAAATTGTAGAAGTTACAAAGATTTGAACAAAAATGCACGTAATTTTTACATTTTTCAACGGATTTTCCGGAAGACCTCTTATTTTCTTCTTAATAAATCATACTTGATCTGTAAAGAGATAAATTATTTCAATTGAATTTACTCTTTCTCCGAATTAAGATAAAATTGAAGCAAAATTGTCGATATATCGATTAATAGCTTCTAAGGCGATAATCGGATTGAAAAATGTTGCATGTAGGGTTGATAAGCAGATCATTAAAATTACCTTTAATTTAAAACCAAAAACAATGAGATCGATCAATTTGTGTTGGAGATATTTTAATTTAAGTAAAACCACTTTTTTAAGAAGAAGAAGAAGAAAATTTGAAAAGTTGACAATATCAAAAACTGTTCTACTTTTAAGACTTTGGAGTGGATTTACGGATTCAGCGTAAGATTTCACATGGAAAATAAATGAAAAATGTCGTGATCGGAAAAAAAATTTTAATTTGTAAACTAGTGTAATTTTTACATTGTGAAGGGTATTCAAACATTCGACAAGGCAAATTTAATTGTTTTCTAATGTTTAGTTAAATGAAACATTTGATTTCAAAATAAGTTTAAACACTACAGCGCCTACACCGTTTTGGGGGCGTGGATATTACAACATTTTTTTTTTACTTAAGTGAAAAAATCATAGCAAATCACAATTTCACAATTTAGAACTCTTTTAAAATAGCAATATTTAAGTAAATATAAAAAAAAAATATGTGCCCTTTGGCACTGACAGGGTTGCCATGATTATCATTTCGTTACACGGATGTTTTTTTAATGCAAAGTCGTCTTCGACGATACAGCAACAACGGGTGGACTGATTTTTGTTTTGTTAATTTTATTTTGTAGAGTATTAAAAAACTATCTAGATTTAAAATTTTGGATTTTAGTAAAAATATATGATGTTCCACTCAAAAATAAATAAAAAATATTTTTTTATTTTTACAATTCATTTTAAGCCGGGTAGCAGGCTTAAAATGGCTGTAGGCAAAATCGCCCAAAGAAAAATCGCCCAAAAAATTTTGTGAAAAATCGCCCAAATGCAAAATCGCCCAAAAAATATGAAAAATTACCCAAAAAGAAAAATACGAAACTTCGCCCAAAATTAACGAAAAAAAGCCCAAAAAAGAAATGAAAAATGGCCCAAAATAAAATAAGATTTTTTCCAAAACACATACTACACAGAAAAGCTTTCTTTTGCGGAGAGGGTGGGTCTAAGGCATGGAGTTTGTAATACCTACGCAGAATAACATTAAGACAAATACAAAAACTGTTAAGATAAGACCATAGGTTACGCGGTTATTATTTATTTTTATAGATCGTTGTTTTGAGAATACAGGCCGCACAGAAAAAAATAAAAAAAAAATTTGAGTAAATTTTTAATACTATTGAGTAAAAAATTACTCAATTTTCCACCAGTAAACGATTTAATAGTATTGAGTAAACTTTTAATAAAAAATTATTAAATGCTGAATAAAAAATTTGAGTAAATTATTAATTCACACAATTAAATCTTTACTCAAAATTTTTTAATATTTTTAAGTAACTTTTTAATTTTGTCAAGTAAAAATTTACTCAAAATGCATCAAATTATTTTTTTAAAAAGTTAAAAAAGTTTCTAATTTTTTTTTCCAAAAAAATTGCTTTTACAAACTTTACCAAATATACTTATGTCTTCAAGACAAAGTAAAATTTTATTAAGATGATTTCAAACTTTCATATACATATACAAAAAACAATAAACTAAATGAGAATTCAAAACACCAAGAGAAAAAAAAATAAAAAAAAAATATTAAATTTGTATTAAATTATTTACTCAAATTTTTTTTTTTAATTTTTGAGTAAATTTTTAATTGCGTCAATTAAAAAATTACTCAAATTTTTTTTAAAAAATTAAACAAGTGATTACTCAAATTTGTTTCCTCCATATTTTTTTCTGTGCGTAGAATGCATAAGTAATTGATGTAAAAGTTTTAAGTGTGAAACTTAAATTTTAACGAAATAAAAGAAATTGGAATTAGCACCGGTCAAAGCGCCGCACAGAGGGGTGAAATGCATCCAAAGTGGCGATTAATTCAATAGATGAACATTAACTTTCACAACCGTGTTTGGTACCAGGTTAAAGTAGATAAAATTCAACATCAATAATGGCAAAAAACAAAGTTCTAAGTTGTATACTTTATTTGCAGTGTGTGTTTAAAGTTCAATTATTTTTATTATTTTTGCGCGCATTGATTTAAAGTGAAAATTTTGATATTTCAAGTAATTATATTTTGTATAAAGACTTCTAAAATTGAAAGCTTCATAATGGATCAGTCTACTTTAGGTATTTGAGCATATAAAAAAAATTTTTTGGTTTAGATAAATGTTTTGGAAATATTAAAAAAAAAAATAATAATAAAAATGCTCTAAAAATAGGGTATTTTTGATATAAATATTGAGTTTCAACAACTTTGTCTGTGAAAGAGTGAAAATCCGCCTATATGGTCTTTAAATATATGATTTCATCTAATAAATCCCTGAATGTCCGTTTGCGGTTTTTTGCGGTTTTTGACTTATCAATTTTTTTGTGAAAGAACTTCAGTTGCTAAAAATCTATTTGAAAAAAAAAAGACTAAAAATCAAGTTATTTTCATAATATTTTGTCCTTATATTCCGTATGGTAGTTGTAACTGCAGCTCATGAGTGTACTGTTTATAAGAGATGGGTGCGTGAGTTATTTTAAATCACGCACACGCACGCCCGCCCCCTTTTTGGGGCGTGGTTATAAAAAAATATGTAATAACTAGCTGGCCCGGTCCGCGTTGCTGGGCCAAATATAAGATCAGTGTTATATTTCGTATCGCTTCGAATATATAGCCCTGCAAAAAAGAGTAATGAATTTCTTGGCTTAGAAAAAATTGTAGGCGTGGTTTTAAAGACCCGATTAGGCAGATAATAATCTTCAAATTATATTTTAGGAACTAAAAAAAAAAAAATAACCATGTCTTCGACTTTGCGTACTGTACAAATTCAAAACTTCTTTAGTATCATTACGAACAACACAAAAATAAATTACGCATATTCCTTATCTTATCGTCTTGAGTTCAAACACACCTTTATAGGTTTCCCGAATTTTTAATTTTTTCGGAACACTTCTCATTTAAATTTCCTTAAATTAAAACTATAATCAACATAAAAAAATCAGTCCTGTCATTAGTAGTCGACATATTTAGACAAAAGTAGGCGTTAAATTTTTGTGGTAAGTTAAAATTGTACATATGGTAAAAATCCCAAAGGATTTAAAATCATTTTTACCAAGTTTAAGCGGAATATATTAAGAAATATTTTTTTTAATAGATCGAATTAGAGTAAAAACGAATTTTAGATATATCCAAAAAAAGTGGCCGAGGACAATTTTTCTTTCCAAACAATTATATAGAATATTACAAACAATTAAAACAATTAGCCACATCGGCCCAGGCATTCTCAAGTGTTGCAAATCTTAAGGATGTTGAAAAATGTGGGCTTTTAAGTGGGGGAGGCCAAGGCCAATAATTATTTCAAAATCCTTACTTGGACTATAATGATCATTAATGAAAAAATTTAACAAATCAGGCCAGTCTTTCTTCGATGTGGGAGTGGACAATTTATCTTTCCGTAAAAACCTTAGTTGTACTATCACGAACGTCAACAAATACTACTAATTGCCAAATCGGCCCTGCCGTGCTACTATTTTAGATATATCGAAATAAAAGTGGCGTGAACAAATTTTATTTCCGTTTTAACCTAAATTGGATGACGAAAATTTAAAAAAAAGTTAAGTCCAGCCGTTCTCCGATTTCAGATATATCGAAAAAAGGAGGCTAAAAAGTGGGCGTGATTAATTTTTTTTCCGAAAAAACCAAAGAAAAACATTAAAAAAAATAAGACGAACTTAAAGAAAAATATTATCAATCGGTCAGTTCTCAAGTGATGCGACTACCAACGAACTTCATATGATTTTTATTTATATTTTATTATTCTATATTTTATTTTTCTATGGAGTAAATTTTATATATATCGAAAAAAAGGAGAGGGTGGACAACATATCTTACCGTAAAACCTTATTTGAATTTAACTAACTCGGCCCATCCATTCAAAAGTGGGCATAGAAGTGTAAAATTGTTCTTTCCGAAAAACCTTTGCTGGACTATGACGAACATTAAAAACAAAATTAGATAAATTATCGGGAAAAGTGAGCGGTGTGCACAATTTTTCTTTCCCTAAAAATCTTTTGCGGGCTATAACCATATCGGTCTAGCCGTTTTAGTTCTTTCGATACATAGCAAAAAGTGGGCGTGGGAAATTCTACTACCCATAAAAACCGTAGTTGAATTATGACGAACTTTTTCAACAAAAATTAGACAAAGTGGGAGTGGTAATTTTTTTTTTTTTCGTAAAAACCAAAGTTGGAATATGATGAAAATGCATTTAAAAAAAATTGTCAAATTGGTCCAGACATTCTCAGATTTATAATAAATTGAAAAAGTGGACGTAAAAGTGGGCATGGTCGATTTTCCTTTCAGTACAAACTTAAATTGGATTATTACGAACATTTAAATAAAAAATTACCCAAATCGGTGCAGCCGTTTTCCGATTTTAGATAAATCGAAAAAAGTGGGCGTAAAAGTGGGCGTGGTCAATTTTTCTTTACGTAAAAACCTAAGTTGGGCTATGACGAACATTTAAAAAAAAAAATTGTCCAAATCGGTCCAGCCGTTCTCAACTGATGCTGTTACCAACGAACGACAATTGATTTTTATTTATATAGATAATGCAATTGTATTACTTAAGTGCAAAAACCAATAAAAATTAATTTGCAATGATTAATCGCAAGGGTGAAAGTGCCCCCTACGCCCCCCTCCGAGCCCCTATCAAAAATGCCCCCCAAATTTTTTTGTAGTTTTGTAACGTTTTGGATGGTATAGAAGATTCGGCATATCACTCTTACTTGTTGTGTTAAAATACTCTCAATTTCCATATTTTTGGTATTTTGTTGTTTTTTGTTTTGTGAGAGATGAGTGCGTGAGTGATTTTGATGAAGATACACCATACATAACCTCATCAACTAGACCTTAAATTATTCTGTTCTGACCCTTTAAAAATTTTCGTCTGTAAATTTTTGAGATAAATGTTCACATTAACTGAATTAAGTGAAAAATAAAAACTTGATTAAAATTGAATTAATACTAATAAGAATACATATTTTATTTTAAGTAGATTTATTCTAGCTCGAGGTTATTATTTCATTTACCAACTAAAACTATGATATTCTCATATTTTTTTTTTTTTTGCTAAATAATCTTGACAATGGGATCTGACAAATCCCGAAACACGTGTCGATTAAGTCTTGAAAAAAATTACCAACATAAATAAATTTAAAAAGGAAAAATTAATTTCTTGAAAATTATTCTATGAGAATACCATAGTTTTAATTAGTAAAGGAAATAATGACCTCGAGCTAGAATAAACCCACTCAAAACATAATATTTTAAAGGTCGAATAAAACAATTTTTATTTTTTAATAAAAATTAATCAGAATTTGAATACATATTTTATTTATTTTATATTTATTTACTTATTCTTTTGATGTCAAAGTTACAGCGAAAATTGTGAATTAGGCTTTTTCCGAAAAACAGAAAAAAAGTTTAACAGGTAAAAATATTTTTTCAAATTTTTCTTCTGAAATGCTGCGTTTTATTAAATTATGATTATCCATTAATAAAAAAATTGTTAATCTTCTGTTTCGGGACTTTTTGAGATAAATTTGTACATTAATGAGATTTAGTGAAAAACAAAAATCGAATTTTAAATTAAATTTATACTAATAAAAACACGTACGATATATTTACTTTTTAAAGTTTTTAATAGCACATTAAGTTCGCTATAATGTGCCATTTTATTTATAAATGTAAAGCTTTTTGTTCCAAAGTTACAGCAAAAATTGTGAAATAAGATATTATATCCGAAAAACAATAAAGCGCCTAACAGGTTAAAAAAAAAATTTTTCCAATGTTTTTTTTTTCGAAAATTATGTGTTTTTATGTGTTTAAGATTACTCATCAATAAAAAATTATAATATTTTAAAATTAAGTCTTCTATGTATTAATCGCCATTTTAGGTATCATCCACCCCACTGTGCGCCGCAGGCGAAAAATTTTACCAACAAATTTTAACAAAAAATCGCGCGATTTTTTGTTAAAATTTGTTGGTAAAATTTTTCGCCTGCGGAGCTTTCTAAGGAGTTGCATGCTGTTTTTAAATTCATTACTTTTGATTTTCTGCATGTAAGAGCAGTGGTTTTGGGTTCGATTCCCATCAGAGCCTTTGTATGTTAGCAACAACGGAACCGTTCAGCTTAACGGATATGCGTTTCTGTTTCTAAAAGTAATAATATACTGATTTATTGTGACAAACATATTTCAGTTTTGACATTTTAAGATTTTGAGAAAAAATAAAACCAAAATAAAATTGGGCAATTTTTCATATAAAATTTTTGGGTAATTTTTCGTAATGAAAAATCACCCAATTTTTAATTTAGAAATTTTGCCCAAAAACTATGAAAATTTGCCCAAAAATGTTGGGTAATTTTTCATATGAAATATGACCCAAATTTGTATGAAAAATTTTTGGGCGAATTTTCGTTTTCTTTTTTGGGTCATTTTTCTTTGGGCGATTTTGCCTACAGCCGCTTAAAATGAATTGAATATGGCCATATATAAAAACTAGTGTGGCAGCGAAATATCAACTTTGGATTTTAACCTTGTCGGGTCGGAATATTGGTTTAGTCTGTATTTAAACAATATTTAAACATTTAATTAAAACTGTGTAATTAAAAACAATAAAAAAACAAATAGAGTTGTTTGTTATTTATAAACCTAAACTCAAATCTTTTGGATTCGTTCCAAAATTTTTTTATATTGTTTATATTTTTTTTAACTTAACTTTTTAACAATAAATGTTTAAAAAATGTTTAATAAGTTTTTCTCTAATATTTTAAATAAATCTAACAAATTCTGTTAAATGTTTTAAAACTTTCTTGAAGTTTATTTACAAAAAAAAAAATAGAAAAACTAAATAATTGCGATGCTACATATAAATGTACCCGTTATTAAAAAATTATATTATAAACAAATTGTATATTCTATTCTAACCTTAAAAACAATATAGTTAATAAAATAAAATATTCATATTTATTATTCAAGTGAAAACAAAATAATGAACAAATATACTATAGTGAATTGTCAATATACATAAATATTACTATAATATACATTAAATTAAACATATAAAAATTAATTTAATTAAAAATTTTGTTTATAAGATGGCTTTATATAAACAACAACAAAAAATACTATGTTAACAAAAAAAAAAATCATTTGTAATGACAAAACAAAAGACAAAAAAAAACATAAAAATTGTAAAAGTTACAAACAGAAAAGGAAAAGAAAAAATAATAAAAAAAATGCTAATTGTCAATTTAAACAAAAATAAAATTGATGTTTTATTAAAAAAAAATGTTAGGTTAGGTTTAGAGCAACTGCCATTGCTATGCCTTGCTACACATAGCCGTTAGACCGGCTTTAAACTATGGTTTTTAAAGCTGCAAAGTATTCCGAAGGTAGTAAGTTTTATGTACCCCCTTTTTTCACTTAAAAATTATGAAAATGAGTGCCCTGTTTTTCCTCTCACCTACAAATATCCCAAGAGAAATGATGCAACAATTGATCTTAAAGAAACTGGTTTAAAAAGGACTGGTTTTACAACAATTTTTTATATGACATTTTTTTTTATAGAAATTCTTTTATGAAAAATGTCTAAGAATCTTAAAAAACTATTTCTGAATGTTAGAATTTTCTATATGATAAAAGTCTCAAAATATTGAAATTTTTCTTTAGAAAAATACGATAATTTTTCTAGACAAAATGTTTCTAGACAAAAATTTGGGAATTTTTCTAGAAAAAATTTCGGAATTTTTCTATAAAGTAATATTGAGGATTTTTCTATAGGAAAAATATTATAACTTTTCTATAGAAAAAATCTGAAATTTTAAATGAAAAATCTAAAAAAAACTTGAGCATTTTTTTTGTAGGAAAAATTTGAGAATTTTCTATATTGAAAATCTGTCAATTCTTCTCGGTAAAAATAAAAAAAAAAAAATTATGTGAGAATTTTTTCCAAAGAAAAATGTTCAAGAATTTCAAAATTTATCTTTTGGAAAAAGGTTTTTAATCTTAAATTTTTTTAAAGGAAAAAAGTAAAATTTATAGGAAAATAAGAAAATTTCCATCAGGGAAAATTTGAAAATTTTTAATAAAAAACAAGTAGAAAAGTTAAATTCGACTTGGCCGAATCTATGAATACCCTCCACAATGCCCATTTTAAGTGATAGTAAATTTTCTAACGTAAAAAAATACCAGTTATGATTAGAAATATTTTATTTTGTGTACAAAAAATTTTTTTTTAGTAATTTAAAAAAAAAAAACAAATTTTTTTTGAGTGTAAAATTTTTTTCGGGTTTTTTGAGTGTAAAATTTTTTTTAGTAATTTTTGAAAAAAAAAAATAATTTATTTTTTTTTTTTTGAGTGTAACATTTTTTTTGAGTGTATTTTTTTTGTTTTGGTATAAAAATATTTTTGAGTGACAAAAATAAATTTTAAAATATTTTTGTGACTTACCAATGGTTGTAAAACAGGTTTAACGGGTTTTCACCAAGTGAATTTAAGGTGAAGCTAATCTGATATTCACGGTTTTGCTAATAACTTTTGAACCACTGGACCGATTTGGGTGAAATTCAATACGAACTAGGCTAAAGGAACGAAAAATATATATGCTAAGCTACAACATCCCCAGAATTGATTTTCGAAAGCTATAGTGTTTTTTATCTCATAAATTCACGAAAAACCCTTGCCGAAATTCAGTCTTTTGCTCATAACTTTTGAACCACTGGACCGATTTTGCTGGATTGCAATACCAACCTGACCAGGTAAATACCCAACATATATGCCAAACTTCAGGAGCCTGCGTAAAGTGTTTCAAAAATTAGCGTGTTTTCAACAGACAGACAGACAAACGGACTGACGGACAGACGGACAGACGGACGGACGGACGGACATCGCTAGATCGTCTTAAAATCGATCGAGGATCATGAATATATATACTTTATGGGGTCCTAGACCAATATTTCGAGGTGTTACAAACGGAATGACAAACTTATATATACCCTCTATCACTAGAGTGGAGGGTATAAAAAATGTAATAAAAGTTAGGTGTGTTTTCGAAGAAAAAGTGTCTCAAAAAACAATACTTTTTCTACAGAAATATGTCTTAGAATCTAGGAAATTGCTTCAATTTAAAAACCATTAAAGTCTTCAATTTTTCAAATCACTGGTACTTTCTATGGAATAGTTAAAAAAAAATCCAAAATTTTGGAAAGAAAGATCGTTCTGGTATCTTAGCCCTTTTCTGTAGAAAAAGAGAAAAGAAAAAAATTTTCAGAATTTTTCTTTGGGAAACTAAATCTGAGAATTTTTCTTTACGAAAATTATTTTTAATATAGAAATTTTTTGGTGTAAGAGTTGCATAAGTATCTGAGCATTTTCTACATATATAAAAGTTTATTAGAATTTGAAAATTTTTCTATAGCAGGAATTTTATAAATTCGAAAAACTTTTTGACAGCAAAATGCCTTAGAGGCTCAGAATTTTTCTATTGGGATAATGTCTCAAAATCATAAACGTTCCCTTTAAGCAAATGACTCAGAAAAATTGTAATATCAGAAAACTTTTTAATAAACATGTGAATCTCAAATTTTACTTGTTTTGTATTTGAAAATTGTTTCAGAATCTGGGTCAGTGTTGGCATTTCCAAAATGAAGAAAAGCGGAAAAATTTTCGAAAAAAGGGTAAACAAGTGAGAGTGTTACATTAGGCTGTGCCGAATCTTTTATACTCTCCAAAATGTAAAAAAACACAATATTAAAAAAATCGAGGGGTGTTTTTTTTTTGGGGGGGGGGGTCGGTGGGAGACGTTATACCTTCCCCTTGCGATTTTGAACTTCTTCTGAGATAAGAACGTTGCATTGGCTTAGCAGAAGTTCACAAAACCCTGTAAAAAATGCGGTTTTTGTTAGGTTTGTTTAGTTCTCCAAGGGGGAACTTTTTCCCCTTGTTCCGATTTTCCCATTTCCAAACTTAACCTGCCTAGGAATATAAGACATATTCGTGCCAAACTTTGGAAGTCTAGCTCTTTTATTTTGGACTGTATCGTGTCCTCTACAGACATCGTGTCCTCGCTAGAATGTCTTAAAATCGATCACTGATCAATAAACTATATATTTATGGGGTCCTCGAACCGATATTTCGATGCGTTACACACGGAATGAAAAAGTGAGTATACCCCCATACTGTGGTTGGAGGGTATAAAAAGGGTACAAATTTACAAAAAAAAAAGGTTAAAAAAGCGCCAAGACGAAAAGTCAATATTTAAAAATTTATTTTGAAAATATACTTCTTCACTACTAAAAGAACATTTAACAAGTTGAAAAGTTAAATTCGACTTGGCCGAATCTATGAATACCCTCCACAATGCCCTTTTTAAGCGATAGTAAATTTTCTAACGTGAAAAAAAAATTTTTGATTAGAAATATTTTATTTTGTGTAAAAACACTTTTTTTAAACTAATTTTTGAAAAAAAAAAAAAATTATTTACTAAATTTTTTTTTGAGTGTAAAATTTTTTTTTGAGTGTAAAATTTTTTTCGAGTGTATTTTTTTTTTTTTTTCGTGTAAAAATATTTTTGAGTGACAAAAATACGTTGTAAAATATTTTTGTGACTACAATGTTTTTAAAACATGTTTAACGGGTTTTCAACAGGTGAATTTAAGGTGAAGCTAATCTGAAATTCACGGTTTTGCTAATAACTTTTGAACCACTGGACCGATTTGGCTGAAATTCGAAATGAACCAGGCCAGGGGAACGACAAAAATATATGCCGGGCTTCAGCATCCTCAGAGCTGTCTTTTGAAAGTTAGCTTGATTTTTATCTCGTAAATTCACGAAAAACCCTTGCCGAAATTCAGTCATTTGCTAATAACTTTTGAACCACTAGACCGATTTCGCTGGATTGCAATACCAACCTGACCAGGTAAATGCCCAACATATATGCCAAACTTCAGGAGCCTCCGTAAAGTCTTTCAAAAGTTAGCGTGTTTTCAACAGACAGACAGACAGACAGACAGACAGACGGACAGACGGACGGACGGACGGACGGACGGACGGACGGACGGACGGACGGACGGACGGACGGACGGACATCGCTAGATCGTCTTAAAATCGATCGAGGATCATGAATATATATACTTTATGGGGTCCTATACCAATATTTCGAGGTGTTACAAACGGAATGACAAACTTATATATACCCTCTATCACTAGAGTGGAGGGTATAAAAAAGGGTAAAAAGGGGTAAAACTGGCACATAAAAAGGGTAAAAAGCGCCACAAACATAAAATTAAAAAAAATATATGTGATTTTTTTCGTGAATTTAATAAATTTTTTGAGACAAAACTAAAATGAAAATTGCAATTCAAATTACTAAAATAATATTAAGACAACAATTAACACAAAATTTTAAATAAAAATATTTGTCTTTATAGAAAAATAAACAATTTTCAAATAAATCTGTTCCATTGTCGCACACATCATACCTCTGTTGTGAATGTTATTTGATAGCTTTGATTTCAAAAAAATTGACTGTTAACACTTGAAGTCAGCCCAGCAAATTTTTGCATTACAGGTAATGAATATAGTAATTAGTAATAATTATTGGTATGTACTTTCTTATTGCATGAAACACTACTTATTCTATAAAGGCCGTGAGACAAAAATAATTAGTGCCTACAAGCTTACGAATAGGGTGATAAATAACTACTTACCTATAACGAGTAAAATAAGTAGTTATTTATAAGGAATAAAATAAATAATTGCAAACAGAGTTTGAAGTAACTATTTGTCATTAGATTATTCGTTTTCGCGAAATTTTAAGCTAAAAATATGAAACAAATATTGTTTTTTTCTGATTGGACTTAATTTTCCAAGTGAACTTGCAAATATGTATTTATTTTTAACATTCTCAATAACTTATTATTTATATTATTGCACATAAGTACTTACATATTACAATATAAGCCACTAGTTGCTTTTTGGACTAAAGTAATGCAGTGGGTAATGAGTAGTTGTTATAAGTAATGTAATTGGCAGTCATTACTTTTCACAACACATTACCTAGTTTTTGCTGGGAGTTCATTGTTTTGCCAGAAAATTTCAGAATTGTTTCAACAAGCAACAGATCAGAAAGCGTACAAAAATTATAGTTTTGTTACAAAAACTTCAGTAAATATTTTCTGAAAGACCTTAACATAAAAACAAGTAGAAAAGTTAAATTCGACTTTGCCGAATCTATGAGTACCCTCCACAATGCCTTTTTTAAAGGATAGTACATTTTAACGTGAACAAAATTAAAAATTTTGATTAGAAATATTTTATTTTGAGTAAAAAACTCTTTTTTGTCATTTATAAGAAAAATTACTATTTTTCTTTGAGTGTAAAACTTTTTTTCGAATGTAATGTTTTTTTTACTATAAAAACATTTCTGAGTGAATGCACGTATATACACAAAATATTGACACTTTTGTAAAAAAAAAATAAATTTATAAGAAAAATTACTATTTTTCTTTGAGTGTAAAACTTTTTTTCGAATGTAATGTTTTTTTACTATAAAAACATTTCTGAGTGAATGCACGTATATACACAAAATATTGACACTTTTGTAAAAAAAAAAAAAATTTTTTTTTGAGTGTAAAATTTTTTTTGAGTGTAAAATTTTTTTCGAGTGTAAAATTTTTTTCGAGTGTAATTTTTAAGTTACCAATACTTTTAAATCTAAACAAGTTTAAAAAGCATTGCTTTAAAACTAAACAAGTTTGAAAAGCATTGCTTAGTTACCACCAATGCTTTTAAAACTTGTTTACCACGTGGCAATTAAGATGAACAAAATCTGAAATTCGGGGTTTTGCTTATAACTTTTGAACCACTTGACCGATTGAGCTGAAATTCAATACCAAACAGACCTGAGGAACGGCAAAGATACATACCACGTTTCAGCATTCTTCTTACTGTTCGAAAGTTATCATGTTTTTTATCTCGTAAATTTTCGAAAACCCTTTGCCGAAATTTACTCTTTTGCTCATAACTTTTGAACCACTGGACCGATTTGGCTGGATTGCAATACCAACCTGACCAGGTAAATGACAAACATATATGCCAAACTTCAGTAGCCTCTGTAAAGTCTTTCAAAAGTTAGCGTGTCAAAACGGACAGACAGACGGACGGACGGACATCGCTAGATCGACTTAAAATCGATCGAGGATCATAAATATATATACTTTATGGGGTCCTAGACCAATATTTCGACGTGTTATAAATGGAATGACAAACTTATATATACCCTCTATCACTAGAGTGGAGGGTATAAAAATTGTAATGCAATTTTTTGAATTTTTTTTTTAGAAAAGTACTATTAGATAACATTGTGGAGGGTATTCATAGATTCGACCAAGTCGAATTTTATTTTTCTACTTGTTTTTTTGTTTAAATTGAAACTCAATGAACACATTTTTAAATGATATAAATAAATTCATACATAGTATGAACCAAAATCAAGGAAAGCTTTTCATACTATTTATGAACAAAATTTGTTCTGTGAAAATGCCTCAGAGCCTCAAAATGTTTCTTCTACGACAATGTCTCATATTCATAAACGTTCTCTTTAAGCAAATGACTCAGAAAAATTTCAAATTCACAAAACTTTTTTTGAATAAACATATGTATCTCAAATCTGGCTTGTTTTCTATTCGAAAATTGTTTCAGAATCTGGGTATTTTGGTGTCAGAAAAATGCTTTAGAACCTGAAAATTTCTTAAAGAAGAATTTTTCAAAATTTTCTTAAGTTTTTTTTTTTATCGGAATAAATTTTCAAAATTTGGCAATGTTTCTTTAGAAAAAATCATAATATACAAGAATTGAGCACTAAAAAATGCAATGCTTTAAATCCGACCACCTTTTTTAAAATTTTAAAATTTTATTAAAAAAAAAATTAAAATATATAATTTTTTATTTCTGAATTCATTAAGAACACCTTGGAGAAGAAAAATGTGAAATATGGCGGATATCCTTCGGACAACTTTTCGGGAATCGTGGGGGAAAGTTAGCGGATTTTAAGGAAATGTTGCTTTTATCAATAATTTGGATTAATAAAATCTATACACTCAAAAAAATAAAACTGTAAAGTTAACAAAATTATTTTTGATAACTCGAGTTTAATGGCTTTTTAGCAAATTTTTAGTTAAAATCAGCGTTTTAACTACTTTTTTTAGTTAAGTTCTATTTAAAAAATACTAGTTTTGTACAAATTTTGAATTAATTTTTTTTGTTGACTTTAAAACTGAGTTTACGAATTTTTACTAATTAATTTGCTGATTTTTTGTAACATTTTTGTCAAGTGAAAAATTTTAAACATTTCTTGTGTAGCCTCCTATGCAAATCTCATAAGTCCTACTTAAGCTGTACTTAATGCTGTGAAAAAAATAAGAAAAAATAAGTGAAGTGTTAGTGTCTAAAACCAATATTTAACAAACTTAAAATTTTTTACAAAAAGTTTAGCCGAATTCAACTAATAAAAAATGTTACGAAATTTTCAGCTGAATTTTTAGTTAAAATTACGGTTTTTTTGCTACATTCATTCTACGAAAAGTTAACTAAATATTTTTTGTTAAATTAACTAGAAATTTAGTAGGTTCAAAATCAGGTGTTTTTTTAGTTAATATTAACTAAATTTTTTGCTAACTTTACAGTTTTTTTTTTTTGAGTGTAAATATAAATTTATAAATTTTTTTGGCGGAGTTGATTTATTTTTTGCGGAATGTTGGTTTCCGCGAAAACAACAATACATTTTCCAAATTTATACACTCAAAATAAAAACTCTGTCGAATCAGCAGATAAATACACCCATTTTGAGCCATATGAGAAATCTGCTGATTTTAGCAGACGCGGTTTGCTAAATTTCTGTAGTAATAACCAGGGTTAAATCAGCAGATAAATCTGTCAAGACAGCAGGAAAGTCTGCTGATTTCCGCAGATTTGAGCAGAAAAAACTGCTGATTTCAGCAGAAAAGTCTGCTAATTTCGGCGGAGAAAATTGTTCATTTAAGCAGAAAAATTTTAAATTACACTTATTTTGAGCCAAATAATATGTTTTCTGTAAAAATATACTTTTTCAAAAATATTTTTTGTATTCAATAGGAAAAATATATATACGTTGGTATATTAAAAAACTTTATAAAATTCTTAATGTGAACGAACAAAAACAAGCGGCATGCCGTAACAGGCACACATGAATGAATAGAAAGCAAAAATAACACAACACTCACACTTATAATAAGAAAAAAAAATAACAAAACAAATTTAAAAACTACAAAAATCGACAGACATGTCTTAACAAGCACACACACATGAAGCAAATGGAAACAAACGTAATAAAACATACACACTTATAATAAAAAAAATTAAACTTGTCATTCCAAGGGTGGTTTTGAATTTTGTATTGCTACGGTTGCGTGCATAAACTGCAAAACTTCTCTTCTTGAAAAGCAGCAACAAACTGACAAGCCGACAAAATTATATTTTGTGTAACATATTTAGCAACGCATTTAAGCGGGAGCTATTTATAGTCGTCCACTTAAATTTTCAGAAAGTGACAATTGATTTTTATTTTTGCGAGGCCGACATTTAAAAAATACTTAAAAAAAGATAACAAAAAATATCTGTTAAATTAGCTAAATAATCTGCTGAAAATCTGCACAAAAACTTTTTAAAACTTAGCAAACAGAATCAGTAAAGGTTCTGTAAAATTTCGGTGGTTTTCAAAAATTGAATGGCAGATAATTCTGCTAAAATATTCAGTTCAGCAGAAAAATCTGCTAAAAATTTTTAATTCTAAATTGAAAGTCATTTTACAGATTTTTTGACAGAGGTTTTCTTTTGAGTGTATTGAAAAACTAACTCGAAAGCATAAACATTTAATTCTTGTTGTACTTTAGCTTTAGAATTTTAAATCGCGAATACGAGCGCTAAGTTTACAAAGGAAGTTACAAAGCACCATTGAATTCAGCATACCCGAATTATCTTTAACAGCAAGGTGCCCAGCTTGTAAATTTTTGCGACTAGCGCAGTGTTCGTTTTTTTTTTGTCTTTAGGCTAATTAAAAATTAAAAAAAAAAAAAATATTTTGAAAAAAAATTGTAATTACTAAAATAAAAACTTTTTATCATAAAAAAACTTTTTCAATAATGTATTTAATTTAACTAATATTATAAGCAAAAAAAAAATTAAGGCAGTTTTTACACTTTGTTCGGAACTTTCCGATTTTCAAAAAGAAACCCAAAGACATTGCCTTACAGGTCCAATACTTCTTGGTGTTGTCAATAAACGTTTTTGAAATTCGGAAAAAGTTAAATTTAGTTCTGAACAATACTCTATTATATGTTTAAATATTTGTCTCAGCCAAATATTTTTCTCTTATTAGTTTCTTTCTTGGTAAAGGCATTTTAAAGTAGCTAAGTATGTATGTATAATATATATAATATATATATATATATACATTGTATATTTATTTAAACATTTTATCAGCATTTATAATATAATTTGTTAAAGATTTCAGCAAAACAATAAAATAAAAACAATTCAAATAATTCAAAACACGTTTCAGTTTAGAAAAGGAATGTTAAAATCCATTCCAGGAAAAAAAAGAAAATAAACCAAGAAAAAAATGAAGACAATAAAATGTATTTGAAAATGAAATCTAAACCAAAAAAAATATAAAAACAGATTCACTCTTTTTCAAGAAAAAAAAAAAAAAAAAAAACAACAGAAAAAAAAACTGAAGAAAAAACTTATCGAAATTGCTGTCACGTCTAGACATAATTTCTTCAATCATTTATTACCTAATTAAGTGGAAGTGAAGAAAAGGCCTTCAGATGAAGTAGGGCTGGGAGGGGGAAACATTGTATATAAAGGACATGAACAGAAGACACATTCAATGACTATATTTACATTATAAGAAAGAAATTACAATAGAGTTTTTGTATGAACTAAGGCAAAAAAAAATCTAAAAACGTAGAAAATACAAAAAGCTGCATTGTTTCAAAGTCGTGCATCCACCCCCCATTCACTTTGGCATACAAATGATTGACCTGCTTATAAACATTAAATATACAATGTGGTTAAAAAAAAGCATCGCATTTAACAGTGGCAGTAAATTAATTAGTTTTTGTTTAAAGAGAAAAAATTTAGCGAAACGCGTGTGCTTAAATCAGCAGATTTCTCATATGTCTAAGAATGGTTGCATTTTTATCAGATTTTATTTTGGGTGAAAAAATAAATTCCAAAGTACTCGTATCATATTCAACAATTTTCAAACAAGGCTAGGATTGGTGGAGCTCATAGGTGCCGTAGCATAGCCCCACTTGGACATTCTTCCCACTTCCGTTGTAGGGGTTTATTCCAAATATAATATCTTAACTATAAAGATATCTTAACTCGCTCATCTTCGGTTAAACCCTCTCTTGCTAAGTCCACCATCAAACAGGACGAATGAACAAACAAAAATAAAAACGATTTTTATACCCTCCACTCTGGTGATAGAGGGTATATATAAGTTTGTCATTCCGTATGTAACACATTAAAAAATATTGGTTTATATATATTAGAGTGTCCCTTATTTTGGAAATGTTGGAAATGTTTAGACGGTACCCCCTCATTTTTTTCCTTTTGACTAAAAAATAACTCAGGAAAAATTTTACGCCGCTACGACCACGCCTTCCCTACGCGACGGGGCCGTAAAGAGCGGGGCCTTAAAAATCATTTTTCCATACAAAGCAAAAAAATTTTTTTTTTTTTATTTTTAATTTTTTTGTTATTAATTATAATATTACTTGATTAGCTTATTCACGACAAAAAATTTGATTTGGTTCAGTTCTAAAAAAATTTAGAGCTTTTGGGGTCCTACAGTAAAAATTTTTTAAAAAATATTTTTTTTTAGTTATGACAAGCAACCGTTTTAGTTGAATTGTTGCTTTTAATGATATATTTTCATAAAAAAATATTATTCCTATCTGTGACATCTTTATCGTGATCTAAAAAATGGTAAAAAATGCATTTTTGATGTTTTTCGATACACGATCAAGATGTCACAGATATGAATAATATTTTTTTATGAATATATACCATTAAAAGCAACATTACAACTAAAACCGTTGCTTGTCAAAACTAAAAAAAAAAATTTTTTAAAAAATTTTTACTGTAGGACCCCAAAAGCTCTAAATTTTTTTTTTCGAAAAATTTTTTAGAACTGAAAGCCTCATTCCACCAAAATCAAATTTTTTGTCATGAATAAGCTAACCAAGTAATATTATAATTAATAACAAAAAAATTAAAAATCAAAAAAAAAATTTTTTGGTTTGTATGGAAAAATTATTTTTAAGGCCCCGTTCTTTAAGGCCCCGTCGCGTAGGGAAGGCGTTGTCGTAGGGGCGTAAAATTTTTCCTGAGTTATTTTTTAGTCAAAAGGAAAAAAATGAGGGCGTACCGTCTCAACATTTCCAACATTTCCAAAATAAGGGACACTCTAATATACAGTGGGCGACAATACATTGGAAACTTTTTTATAGTAGATGAAATTTGTTAAAGACAAAGTTAGCCAAACTAAACGTTATAATTATCAAACAAGTATTATAAAAAATGTAATGTAGGTAATTTATCAAGCTTTAATTTAAGCTTAATAGCGTCCAGAGTGGGAAAATAATGAATGTGTTACGAGGGTCGATGTGGAAAATTAAAAAAATTTATAGACATTTTTCAGAACATTTTTAAAAAATATTTTCGAGTCGATTTTTTCCAAGTTAAAACATTAGAAATTTAAAAAAAGGTCCAATAGTTTTTATTCAGTGATCAAATAATTTTTCCAACAACCCAAACAAACAGTGGAATTTTCTAAGTGCAGTAGCAAAAATCCACATTTTTTGACCTCCAATTCTTTTGACCACCAATTTTTTGTTAACAAAGAGAAATTAAAATTATCTCAATATATCCTTAGCATATACTTAAATGTACTAAAATTAATAAACAATAACATCTTTTCTTTGTTTAAAAAAAATTGGTGGTCAAAAGAATTGGAGGTCAAAAAATGTGGATTTTTGCTACTGTACTTAAAAAATTCCACTGTTTGTTTGGGTTGTTCAAAAAATTATTTGATGACTGAATAAAAACTATTGGACCTTTTTTTAAATTTCTAATGTTTTAACTTGGAAAAAATCGACTTGGAAATATTTTTTAAAAATGTTCTGAAAAATGTCTATAAATTTTTTCATTTTCCACATCGACCCTCGTAACACATTCATTATTTTCCCAATCTGGACGCTATTAAGCTTAAATTAAAGCTTGATAAATTACCTACATTACATTTTTTTATAATACTTGTTTGATAATTACAACGTTTAGTATTGTTAACTTTGTCCTTAACAAATTTCATCTACTATAAAAAAGTTTCCAATGTATTGTCGCCCACTGTATATTCATGATCCTTGATCGATTTTAAGTCGATCTAACGATGTCCGTCTGTCTGTCTGTGTGTCCGTCTGTCTGTCTGTTGAAATCACGTTTTTTGCAATAATCCGGAACCGATTTAAACGCCTGGGGTACCAAAAGTTGCGGATTTTTCCTAGGAAGATACTGATGTATTTTTTTTTTTTTTTAAATCGGTTAAGTATTTTAAAAGTTATGAGTGAATTTCTGAAAAAACTCTTAGATGTTTCAATATAACCCTTAATTAACTCATATTTTGTGTAAATACATAACAAAGAATACGGAAATGAAAAATCTAAATTTAATTAAAAAAAAAGTTCGTTAAGTAATAATAAAGAAATTAATAGTTATTTTTATGTACATAGCATGTGTGTGTCCATTTTTCGCTTCGTCATATTAACGGGGTTGCCAGACTTTTTTTGGCTTTGTCGCCAAATCGGATGTAAAATATCGCCAAAATTCAATTTTGTTCAGATTTCTTAAAAAAAAAAATATTTTCATTTAAAAAAATAAATTTTGTTAAATAATAAAAGACAGAAATAAACTTTATGCCAAAAATCGCCCAAATCCGGAAAATCTATATATCGCTCCTTTACTTGTATAGTGTCATAACTCAAAATATTTGATTTTGTAGAAAAAACGTTTAAAGTTTACTATTGAAACTGGTTTTTAATTGAAAAAGGCCGGTACATAGAAAATGTAATAATGGCGTGTACTCTTCTCAAATGGTGAGTTTAAAAGATATTAATACGAATTTTTGACACAATATAAAGCACGATATAACGAATAATTCTGCATTATTAACTCAAAAAACGCATTTTTTGAGATATGACACTATACAAGTAAAGGAGCGATATATTAAAGAGTAATGTGACTGACTGACATACTCATTCATCATCGCCCAGCCCAAACCGCTGAAGTTAGAGACTTGAAATTTGGAGCGTCATTAAATTTGTTTACGACAATGCCGTACCACTAAAATTGCTATTTAATTCATCCCTGCTGTATATCAATGTTTAAGTAGATATTGTTTTAAACACTCATACACATCTACACCTATTGTTGTTGAAAGAAATTACTGTTTTAGTTGTCTTTAACTTAGTTTTTACATGTCCAAAGAAGGTCGTGCCAATAGTTGTCATTTAGACTGAACAAAAAAACGAGAAACGGTTCACTTCTTTTGTGTATGAACATGAGTGTATTTGAAGATTGTATTTATTATATATGGGGCATTCCATGTAAAATCGGATACTTTGAATAACTTTTTTTTGTAATTTTCACAATTTTTTTTAACAGTTGTAAGTATACTTACAAGAGTATACTCTTTGAAAATTCCTTCCTAGAATTTTTTTTCAGATTTTTCTGATGACTCTTTCCAAAGATATGGTATTTCAAAAAATACGAAGCTTGTTCGACATCACACACTTATTTTACTCATAACTTGTTCAAAAATGGTCCCAATTAATTTTTTTACTTCTTTTTGTCAGGGTCATATGTACCACACTAAAAAAGTTCTCCCTTAAAGAACTAAATAATCTCTAAAAAAAAACGTAATTTTTAACAACTTTTTGTGCATTTTTGTTAAACAAATGACCCCTTTTTATATCAGAATGAGTTCAAAGTCCTGCACTTAGACATCGAGGGGCTACAAAATTTAGTTTTTTCGGCCCGCCCCCTTTAGTGGGCTTGCATTTAAAAAAAATCATAAAAATTATAAAAAATGGTGTTACCAAAGTTCAAAAAGCATAATAAATAAATAAGTAAACCTTTCGGCACAGCCGAATTTAACACTTTCACTTGTTTTATATCAAACATCTTCTCAGAACACACCTACCCTCTATTCTCCCCCAACGATTAAGACAATCCCCATACATTTTCTAAAAAGTACGTAAAAAACAAAACGAAAAATATAAAAAATTTTTGAATTTGTACCATTTTTTTAGAAGTTATGAGTTAAAAAAGTTTGTTTAAACGAACAAGCTTCGTATTTTTAAAAAATATCTATCTTTTGAAAGGTAATCAAAAAAATCTGAAAGTAAGGAGTCTTCAAAGGTGACTTAAAGCAGCTAAAAAAATTGGAAAAATCTAAAAAAATTTTTCCAAAGTTTCCGATTTGTCATGGAATGCCCCATATGCTTCTTTTTCTACTTAAATGCTGGCAGGCATTTGTTCACTTTTTTTATTCTTTTTTTTCGTTTTCCAACTAATTTACTAACAAAATAGTCGACAAGTCAACCAGTCAGCCAGCCAATGTCTGTTTTTTTTTTTTCTATACATTTTTATTTCCGTTCAAGTGCAAAGTGTATGTTTTTGGTGTAGTCATTGTATGCAAGTTTGTATAAGTGTGTATGTGTGTGTGTTATTTTTTTGGCAATGTATTTGTTATTGAACACTTTAGAGGGAACAAAAAAAAATCCCCCTAAAAAAAACCAGCAAAAGAGAACAACTTAAACAATATTGTTGTAAACCACTTGTCAATGGCTTTTGTTGTCAATGTAAACGTTTTTCTTTGTAGCCTCTTTAGGAGTTATTTTTCTTTTTTCAAAGAATGGTTATTTTTTAATTTTTTTTTTTTTTTTTTTGTGGCATTACAACTTTTTTTGATTATTTTCGATAATGTGGTATATGTAGGCTTGGACTTTAAAAAAAATTGTTTTCTATACAGAAATTGCTGCTTTAAAGTAATTACTGAAAACAAATTATGTTATTCAGAAACCAGCAAAATTTAATCGAGATTCTGCTGAAGCGTGACATAGCTCATTATCAAAATAATATCGAGTTTATTTAGAGAGTAGAAGTAAAAACGGATTATGTAGCAAATGTGGAATCATAATATAACAATACAAAATATATTTACCAGACAAGAACCTTATTAAGTCTAATATGCTCTTAACACCATTTACATGGAAAGACGGACATTATTATATAGCCATTAAGTGATTCTAAGTCAATCGGTGGGTTAAGGATCAATGCTTTAAAGAGGTGCAAACAACAGCACAAACTAATTATTCTGTGTTCCACAGAGTAGTGTAGGGTATTAAATACTAACCTACAGGGGACTTTTTGTGGTTACTTCGTAGCGTGTTAGTTTTTAAGCGTGGGGGTTGTGGGTTCAATTTCCAGTAGATCCCTTGGCCTGTTTCGATACAACGAGACGACGGTCATTGTTAGCAGTTTTTTGTTTGTTGTTATTACATACAAAGAATAAATAATAATACTTGATCAAGGGATCAACTACAATTCTATGAACGTTTGAAAAAAGCACTAATTTAAAAAAAAATATAACTTTTTTTAAAAAAGAGTCTGAATTACAAGACTGTAATGGCAAGAACTGGAAAGAAAATCGTCCATTTACATTTTTCAAAAGATCTGATGACCTGATATTTCAAACTGTTAAGATCTTTAAAAAAAAATCATGGAATAAGTGTTTGTTGTAGCCGAAAAATGATATTTTAATATCTTTTTGACAAAAGAACTTAAATCGACTTATACCAAATTCGCATTCATTTTGTTTTAACATGTTTAAGAACTTACACATGTTTATGTACCTTAACAAGTTTAAATTTAAAAAAAAAATTCAAATTTGGTATTAAATTCTTTGTCAAAATACCACAGAAATGTAAGTAATTCTAACTCAAACCCAACTTAATGCTTAATTTTATGAGTATATAAAATCTATGTTACGTATACGTTATATGTGTAGGGTTTCTTTTAGCTAGCACTTTGCAGCAGAGTAGGCCAAAAAACGAAATTTGTTTGGCTGGGTAAAGTTTTAGTAAGTTTTAGTAGTTGCTTGCGACCAAAACAATCAAATTAAAAATTCCAATTCTAAAATTCCGGCCAAATGTCTATTGTACTAAAATAAAAAGCTATGTGGTAAAAATGTGCGGTCAATCGGATTAAATTAACCCGTGGATGGATTTTGGATTTTTGAAAATTAAAAAAAAAAATGTCTTGCGAGACATTGCTGAACATGAATATCAAAAAAAAATTAAATCGGTCAAACGGTTTTCGACGTATCGCTATTTGAAATTTGCAAATTTTCACATATGGCGAAAAACAGTTTTTTGTTCAACTTTATGCTAATATATCTCGAAAACCTAATGTAAGAGAAATTCTGAAATGGGAAGTATTTCAACCCTTATGAACCGATTTGCCTGAAACTTAAAATATATATGGGGCATTCCATGTCATATCGGACACTTTGAATACTTTTGTTTTTAGATTTTCCCAATTTGTTGACTGTACCCTCTGAAAACTCCTTCGTGGTGAATTTTGAGATTTTTTTGATAACCCGTTCAAAAGATATCGAACTTTTAAAAATTGGTAGTTTGTTCCATTACACAAACTTCTTTTACTCATAACTTCTTCAATAATGGTCCAAATTGCATTTTTTTTTCATAATTTTTATTTTACGTACTTAAAAAAAAAATCCCAAAAAATTCTTAAAAGTGGTCTAGTATGCGATTTTTAATTTTTGAAATTTTTTTGTGTAAAACTTCTTTTGATTTTACAATTTTTTTTTGCCCAGAAGGATCGTGAGATAATAATTACTACTATTTTTTAATCTTTTTTTTTTTTAAAAAATTTATTGTAATTTTCCAATCTTAAAATCATTTCTACTGCTCCAATGGTGCGTCATAGAGGGGTCATTTCCAAGACCGACCCCCATTAATTTTTCCCCGAAACAAACTCCCTATCTCCAATATCTAAGGGGGCTTCCACACAAAATGATATTTTTTTAAATTTGGTCCAACCGCTTTAACTGCCCTACGAGTGCCCTTAGAGCAATAAAATGTATGACTGACCCACAATATTATTTTTGTCCAAACATTTTCTCAGAACACACCTACCGTCTATCTTTAACTATTAAGGCCGTCCCCATTTCCGAGAGGGGTCATTTGTGAGACCGACCCCCATTTATTTTTACCCTCCAACATTTTTGTAAAACATACCTACGCCTTATCTCCTCTTCCTAAGTGGGCTTCAATTCAAAATTACATTTTTATAAAATTTGCTCAAACAGTGATTTGTATGGGCGCCATGAAATAGCTCCCAATGAAATAAGTCCCAATGAAATAACTCCCAATGAAATAAATCCCAAATAAAATGAATTATCTCCCAAACCAAAAAAATGAAATAAGTCCCAAGAAAAATGAAATAAGTCCCTAACAAAAAATGAAAGAAGTCCCAACGAAATAACTCCCAATAGAAATGAAATAAATCCCAATTTTTTTTTTTTTGAATATTAAATTTTTCTATTTAAATCCCAAAAACACTTTAATTGTGTCTCTTTAAAAAACAAATCTCTGAAGTGCCAACAATCCCTTCTCAACTTTTTGGAATGCAGCTTACTGACACATTAATTAAATTTCTTTTAATGTTTGAATCATATCAGTACAATATTTCATGCAATAGCTAACTTATCGCAGGTCCCTCTGGCGGCTGCGAGAAGAACAGAAAATAAACTCCATAAAAATATGAACTTAAATTAAAAAAATATATAAATCATCTTGGTTAAAACAGTTAACAAGCCACGCATAAATCTTGAAAGCAGATTCCTGGAAGCCTTTTAGAGCTTCCAGGATTCTGTATAATAAATGTGGTAAGAAAACGATTATTTGTTTGAAAAGATTTGAATGCGTATGGATGTGAAGAAAGCGCCGCAGGCGAAAAATTTTTACAAGAGATTTTAACAAAAAATTAAAAAAAAAATCGCGCGATTTTTTTTTTAATTTTTTGTTAAAATCTCTTGTAAAAATTGTTCGCCTGCGGCGCTTTCTTCACATCCATACGCATTCAAATCTTTTCAAACATATAATCGTATTCCAACAACATATATTTCAAAATAAAGAAAAGCGTGAGTGGGTTGTAAAAGACCGAAGGTCCATTTCGCCTACACTTTAAATAATCTAATGTGCCCGCCTAACTAACAGGATCCTAAAACTTCTTATTACACCGGTTGCGGATCTTCAGTTTGTCATACAATACCTCTTAATTTTCATAAATTAAAACCATTCTTAGAAGAACTCAAATTTTTCACAATTACTCGCAGCATGCATTTCGCCTTAAAGCAAACGTGTTATTTTTTTTTATTTTTATTTTGATTGACATTGATGTACTTCTGAGTGAATGGTTTTCTGAATTTATTTACAAGATAAATCAAAAAACATTGAAAAAGAGTTTATTATAGTTCGAGGTCATTTACTTTCCCCGTAACAAATTAACTTTTCCTGAAAATAACTAAAGAAAATATCTAATTTTTATTATTTTTAATAAAAATTAAAGAAACTTGAAAATTCAATAAGTTAAATTTTTATTTTCATAATTTACTCTCAAACTGTTGGGAGTTATTTCATTAAAATAGTTTGGGAGTTATTGCATAATGAAATAACTCCCAAACTTAAAAATGAAATAACTTCCAAAAAAATGAAATAATCCCCGCAGATTTGGGAATTATTTCATTATGAAATAACTCCCAAATCGTATGGAAATTTTTGGGACTTATTGCATTATTTTTCTTGGGACTTATTTCATTGGGAGTTATTTCATTTCGCCATTTGTATGGGAGCCCGCTTGGGGAGTGGAGATAGTTAAAGGTAGAGGGTAGGTGTGTTCAGAGAAAATGTTTGGACTAAAAAAATATTGTGGGTCGGTCATACATTTTGTTGCTCCAAGGGCACTCGTAGGGCAATTAGAGCGGTTTGAGCAAATTTAAAGAAATTTTATTTTGTGTAGGAGCCCCCTTAGAAATTGGAGATAGGGTATTAGTTTGTTTTGAAGAAATGTTAAAACGTAAAATTTGATGGGGGTTGGTCTTAGAAATGACCACTCTACGACGCCCCATTGGAGCAGTAGAAATGATTCTAAGATTAGAAAATTACAATAACATTTTTTCAAAAAATTTAAAAAACAGAATTAATCATTATCCCACGATCCTACTTGGCACGATCCTATTTGTAGAATCGAAAGAAGTTTTACACAAAAAAAATTCAAAAAAATCAAAGAGTACAAACATTTTAAAAAATGAGATTTAAATTTTAAAACTTAAAAATCGCAAACTAGAGCGCTTTTAAGAATTTTTTGGATTTTTTTTTTTTAAATTGAAATTTGGACTATTATTGAAGAAGTTATGAGTAAAAGAAGTTTGAGTAAAGGAACAAACTACCAACTTTTAAAAATTCTATATCTTTTGAACAGGTCATCAAAAAAATCTGAAAATTTACCACGAAGGAGTTTTCGAAGGGTACTAAAAACTGTCAACAAATTGGAAAAGTCTAAAAAAAAATGATTCAAAGTGTACGATTTGACATGGAATGCCCCATATATAAATGAAACGATTTTAAGGTTGGGTTGTCTCGGTTTATCGGCCAAATTTGTGGACCTTCGGAAAAATTTCGATAACTCCCATACTAATTGGAATATCGTTTTGAGCAAAAATACATGTCGATTTAAATTTAATAAAGATTTTTTCGTATTTATATGGGTAACCTAGGTCTGTGTCTTTACATACCCCTAAAACAAATTTTCATGAATAAATATTTAACGAAGCCGAATTTTTACCATACATGGGAATTTTTAATTGGCATAGAATTTTCATTGGCATTAGTTGGAACTAATGGCAATGCCAAAAAAAAAGCATTAGCATTTTTGTCAATGAAATTTTTTGGCATTGTCATTATTTGTACTAATGCCAATGAAACGACATAAATGCAAAAAAACTATTTACAATTGATAAAAACAGCATATGTGAAAAGAACCGCCGAAACTATGGAGATTCAAAGAACCAAAAATGCCCTCCGTTTTGCTCTATCTGGCTTAGTTTCCAGATATAGCCATTTTAAGTTTAAACTAACAAAAATTTCATTAAAGCATTTATTAATGCCAATAACATTTTTCATAATTGGCATTACTAATGCTACTAATTGCTTAACGGGCATTGGCGTTGATTGAAACAATGCTAAAATTTTAATTAGCATTAGTTTCAATATAATGTGAATGAAAAGGTCAATTAATTAGTCTTTTTATTTAAATGGTCCCATATATGATTTTTACAAGGTTATGCCACCGTTGGATATGCATTAAAACCCCTTTTTTCTTAAATGGAAACATCATATCGCTCATTTACTTGTATAACGTCATAACTCAAAAAAACGTGATTTAAAGTTTATAATGCAGAATTTTTTGTTATATCATGCTTTATATTGTGTTAATAATTCGTATTCGTATCTTTTAAACTCACCGTTTGAGAAGAGAACACATCATTATTACATTTTCAATGTGCTGGCCTTTTCAATGGAAAACCAGTTTCTCGATTTCTGAAAAATCAAATATTTCGAGATATGCCACTATATAAGTAAATGAGCGATATAGTTTCTAAGAAATAAATGTCTGAAAATCCAAAAAAACGATTTTTTGCCATTTGTTTAGCCATTTTTGAACTCTAAATCCCCGTTATGGCCGATAAGCCGAGACACCCCAACCATAGAATTTTCCCTTTTATATATATTTTAAGTTTCATGCAAATTGATTCATTAGGGTTGAGATACTTCCCTTGAGAGTAGAGTTTCTGTTTCGGTTAAAACCGTAACCGAAACCGCGGTTATTGAAGCCGAAAACCGAACCCGAAACCGACCCATATATTTTCGGTTACCCGCTTTTAATTAATAGAATAAATTTTTTATATTTTTTTTTTGCATTTAAAAAAAGTAATTAAAATTAACAACTTTTTACACATATATTGTATGTTTTTCTTAAAAAAAAAAAAATATTAGAAGTAGGCGATACACAAATGTTAATATCCATGAATCCAACGACAAATTTTACAATTTTGGGTTTAGACTTACCCCTAGTTTTTATATTACGAACGTATGACGAACGTCAAAAATGTACATGTATTTTGTTACAATAACAACATGCATGCAAATTGACGTTCGTCGTTCGTTCGTCATACAGAAACTGGGGATTAATTTTGATTTACGCAATTCGAAAAAAAAACACAACAAACTAGCGGAGACAAATTTTAGAAATTTGAAGTTTCAGATAACTTAGATTGTTCGTCTCAATAAAAATACAGTTTATAAAAGCGTGATTAGACGAGAGAGAATTCCCCTAGATTTAAAGTAAAAAACAACTCTGTGGTAACTTTTAAAACTGGAATGTCAAATAAAATTTTATTATATATTTTTTATTTACTTTAATTCGGTTTCCAATCTACAAATTATTGACCAAATGTGCGAAAACAAATAATAATATAATGAAAATGGTAAGCAAAAACATGTGTAAAAGAAATGAGATTTGACACAAAAACTTTTTAAGTCAAAACTATATTACCACAGAGTTATGTTTTACTTTAAATCTATGGGTTTTCTTTTCCGTCTAAACGCGCCTTATTAGCAAATTTAAAATCTTTTTAATTAAAATTTTTTACTTTACTATTGAGATAACTTAAGTGTTTAAATCCAGTTGAAGAATTATCCAGTTCTCAGGCTGAGGAACCACTGGATTTTTGGAAGATGAACTGAATTCTTCTTTTTAAAGGACATAAGCGGAAGCTAAACCAAAATGGGAATTTAAACTGAATTCGATTTTAATAAAAAACTATTTTAAAACAAAGTTTTTTCACCGAAATAAAATTTCTAACCGAAAATAACCGAAACCGATCGGTTATTCAATTTTTTATAAACGAAACCGCGGTTACTAAATTTATCGGTTATTCAGAAACTCTACTTGAGAGTACTGATTCCGATTCAGCTGAAATCAAACCTTTAGAAAAGTATACTCTAGTTCGGAGGTTTCGACATTTTTCAAAATTTATCGGCATGTGTTATATAAGCAACAAACTAGTAATTTACTTGAGTAATTAATATTAAAAATTTCGTGCTCGGAAGAAATTTATACTTTTATGTAAAATGTAAAAAAAAAACTAAAATGAACCCTTAACCTGACATATCGTCGCTGCTCCGTCGTAATTTAGTATGTGTTTTTAATGAAGTTTTCAGGAGAGCAAAAAAACCGTTTTATTTTGTCATTTTGCCATATTTTATAAAAGTCAAGCGTCTTTAAAATACATAAAGATGTTTTATAGATGTGTACCACAAAAAAAAGAATGATTTTTTAGCTAAAACGAAGATATTAACGAATTACATAAAAAACTACACATAACACATTTTGTTGGAACATTTTTTGTATTAATTTTTTTTTTGTCATTTTTATACACATGACCGTTTTTGTTCATAGAACTTAAGTTATAAAATTTAATAATAGTGCAAAAAATTGTAATATTCATTAAAGTGATAGAAAAGACACTTTTAAATCCCATATTTTGTACAAATCTGCATCCAAGTGCTGTTGCTTCAATGAATTTAGTTTTTTTTTAGCGAAAAAATTTTACTCAAAAAAATTAAATTTGTGCCATGAGATCTGGCCATCATTTCTATATAATTGGGGCATGCTTATTTCAATTTTGAAGTCCGTTTTTGAATCAATGGAACAGTTTTCATGGAAATCATCGTTAAAGTTATGCACATTTTGTTGCAGTTTTTTTTTATTAAAAAAATTCTTCTTTTACAAATGCAAAATTGTTTGGTATGGGAAATGGGGATTAGACTCATAACGATATAATAGTACAAATTTGGATAAAAATGTTTGCGTTAAAAAGTTGAAAATCGCGATTTTTCTCATATTTTAATGATTTTGCGTTTTTTTTTGCAACCCTATAATTAGTTTTCCGAATTGATTTCATGTGTAAGAAAAGACTATATGTAATTAATTTCTGCAAAAAAACTGTTTAGATACATATAACTTATTTTGAAAATCGCGAAAAATCGTTTTTTTATAATGGCAGCATCCCTTTAAAATGTGATCTCATACTTCATTTTTTAGTATAGTATGTGAGAATGCCTAAACCTGTTATGTTAAAAATTTTAAGCAAAAATGTTTATATTTGCAAAAGTTTTCTTAACAAAAACTTGTTTTTAACTACACATACCACTTTTTTTTGGAACATTTTCATATGGATTTCACATAGCTACTTTTGCTAACTTCCAAACCATTCAAGATATCGTTAAACGGTTTAGTGGGCAGACGGATGCCCTATAGAGGTTTCATATTATGAAATAAAAAAAAAATCCAAAAATGTCACATACCAAACCACGACGGAGCAGCGACGATATAAAGAATTAAAAATTAATTTTTACATTATTTATATTCGACTACAAAAAAAAATGTTTAACCCACTCTACTGTGCATAATAAAAGAAATTGTAACAGAAACCTTTGAATTAACGTGTCTGGGTTTCATTTGCGTTTCTTTTGTGTGGAGGTGTGAGTGTGTGCAAATGTATTTGTGTATGTGTTCTTCAAATAAATGTATTTTTGTTATAAAGAAACTGTTGCTTACTTTTATTTTTGCCAACTCTTTTATATGTACATTAGGGTGGGTCGATTTTTTTTGTCAAAAATCGTATAGCAAAAACATAATCTACAAGAAATTCTAAGAACATTTCCCAAAGAAACCATGTTTCTAAAATCAAACCCTATACCGGTCCTAACGACATGAAGATTTGTCCGTCCGTCCTTTTTTTCATAAGCAAAACATAGAACTTGACTGTTTTTTGGTGTTTGTGTTAATTTTTGGGCTTTGGTGTGCTCCGAGGTATATAGTAAAATTTTATTGGCAACATTTTTGTAGAACATTTCATCCCCACCTTCCCCCTCTTTCGGGGTGTTTTGTGCGATTTGTTAGAATAGAGCCAAAAAATACCGTTATGAGAGGGAGTTAGAGGGTTAATATGTTTCACAAAATTTTTGCCATAATATTGCTGCTAAATATGCTGCAATAACTTATCCAGCGGCAATGTTTTACCAATTGCTGCTGGATATAATTCGATTTTTTGGGATTATGACCGGCAAGTATATTAGACATAATCCCTGAAATGGAGAAATAAATAAATTTGTAATGAAAACACTACAGACGAAAAATTATAATAAGAAATTTTAACAATAAATCGCTGCTTTTATCGTTAATCCATGGTAATTTTACTCCATTATTTATTTTATATTTGGCTGCAGTATATTAACATGTAGGTGATACTCTGAAAGTAAGTGCAGGGGTTGTGGGTTCGATTCCCTCCAAAGGTTTGTATGTTAATTATTTTTTTTAGTAAATAAAAGTATGTAATTGAGGATCATAATGATATTTCTTAAAAAAAAAAAAACACTTAGATACTTTAGTGGGATGAAATTAAAGAGTTGCATATCGGAGAGGAAAAAAACTGTGTTCGATAAAAATTGTTGATAACTGAATATTTTTTTTACATCAGTATTTGATTTATTTTGAGTAAATTTTTTTTTTTTTATTTAATTTTTGTAAAAAAAAAATTTAGGTGTAAATTTTTTTGAGTGTATTTTTTTTTTGAGTTTAAATTTTTTTTTTTAACTTTTTTTGAGTGACAAAAATAGGTTCTAAAATATTTTTTTGGCTTACCATTCCTTTTCAAAGCGTGTTTAGCGTTTTTTTCAACACGGGAGTTCGGGTTAAAACTGAAATTCCCCATTTTGCCAATAACTTATGAACCACTGGACAGATTTCGCTGAAATTTAGTATTAATCTAACCGGAAGCATAACAAATATATACGCCACGCTTCAGCAACTTGTCGTATATATTTTCTTTCTTCCGCTAACATTTGAAAGTTAGCGTGTTTCACACAGACAGAAAGACAGACGGACGGACGGATTTTCATGTCGTTAGGCGCGGTATATGGTTTGATGTTAGACCAATGGTTTCTTTTGTTTTTGCTATACAATTTTTCAGTTTTTTTCGATCCATACAAATCGACCCGCCCTAATGTACATACAATACAATCAAATGCTGCACTCACATATGAACCACGTTTTCAATGGACTTCTAGTTCGTTATGTAGTAGTGTTTATTTTAGGTTTGGTTCTGGCAAATAACGTACATTTATTTCATGTTAATGGAAGTTTCCATTTTGTGATTTTTTTATTTTTTATTTATTTCAAACAAAAAATAAATTTAATTAAAAACATGCATGAAATTTGAATGATGTTGTGCTTTTTTAATGAATTACTGAGTGAGTGGTTATTTGAAAGTTGCTGTTTAATAAATTCTCATATTAAAGATAAATGTTTCTCAGTTCCGGGAATGAGTTTTATGAATTTATATTAATAAAAGAAATAAATAATAATAAAAATTAACTTGTTTAACGTTCTCCTTAATCAAAAAATATAGATGGTAGCATATCGATGTGTGGATCTGAAGCCCCATACAGAATACGCGCTACACTTTTTCAAATTTAAATTCAGAAAATATCAATTGTAATTCAAAAATCGTAATTAAAATTCATAAAAGACCAATTTAAATTCTGAAATCGTAATTGAAATTTTGAAAAGCCCAATCAAAATTTAGAAATCACAATTTAAATTCTGAAATCTTAATTGAAATTCAGTAGAGCTCAATTGAAATTCAGAAAAGCTCAAAAAAATTTCAGAAAAGCACAATTGAAATTTAAAAATCGTAATTGAAATTCAGAAAAGCCCAATTGAAATTCAGAAAAGCCCAATCGAAATTCCGAAAATTACAATTGAAATTCAGAAAAGCACTACTGAAATTTAGAAAAGCCCAATTCAAAAACGCACAATTGAAATTCAGAAAAGCCAGATTGAAATTCTGAAAAGACCAATTGAAATTCAGAAATCGTAATTTCAGTCTCTCTTGATCTCTTGTAGTCGTTAGACATAGTTCACGCATAAAATCAAAGTTTAAAATTCTTATTCAAAATACGGTTAATTTTTATAATTAACAATTACAATTCTTAAAGACAATAAATATTTTTGCTTATACTTTTCGTTTACATCATTCGGAGGGATTAATTGTGTAAGTGAGTGTTATTATAAACACTCTCTCTCATTCGAGCAATGAGTTCGAAAAAGAGAAAGAGAACAGATGATAATGCAGTTGGCACATCTAAACATGCCAACAATAATTCAAATTACTTTTACCCACTTCAAACACTTATCGATGACAAAAAAACAGCTGATGATGATATGGATGATTCCACTATCAAAATATCTAAAATAATAATTCCACCTATAACAATAGTTAAAAGTAATATTGAAAAAATTCATGAGATTTGTAAACATCTTAAAATTTTAAAATATGCAATCCGGAAGATTTCGATTGGGCACAAATTATTTTGTGAAATACAGTATGATTTTGAGCAAGCAGTGAAATATCTGAAAGAAAATAGTATGGAATATTTTACATATACGGCAAAAAATAACAGGCCATACAAAGTTATATTGTCTGGCTTAGATAAAACTGATCATATACAACTGAAGTCTACTTTAATAAAATCAGGACTACAATGCACTGATGTAAAACCGATTTTCAAAAAAATGGAAAACAATAGAGAAATTGTTCTTTATGTTATTTATTTTAAAAAAGGAACTATAACTCTTAAGGAACTTGGAGAGAAGTATAACAACATCAATTATATCAGGGTGAAATGGAGTTACCAAACAAAACGCCAAAATAAAGTTACCCAATGTTACAACTGCCAAATGTTTGGCCACGGCTCAGATAACTGTAATGTTAAAACATTCTGCGCAAAGTGTTCCGGCCCACATAAAACATCTGACTGTAAAACCGAGGAAGTAAAATGTGTAAATTGTCAAGGAGAACATAAATCAACCGATAACTCTTGTCCCAGTAGAAATTCGTATGTTGAACTAAGAAAACGCTTTTCTAACGGTTATCGATCAACTAGAATTACTCAACAAAACGCTGGTCAAGTAAGGCCAACTAATAATCATCAAAATATAGTACCAAATCAACCAATATCGAGTAATTTGAGCTACGCTAATATTGTCTCATCAAATGGTGGTAATACTGCTTCAAATGATTTATTTTCTGTTGATCAACTTAAAGAAATTACTTTTGAGCTCATTAATAGTTTAAAAAATTGTAAGACAAAGTTAGAGCAACTTGATGTTATTACCTCATTGGCCTTTAAATTTTTGTCGTAAACATGGATAGCAAAATTAAAATATTAACTTGGAACGCTAGAGGTATACGTAAAAAACTTAAAGAATTTTTTGATTATTTATTAAGAGAAAATATAGATGTAGCGTTGGTGTGCGAGACTTGGTTAAGTCAAGACATATCTGTACAACATCAAAACTTTTTTAGCTACCGAAAAGATCGAATAGGGTCGAAAGGAGGGGGAGTTGCAATTTTTATAAGAAAACATATAAAACACGAGCTTCTTTCTGAAATTGACACACAACTTATTGAAAATATTGGCATACAAATCACTCTTTCCGATAGCTCAACTTTAGATATTTATAGCTGTTACTTTCCTGGAGGCTCCGCTGGTCCGTTAGACGTAAAGAAAAATAATTTTAAATTAGATTTAAAGAAATTTGCTAGAATCAAAGGTAAATATATCTTAGGAGGCGATTTTAATTGCCGACATCAAAGTTGGGGATGCCTAAAAGCCAATTGCTGGGGTAATATACTTTTTGATTTAATTACAGTTAATGCTTTTGCATTAAACTACCCGCCTAATCCAACACTGGTTCCTGCTAGTAGTACAGCAAATGCTTCTGTTTTAGACTTTTTCATTACTAATATTCCTGATAAACTTACTGGTGCTGAAGTTCTCAATAGTTTAAATTCAGACCACCTACCAGTGCTTACTTTTATTGACTTATTTACCACATGTTCTCATCTGTTAAAACCTGATTACAAAAAGGCAAACTGGGCTACATTTAAAAACTATATTAATAGCAATATTGACACGCTTTTAGACATGGAAGTAAATGGAAATGATGACGTGGATAATTTAAAAGAATTTTTTACAAAAGTTGTTCAAGATGCTATTGATATCAGTGTACCAAAAAGGATAGTATCCAACATTTTTGTAAAAAGGCTACCACAACCAATTTTGCACCTCATTAAGTTGAGAAACCAATCTCGACGGAAATGGATAAGACATAGGACCGTTTTAGATATGGCTCAAATGACTTTTCTAAATAACCTCATATCTGAAAAAATTTTCCAGTTTAGAAATTCGCAATGGAACAATCTATTGAATAGTTTGCCAAAAGCTTCTACTAAATTTTGGAATATATCAAAAATTATTAAGAAGAAAAATAAATGTATTCCATCACTTAAACAAAATGGTAACGTTTATATAACGAACAATCAAAAGTCAGAAATCCTGGCTCAAACTTTTGTTTTGAATCACGCTATTTCTTCTGACCTAAGTGATCAGAATACAAAACGGCTTGTTAGCAATTCAATTGATATGGTTGAAAATCAAAGTCAACTTACAAATAATATTATAGTAAGTGTTAGCTCAGTTAAAGCCATAATTAAACAACTAAAAGCAAAGAAATCACCGGGTATTGACGGGGTTTCTAATCGTTGTTTAAAACAATTACCTTTCAAGGGTCTTCAGTTACTTTGTTTAATTTATAACTCGTGTTTAAATCAAAGCTACTTCCCTTTAATCTGGAAGCAGTCGAAGATTATTGCAATTCCCAAACCAGGTAAGGACAGTAACTGTCCAGAATCTTATCGTCCCATTAGTCTGCTTAACACCTTAAGTAAAATATTAGAAAAAATTATAAAGGAAAAAATTGTTAACTTTATTGATGATAATAACATTTTACCATCACAGCCGCATTTGACTCCGTATGGCACGATGCACTTATACACAAAATGTTGACAATTGGCATGGATATGTCTATTATAAAAATAATAAAAAGTTTTTTGTCGAACAGATCTTTTAAAGTTCATATTGGAAACAGTGCTTCACAAACTTATAATATTCCTGCTGGTTGTCCACAAGGCTCGTGCTTATCACCTATTTTATACAATATTTTTACCTATGTCTTCCCAGTCCTGGATGGTTGCAATTCCTCAATATTTGCAGATGATACTGCCATTTTAAGCACTGACATTTTAGCAGAAGAAATCATTAATAACTTGGAAATTTCAGTAAAAATAGTAGTCGACTTTTTCAACAAATGGAAAATCATGATAAACCCTTCCAAAACGCAATCTATATTTTTTACTAGGAGAAGAAAGGAGTGTTTCGTTCCCCAATCTAATATTACGGTTGGAAATACTAGGGTCCCCTGGGAAACAAAAGTTAAATATTTGGGTGTTGTACTAGATACAAAATTGCTTTTTAACGATCATATAAGCTATATAATACATAAAATAAACTTTACAAAAAAAGTTATGTACCCGTTAATTAATAGACATTCAGAATTGAGCATCGATAACAAGCTTCTATTATTAAAAGCAGTTTTTCATGCCATTTTGTTTTATGCGGCTCCTGTGTGGTATACTGCCTCTAAGTGTCATTTAAAGAAACTACAAGTTTGTCAAAACAAACTTCTCAAAATGATATACAATCTTCCAAATCATTTTTCGACATCAACACTACACTCTATGTCCAACATAAAATTAGTAAGTGATAAACTTCTAATTTTATATGAAAATTTCGCAAATCGCTGCCGATACTCTAGCTATTCCCACATCAACTCTCTATGTTTATAAGTTGAACTTATAATTTTTTTTTTACTTTTTAAACGATTTTTTTTTTTTTTTTTTTTTTCCTCATATTTCAATGGGTTTTTTTTATTAACTTTTCCCTTCAAAAAAGATTATATTTTTGTATACATATATATTATTACTTGGTATTTAAATATTTAAGGTGAAAAATTGTACAGATTGATCTCTTAACTTTAAATTAATAAATTATTGTGAATATGTATAATATAATTTTCAATAAATGGTTTGAAAAAAAAAAAAAAAAAAAAATTTAGAAAATCCCAATTCAAATTCATGGATCCCTGGGATCCCGACAAAACCCGAAGAATCCCGGGATCCTGGGACTACGATTGCAAAATCTCGAATCCCAGGATTTGTAAATGTTCATCCTGTTTGGCTTCCCTAGTATCAATACATTTGGCAAGGTCGAATTTAACTTTATTACTTGTTTTTTCTTCATTTTCTTTCAAATTCGGTTATAGGATCCGTGTCTGCCAAAGAAAAATACTTCTGAGCAATTTTGAAACTAGTAAACATGGCAATCTAAAAAGGGCATACTTTACCCTGGAATTACTCTTATGTGCCTTAAGGTATTTATCTATCATATAAATAATTCATTGATCAGCAAACAAAAACCATTCAACTAAAAAATATTAGCATCCGTAACAAACCAGAAAACAAAAATTGAAAACACAAAAAAAAAAAAAATAAATCCTTGGAAATGACACCCCCCAAATGGCACCCAAAGTACCAATATAAAACCCTATAAAAGGACATACATAGCTATGAATGAATTGACCCATTGTCCTTAAAAAACTAAAAAAAAACAAAGTGTTCAAGTGTAACATATCAAAATAATTTTGCCCAAATATTGATGACCAATTTCTATGTTTGCACAAAAAAATAAAAAAAAAATAAAAAACAAGAAATACTAAACATGGCCACAAAACAACTGTCCACTTTACAAAATATATTTACCAAAACAAATCTAGGAGTAGATATTTTAATATACAAAACATATGTCATCTTTAACATTTTTTTTTTCAGGGTGAATATTGTTAAGGAGTGTTTGGGAACGCAACATTTGTAAAACCATATCGAACAAATAAACCATGAAATTTGAAATGTCTTGTAAAGTGTTACGAAAGAATTTTAGATTATTGTTGAAAGAACCAAAGATGAAATTTTTTAGATAAAAACGAATTTTAGGTACTCTACCGTACATATTTTTAACGAAGATATATTTTGTAAACAAATTCTTAACGAAAAATGTATTCAGAAAGAATTATCTCTGTAATGCTGTGTGTGATGCACAGAACATTAGACCACAAGCGAATGCGATCTACTGGATAAATGAGCATTACGAACAAATACTCTGTCTTGAGGAATAAGCACCCTTATCTAAGAAAAACACCATCAATGATAATATCGATAGAAAAGTGGCACACAACCCACAGGAGAGGAGAGGATGAGCTGAATTTCCCAATTGAACACAGATATTCCTTATATAATCCGGACCCCGTTTTATGGCATCAAAATATGGGTCGGGGACCCCATAAAGTACATATATTATTGATCAGTGATCGATTCTAAGACATTCTAGCGATGTCCGCCCGTCCGTTTGTCCGTCGATCTGCATCGTGTTAACGATACAGTCCAAAATAAAAGAGCTAGACTTCTCAAATTTGACACTAACGGTCCTAGGCAGGACCAGGGGATCCGATTTTTTTAAAAAATTGTTTGTATTTTTGTTGAACTAATGAAACATTCTTATGTTCGCAGAAGTTTAAAGTCTTGCGCTTGGACCCAGGGGATTAAAAAAATCGGTTGTTTTGGGCCGCCCCCTTTTGAGGTCGTGGATAAAAGAAATCTTTAAATATTAAAAAAAATTATAATACTATAGTGCACAAAGCAGAATAATATAAACTTGTAAACATATTTCGCGAGGGAAAAAATAAAAAAACGTCTCAAAATCTAATAAAGTTTCTTAAAAAAATATATCGAAATCTAAGAAAAAAAATTTTAAAAATCTTAGAATTTTCAAAGTTTCTTTCAAAAATGTATTTTTTCTCTACGAGAAAATTCTTAACTTCTTAAAATCCAAGAATTTGTTTTGACTGTTCATGGAATTGCTGATTTTAATTCTTGTTTTTTCTCCAAATGTCTCTTTCTCCCCAAACTGATAATACCGAAACTATCATATAGTGAAGCGAATAAAAAATAGACAATATTTTATCCTAAGAAAATTCCAAATAGTTTAACAACAAATAATAAAACAGCTTGCCAAACAAATAACAACACTAGAAATCTATTTATCCATTGTGTAAATTTTGAAGTAAAACTAAGGATGAGTTGTAATATAATCGTATGTTGTATTAAAGTAAAACATATGAACCACGATATTCCAATTAACCAACTTTACAACAAGTGGCATTGTACCTGTGTGAAATGAATATCAAATTTTTGCCAACTAATTTTTAATATTGTTCAAAATGTATAGAAAGGAATAGTTTCTTGTTATATGTATATGGGCGAAGCGAAAAAATATTTTTCGCGGAATTTGCTTGGTCGCTATGTGAGATTGGTAAAAATAGGGGCCAAAACGATGTGGTTAAAATTTCAGGAGGATCGCACTTCATCTTCAGCGATGAAGTTTCAACTTTTCTAATCCAAAGAGCATTTAAAAAAAAATTGTCAAAAATGAAATTTTGATCAGATCTTCTTAATTTTGGATTTATTGAGGTCTAATTAATCACATCTATTTAGATTTTTAATATCATATTTATAGGATACCGTTTACTTATATTACATTAAAATTGCAAAATATAATTTGTTGAAAAATAGACTACCCAAGGAATCCAAAACCGTTAAAGTCAATAAATACAAAATTCATAAACGGCGTTTGGACCGATCTGAATTCATGATTATTTCAACAAATTAAGTAGTTTAAGAATTTCGTAAAATTTTAGCAACAAATTTGTTGTTAACATTTTTAGCAAATTTTCGCTAATAATACACATAATATTTTTTACATCAATATTATCAAGAAGACGATATGCCAAAAATATTATTTGTTCTTTTTTTCTAAAGTTTTTCTGCATAGCCGGGATAACAGCCTAGGGATTACAAACTCCATACCTTAAAACTCCCAACCTTTCCGCAAAATAATACTTTTTTGGATAATATGTGTTTTGGGGAAAAACGTGTTTTCGGATTTTTTCTATTTTATTTTTGTGTAATTTTTCATTTCTTTTTTGGGCTTTTTTTCGTTAATTTTGGCCAAAAATTTTGTATTTTTCTTTTTCGGTAATTTTTCATATTTTTGGGCGATTTTGCATTTGAGCAATTTTTCATAAAATTGTTTGTGCGAATTTGATTACAGTCCTTTGGATTAAAAGGGGGACCCCAAGATGAAGTGCGATTTTCCTGATATTTTTACCACATCGTTTTGGCATTTCACAAATCACTCGTATTAAATCAAGTTCACGTGTGAGTGACGCAAACTCTACTATCCAGGGTTCGAAAAAAAAAACACTAACGAACGGTACGATTATGTTCTGTACTGAACTATTCCGATGGAAATACACAAAACACATTCCCAACGAGAAATACCGTGTACGCCATTGGAGGCTACAAACACATATTGTCAGATAGCATCCCCTTTCAATCGTCGTAGGGTGCAATCTTTTATTTTTCGAGGTACGTTGACTTATGGCGAAGCAAAAGGATAGTATAGTATAGCGGTATGCTCAATTTGTCACTGCGTGTGTAACGCATCGAAATATGGATTTGGGATCCCATAAAGTATATATTTATTGGAATGACCGTATGTCCGTCTGTCTGTATAAGACACGATGCAATCTAAGAGTGCTAGACACTTATGTTTGGCTTGAATATGTCTTATGGTCATAAGAAGTATACGTTCGCAAACCGGCCATATCGGACAGGGGAAAAAAAGTTCCCCCTTAGAAAACTAAACCAACTTCTGAAAAATGCTCATTATTTTATAGTTTTTATACCCTCCAACCACAGTATGGGGGTATACTCACTTTGTCATTCCGTGTGTAACGCATCGAAATATCGGTCTAGGACCCCATAAAGTATATATATTATTGATCGGTGATCGATTCTAAGACATTCTGGCGATGTCCGTCCGTCCGTCCGTCCGTCCGTCCGTCCGTCCGTCCGTCCGTCTGTCCGTCTGTCCGTCTGTCCGTCTGTCCGTCTGTCCGTCTGTCCGTCTGTAGAGGACACGATACAGTCCAAAATAAAAGAGCTAGACTTCCGAAGTTTGGCACGAATATGTCTTATATTCCTAGGCAGGTTAAGTTCGGAAATGGGCAAAATCGGACAAAGGGGAAAAAAGTTCCCCCTTGGAAAACTAAACCAACCGAAGAAAAACCGCATTTTTTGCAGGGTTTTTTTGTACTTTTGCGAAGCAAATGCAACATTCTTATCTCAGATGAAGTTCAAAATCGCAAGGGGAAGGTGCCCCCTAACGTCTCCCACCAATCCCCCCCAAAAAAAAAGACGCCCCTGGATTTTTTTATATTTTTTTACATTTTGGAGGGTATAAAAGATTCGGCACAGCCGAATTTAACACTCTCACTTGTTTTTTTTGTATTTTTGTTAAACAAAGAAAACAATTTTATGCTTGAAGGGGATCAAAGCCCTGCACTTGGACTCAGGGGATTGAAATATTCCTTTTTGGTTTCGTATAAAGTGGAAATTTTTCCAGCATGTTCCGCTTTCGAGATATTCGAGTTTGAGATTTCCGCGAGGAAAAATTTTTAAACGCGTATATCTCGAAAACAACAGTTTTGGAACCAGGAGGTCCGCATTAAATGAAATCAAGTCCTTTTCTGGAAGATTCTGTTACAGTAGACCACCAAAAGTGCGAAAATATTGTTTTTTTTTTACTTTTTAATAGCGAATATCTCAAGAAAGGAAAATTGAGTGACAGATTTGGATTCAGGAGAGCAAAATCCATAACCATAATATGGATATTTCACTGGGAAGTTTTTGTTGTCGAACAGTGTAATTATATAGCCATAACTCGAAAACAGAATCAGCTGGATTTTCGTGTTAACGACTTTTAAAGTTCAAAATAAAAAGAAATTAAATGCCACTAGCCGATTTGGTAACCATTTTAACACAACCTAAACTTGCGTGAAGATGGGCGTGGAGCGAGAAGGTACACGCCAGCGACCCTCGCTGGCTTTTTTGTGGTGTTTTTTACAATTTGTTCAAGAGTGTTAAATTCGGTTGTGCAGAATATTTTATGCCCTGAAATGCGTAAAAAAAATAAAAAAAAATTTTTGAAAAGGGCGTCTTGGTGGCCCCAAGCGGCGGCCGTAAGGGGAGACCTTCCCCCTCGCGATAAATATTACCAAAACATTCATTGTGCCATTTCCACAAAATGGGGCGGGCCAAAAATAAAGATTTTCTTATTCCCTGGGCGCAGATAGAGGACTTTATAAATCTTCTTATATAAAAAAGTTCTATTTTTTTTAACAAAAATACAAAATCTAATGAAAAAAATTACATTATTTGTTGATTCTTCAAGGGGCAACTTTTTTCCCCCTTGACCGATTTTTCCCATTTGTAAAGTTAACCTTCCTATGACCATAAGACATATTCGTGCCAAATTTCTGGAGTCTATCTCTTTTATTTTTGACTGCATGGTGTTTTTTACAGCCGCACATTGGTTGATGTTCATAGAACGAGCGGCTAAAAATAGAAGAAGTTGTCGAAGGACAATGAAACTTGGCACATAGGCATTTTTTGTTTGAATCAAGAAAAAAGTGCAAAAATCAAAATGATCCGCCCACTTTTACGCCCACCTCCCATACAAAGTGAAAATTAAATTTTGACCTACGGCATTGTTTTTTGGTACATATCTTTTGTAAACACTCAGAATCATTTGTGTGAAATTTGAAAAATATCCGCCCACTTTTACGCCCACTTCCCATACAACTTGTATGGAAAAAGTGGCATAACTCCCTTGATTTTTAATGCATCAACTCAATTTTTACAAAAAATAAATATTATAATTGTAGAATGAGCTCCTGAAAATATATACCTGATCCGCCCACTTTTACGCCCACCTCCCATAGAAAAAAACAAATAGAAACAAGTAAGAGTGTTAAATTCGGCTGTGCCGAATCTTTTATACCCTCCAACACGTTTAAAATAAAAAAATAAATCGTAGGGGCTTCCTTTTTTTTTTGTGGGGAGGTCGGCGGAGTTGGTGGGGCACACCTGTATCCCCGCTATACATATATGTTTACAAATTATTTATGATATTTACGCGGCCTGAAAAAAATCGAATTTTCTAACCCCCTTGATCCAAGTGCAGGTCTATGAACATAATATGGCATACAAATGTTACATTTGTTGAGCAAAAATTTAAAAAAAAACTCGTAAAAATACCGTATTTTTCAGGGATCGTTTTAGTTCTTCAAGGGGGAACTTTTTTCCCCCTGTTCTGATTTTGTCCATCTTCGAACTTAACCTTACCAGTAACATAAGAGATATTTTTGCCCAATTTCAGGGGTCTAGCTCTTTTTGTTTGGACTGCATCGTTATTTCTACAGACGGACGGACGGACGGACATCACTAGAATGTCTTAGATTCTATCATGGATCAATATTATATATACTTTGTGGGGTCCCCGACCGATATTTCGATGTGTTACACACGGAATGACAATTATTTTATCTTTCAAACTGCATTGTTACTTTTTTTGACTTTCGTAGAAATTTTAAAAGTTACAAGACGTTATTTTCAAAATTTGTGGAAAATTTACGAAAAAATTTTATGTTGGGTACCCAAATGAGCAAAAGCATAGCCAAAACATTTAATTAATGCACACAAAAATAAAGTTTGGACATCTTTCTTTAAAAAAATTACCTCAATAGTAAAGAATCTCGTGTTTATTTGCGAATTTATAAAGAAAGTTAAAAAAACGGTCGTCAAAGCCGATTTTTAGCAAAAAATCGATTTGCGCGACCTTAAAAACTTTTCCGAAAAATCTGAAAAAAATTTCAAAATTACTTTACCCTATAAGCTTTCAGATTATGCTTGAGCACCCAAGAAAATCGAATAAAGGTTTTATTTTGGGACGCCCTAATACACTACACTCAGGTCTAAAGAAAACATAGTCACAGACTAATACAGACTCGACATAAGTGACAGGCGTCAAAAAAGTAGTTTTGAACCATATGGTTAATATTTTCAAATTATTCAATGAATTAGATTAGAAAGAGAAAACTGATATAACGTGCTATAAGAAAAATAGATGCCAGATCGGTTTTTGTTGTTTCACTCACTCCTAAGTCGTAGAAAGTGTTGCCATGTTAAGGTAAAATGGACTAAAAACCGCTCTGTTTTATCATAAAATCGCTTAGCGTTTCCCCATTTTTTCTAATAAAACTCTACTGTCGAGTCTGTTTATAGTCTGTGACATAGTTTCATATAGCGATATGAAGCAAGAACAGGCCAAATCAATCGTCAGAACCCCGAAATTTTGTAAAAATTTAAATTGTTTTTCAATGCAATTTTTTTTCTAGCAGAGTTACCAGACATTTCCAGATAAACTTACAAAATTAAAAAAAAAAAAAAACATTCCACAAAAATTAAAAAAATTTAAAAATAAGTGTTCACTCTTAACAAATGAGTCCAGTTTCCTACTATAAATTGGGTAAATTTCAACAAATTCAAATAATATACTTCTATAAATGTGTAAATTTCCAATAATTTTTTGGTAAAACTACACATTTTGTGTAAATTTACCCAATTTATTGTAGGAAACTGAAATCATTTTAATTAGAGTGTTGTTATAAAAAAAATTGGAAAAGAATGCTCTAAAAATAAAAAATAAAATGCTCTAAAAATTTAATAATATGCTGTAAAAATTTAAAAATATGCTCTAAAAAGTTAAAAAATGCTCTAAAAATTGAAAAAATGCTCTGTAAATATGCTCTTATGCTAAAATATGCTCTTAAACCTAAAATATACAAAAATATGAAGGTTTCTTAAAATATTCTCCAAAAAGCGAAACAAAAGAATAAATTATACTCCAGATTATTTTATGTTGCAAGTAATCATAATAATTTAGATAAAAGTATTGAAATAGAGGTAGTTATTAGTAATGAAAATAATAATCTTTTATGCGAGTTAAATAATTCAATTCCAAGTATTAAAAATTCAGAAAATAAAAAGGACTTCAGCGATATATCAGACGATATGGTATATTTTGGAAAAATATGAAAAAAGAACAGAAAAAATAGATAAACTTTTTTATGCTCTTCTTACTATATCAGCTTCTTCAACAATTAGCGAAAGAGTGTTTTCAAAATCTAATTAAATAAAAACAATTTAATGAAAGCAAAAAAAGTCAACTTTTATTTTTAAAAGATTATTTCTTAAGATCAACTTAAATTGTCTTATTTGACAAAAATTAAAATCATTTATGATATATCTTGTCTGTACACTTCAAATAATAATTTGTATTTGATTTATTTCTTAACAAGTATTAAAATCGACATCCATTAATTAAAAGTGATCTCAGTTATTCAATTTTTAAGTTTTTTTTAACTTTTAACTATTTTATTTTTAAGTTTTGTATGCATTTTTTCGTTAATAAAAATTTTTACTTTCTTATTTTAAGATTATATGAATTGTTTATTTTTTTTGTTAATAAAAATATTTTTTAAAATAATTTTTTTATTCGTTATTCTCTTCGATTAATCGAATAAATTTTGATCTTTAATCGTTTCATCGAACGAGGAAAAACAATTATTTGAATTATTCGAACAAAGTTGAAAGTCGAATAATTGACAACTCTACTGAATAGCCAAATTATTTAGAATAATCTGCTGTGCACCGTTGCGTATGATTGTTATTTAAAATCAATTTCAAAATTAATCATACGCCTTATACGCAAACTTTAATTGCATGTAAAAAAAAGTCCATCGCTGAACTAACAAAAAGCCTTGAGAGATTTGTTACGGAATATGTCAACTTTCATTTGCTTTTGGTTTCATCCCATGCCGATTTTGGTTGTTGCACTGTGGTTTTATCGCATCAAAAAAGCTAATAAATTTTACTAGAAATTCTCGGAAAATAGGAGGTAGCACAAAGTCTAGTAAAGTTACGAGAAGTCCTTGTTTAAAATTTACAATTTTATTGGCAAAAAGCTTGAAAATATAATTTTTATCGAGTCAAAATTTGTAATATTAAGTCTGGATTACTCAATGCCCGCGTTGCCAGTTTTTGTTGTAATTTATCCCCAAAAAATCCTCAAATCGACTTTGATTCATCATAACTTTTATAGTAAATGGGGGATAAGGTTTATTTTGGTCAAATTGGATTCGTGAACATGTTTTCTATAAGTCTGACCAATTAAACAAAGTCCAGATCCACGTACTCAAAAATTATGTAGCAAAATGTTGAATAGAAAATTATGCATCTTTTTTTTAAGTAGTCAACACATTTAAAGTTATATTACAATGAACAATTACTTTTTTTATGAATCAGTCTTATAGAAAAAATGTTCGCAAACCCAATTTGGCCAAAATAAAAGATATCCGGCATTTATTTAGAAATTTATGATAAGTTAAAGTCGATTTGACGAATTTTCGGGGACAAATTACAACAAAAACTGGCAACGCTGCTCAATGCTCCGTTATAAAATAACTCTCCGTTAAATTTAACTTTTTCATACAAATTTTGACATAACTTTTCCTTGAGTAATCCGCCCTAAAAGCCTTTTACCAATATAATTGTAAATTTAACAAGGTACTCTCGAAAAATAGGAGATAGCAAAAAATAATTTTACGTGGCTTTTTTGGTAATTTATCAAGGTATTTTTTTTTTTGAGTGTAGTTTAAAAAAATTACCCCATATGTTTGTGTCTATGTGTTAGTTTAAGTGTTATAGTGTGTTTTTTTTAGTGTATGTGTAAAGATGATTGAGTGACAGCCGAAGCTTTGTGTGTGTGTGTTTTTTATGCTACTGATGCTTTTGTTTTTTTTTTTTTTGTTTCAACAAAAAGATCCTTGTAAATTTTATTTTATGTTTTTATTATTTTTCATGTTGTTGTTAAGTGATTTGTTTCGCACAAAACAATACACGTACAATAGCGCGTCCCGAATTCGGCTTTTTTTCGAATTTGAAAATGCTTGCCCCCTCAAAAGATGGGGTTGTAGGATCCTTTTACGGGAAAAATAGCAAAAAAAGTTTTGGACAAAAAACCAGTTGGCTACCAGCGGATAAAGATTGCAGTCTTAGTGCATTTTGAAAAAAAAATTTTTTTTTTGTTTTTTAAAAAATGGATGCCAAAAGTTGCGCAATATAAAGTACATTCCTGGAAAAATATTAATAAAATTTCCATGGAGTAATTTTGGTGCAGCGTTGCATCTTTAAGATGAAAAGTGTGACTTAATTTTTTTTTTATTTTTTCTTTTAAGCTAAATTGGTCTCAAAACCTGCGCAAAAGTGTTTACATTCGTTAAAACTGTGTCAAAGCAGATTTTGAGACAAATTTAGCTTAAAAGAAAGAAAAAGTAAAAATTAAGTACACCTTTTGATCTTTGAGATGCAACGCTGCACCAAAATTTCTCCATGGAAATTTTATTAATATTTTTCCTCAAATGTACTCTATATTGCGCAACTTTTGGCGTCAAATTTTTGGACAAAAAAAAAAAAAAAGTTTTTTCAAAATGCACTAAGATTGCAATCTTTAGTTGCTGGTAGCCAACTGGTTTTTTGTCCAAAAATTTTTTTGTTATTTTTCCCGTAAAAGGGTCCTAAATCCCCATCGTTTGAGGGGGCAAGCTAAAAATATTTGAATTCGGGACGCGCTAACGTACAACAAACAACAGTAATAACAACTGACGTAGCAACAGTAAGCAGCAGCAGCAACAGCAGCGGCATCACCATCTCAACAACATATAGCAGCCAGCGCAACGTATGTTGTACAATTCAATCAAATGACAAGAACATATAATTTTATAACATACAAATGCTTTTATCGAACAAAATTTTATTTATTTTTCAGTACAAAAAAAAAGAAAATATAAAAAAAAATGATAACAAAAAGATGATAAAAATTTATAATGGTTGATGGCTTTTTCTAAGCATTTTACTAACAACACCTTGTTAGGGTTTATTTTTTTGTATCTTTCTCTTATTCACAACTAGATGTTTTATTACTTTTTGACAAAGAAAAAAAAACATCCATTTTAAGAGAATTATGATAAACTGCTATTCATAAATATTTAATCGACACACCTTTGGGACAAAGGACATACGCATAATCATTAATTTAAAACTAAGTGAACATGTATTAAATATTTTCTGCAATTAAGATGTTTAAACATTTTATCCTGGGAGTTGACGAATCAAAAAACATAATTAAATTTTATTTAAATAATGTTAACATGAAATCAAATTATATTTGCGTGAGCTGTTTTTCAAAGGAATTTAGAATTCTTCTATAGGAAAGAATATTTTTATAGAAATTCTTCTATGAGAAATGTTTTAGAATCTTAAAATTTTTCTAAAGGAAAAATGTCTCGGAAAGTTGAATTTTTCTATATGCAAAAAATCTCGGAATATTAAAATTTGTCTTAAGAAAAAATACGAGAATGCATCTAGAAGAAAAGATTTAAAATTTTTCTAGAAGACAAATTTGTTAATTTTTTTAGACGAAAATTTTTGAATTTTTTAAACAAAAACTTTGGAATTTTGGAAAATTTTGTAATTTTTTAGACATAAAAATTTGAAAATTTTTCTTTAGCAAAAATTTAAGTATATTTCTATAAGAACTTTCTTAGAATTTTTTTAACTAAAACTTTGTCACTTTTTAAAGGAAAATTTGTAAATTTTTTCTAAAGGAAAAATCTATAGGAAAAATCTGAAAAAAGCCAACAGACTATTTCTGTAAAATAACGAAATAATCTTAAAAAAATCGGAAAAAAAATCTCTTGGAATTCCGCAAACAAAATCAGTAAAATTGCAGAATTTTTTTGTTATTTTCTTTAACTGAATGACAGAGAATTTACTTAAAATATCCATTTCAGCAGAAAAATCTGCTAATTTTAATTTAAAGTCATTTTAAAGATTTTTTTGAGGGAGTTTTTCTTTAAAGTGTTCTAATAAACATTAACATTTTTTTTTTAATTTCTCTGTGTTATTTAAAGTTAGGGTTGCCATCCGTCCTCTTTTTAAGATTTGTGTATAAAAAATTTCCATTTCAAAATTTTCTAAATGATTTTAAGCAAATTCCGTCTGAATTTCCAAAAATTGTGTATCAAAAATTCCCAACTGTATTTCAAAAGTTTCCATTTGTATTTAAAAATTTTCAATTATACATTTTAAGGATGTTTATTCTGGCTCGAGGTCATTATTTTTTTTATTAATTAAAACAATGATATTCTCATAGCATAACTTTCAAGAAAATTATTTTTTTGTTTTAAATTTATTTATGTTGCAAACGAGTTTAATGACAAATCGTTTGTGCACAAACTAAAATATTAATAAATAATCGACTCTATCCACAATGGGAATTAGAAAAACGAAGAAATTGTACTTTACTAGTAAGTTATTGACAATCGTTGCCTTACTGGTATAGTACAATTTTTTCGTCTTTCTAATTCCCATTGTGGATAGAGTCGAATATGTATTAATATTTTAGTTTATGCGCAAACGATTTGTCATTAGACTCGTTTGCTACTTTGTAGTAAATCGTTTCTATTTTTGCTAGATAATCATGACAATGGAATCTGACAAATTCCGAAACACATGTCGATTAAGTCTTGCAATAATGATCAGCATAAATAAATTTAAAACAGAAAAATAATTTTCTTGAAAATTATGCTATGAGAATATCATGGTGTTAACTAGTAAAGAAAATAATGACCTCGAGCCACAATAAACATACTCAAAATATAACAAAATAATCTTTAAAAAAGTCGACAAAAAAAATATTTTGAAATTCCGCAAACAAAATCAGTAAAATTGCACACTTAAAATATTTCGTAGGCAAAAACAAACGAAAAACACACTTTAAGCTAGTGAATAAACAATTGAAAACCATCCCAGTAATTATTCATTTGTTTTAACAAACATCAACATTTATTTTTTACTGTTGATTAAATTTTCTAAAATAAATAATAATTTTAAAATAAATAACATTAAACATTAAAAAATTATGTTTTTTTTTATTCTTTTTACCAACAAATTGAAAAAAAAATAACCTACGAAAACATTAAAAATTAATGTTAGTTCAGTTATTTTTACCAAAAAATTCCAAAAAAATAACCTACGAAAACATTAAAAATTAATGATTTCGTACGTTATTTTTTACAATTTTCTATTGAAATATTTTTTTTATACCCTCCACTCTAGTGATAGAGGGTATATATAAGTTTGTCATTCCGTTTGTAACACATCGAAATATTGGTCTAGGACCCCATAAAGTATATATATTCATGATCCTCGATCGATTTTAAGTCGATCTAGCGATGTCCGTCCGTCCGTCCGTCCGTCCGTCCGTCCGTCTGTCTGTCTGTCTGTCCGTCCGTAGAAAACACGCTAACTTTTGAAAGGCTTTACAGAGGCTGCTGAAGTTTGGCATATATGTTTGGCATTCGGCTGGTCAGGTTGGTATTGCATTTCAGCCAAATCGGTCCAGTGGTTCAAAAGTTATGAGTAAAAAGGTAAGGGTACCTCAAAATTTTTTGGGTATTTCACACAACAAAAATGGTATAACTTGACATCTGTTCAATGAATATGAACCAAACTTGGTATATGTTGTTATTTTGTCATTTCTAACCCACACACCAAATGTGGGCGGGATTGCACAATGGGGCGTGGCACCTGTAGTGTTGCCCAAAATTTTTAAAATGCTTTATCTCAAGTAATAGTAAATATATTTGAGCAAAATTTAATATTGGTACATATTTTATTGTTCTCTACGTTTTTCTGATCATTTTGGTATTAAATATGGCAAAATCGGTCAAGGAGTTAAGAAGTTATATGAGTTTTAATAAATTCCACGTGGTTTAATTTTTTTGTTATTTGATTGCATTTGTATTATCGTTGTTATTGTAGTGTAGTCAAAAAAAAAAACCCGCTATTTTTTTTTTTGTTTTTGTATGTCAATATATTGAGGTGAGTTTCAATATAAACAACGCCATTTTATTGTTGATGTTGTTGCAGTTTTTGTCATACAGTAAAGATGATGATGGTTGTTGTTTTTTTAATTTATAACTAAAAATGAGTTACCAAATGTTTGTTTACACGTGGTTTCTTTTTCTTATATGGTTGTGATTGTTTATGCTGAAATTTTGAACGCGGCAACAAAAACATTTGTACAAAAAGAAGCATACAAATTATTTGTGTTTATTTTAAAATTGTGAATGTAAAAAGTTAATTAAAGTTATTTTGTGCAAATTATTAACGAAAAGTGCGCCCATGATATGTAAAGAAAAATTGGTGGCAAATGCTTGACGTTTAGTAAAATGGCAAATTTGCCAAATACCCAACTAAAAAAGGCAAATTTAATCGTCACTGTGAAAACCCTAATTATTTTTATTCTATGTATGCTTTGGTTAATATTGTGGAGGGTATTCATAGATTCGGCCAAGTCGAATTTAAATTTTCTACTTGTTAAAATTTGTAACGACTCTTCGCGACGGTCCATTCCTCCAGGGCGGCGCTACCTATAAATACCGACCGTGCTCAGCCTTGGGCGTGTTCTTGCCCCTTTGGAATGACACGAAGCCGTTACAAAAATATTATTAAGGTAGCAAAGCAAAATATGAACAGATAGATATCGAATGTGGTGATAGACGTAGGAAGGGGATGATGATGGCATAAGTAGACGAAGATGTCAGGTCTACCCTATTCTCTACCCGCCCAACCGTGCTGACTGTAGGGTACGAATGTAGTCAGCCCAAAACCAAAATACCGTCCTGACTTCAAATTCCCACAGATAAAACAAAATTCTGGGTCAAATTATAATCAAACACATATACAAATTTTATTAAGAAAACTAAACCTACCCTTAACCTAAAATAATAACTAGAATAAAAAAATAAATTTGTCCAAAATATAAACAAAACAAAATATAAATACCAAATGACTTTAAATTTAGAATCCCGTGTTTTTATAAAATTTAGAAGGAATGGCAACCCATTTGTAACACGACAACACCCAACCGGCCCCAAATGTATTCCCTAGTGTGGTGAATTTAATTTAAAGTGTTTTATAACAAAAAAATAAATAATTGATCAACTTAAATTTTAAGCATACTTTCATATCCACAGGCGCCGGAGGACTGACGAGCTATTGTTGACATTGAACCATTATCTTGTTGGGTTAAATTCGGGTGTGTATGATATCGATGTTTGAGTTTGATGTGTGAGGTTGAAAGTGTGGTGAGTAGGATAGCACAAGTAGCAAAGAGTATATGTTTGATCTGAGATTGTTAAGCTACAACCTCTCTGTATAAAAAGTTGCCAAGGAGTATACCTGGGGTGTGTAGAAAGAAGGAAATTTGTCTTCGTTTACGAAAATGAGGTGGCCATCCGAACGAAATGTTAAATAACAAAAGATTTAAATGACATATTGAAAATTTCAACAACCTAGATAAATAGCCGTAAACGAAATTTTAGAATTTTAGAAATTTTGGAGAAAAAAGTTAATTTTAACGAAAAACCAAATTAAATAATTTTCGTTCACCAAATGATTAATCTTTGTTCACCAAATGATTAATCATCGTTCACCCTCGAAAATGGTCGGAGAGGAAAGATACACACAAATATAATGGATAAAGTTGGTCGCCTTAATATGAAGGAGTGCTATGGTTATAGTTGTCCTTGTTTCCGTTTGCTGTTGGTCCCGAAACGATTTCCGATGATTGCATATATGAATCTGAAGACTTGAGAATTCTGATGTATCGTAAATTCCTTGTCGGATGATGTCAAATTCAAAATATTGACAAAGTCCCAAATTAAAACAAAACCAGGTTGCAAATCGTTGATGCAATTATATCATCTCATACTTTAGTAATCATTTCTCTCGGACACATATAGCGTTTTATAATGGGCCTAAAAAAACATAAATTAACACATAAAATTTCTCTACTACAATTTCCTTTATTTTAATATTTACCTTTGCTGCCCTATTTCTATGGATTCCATTACCATTTGTAGTGGTACAACTCTTCTTCCCTTTTCACAATCTTTAATAATTTTTACCGAAAAATTTCTTGTTTACACAAATTCCAAATTAAAAATGAAAACTTTTGAAATTATTTAGACATTTATCACCCAAAGAAAAATCGATTACAAAAGAAAATTTAAATTTTGAAATTATTTGAAAATACAAAAACTACCCTCAAAATAAAATCCTCATAAAACATACAATTGACGACTTAAAAAAAACTTGTGAGGGCAACCTCACAAATTTTTAAAAAAATTTTGGGCAATCGATCCCGCAATCAACTACATTCTGGCCAGACACTCTACCCATCGTGCCAAAGTCACTTGATACAAACATGTTTTTATATTTTTATTAATAATTTTTTGAATTTTTTTTCTACAAAAAAATATCATACTTGTGTAGGTAAAAACTAATGATATCTCATTAAAAAATACCAACAATTTAAAAAAAATTACTTACACAAATCATTAAAAATTTAAAGAATAATCAGTAGTTTTTTCTTACAGAACAAAAATAAACGACTTTAAAGATTAAATGTTAATGAAAGTCTTTATTTTTTGGTGTGTTATTTTTGAAACAAGGGACAGAAGTAGTCATTAATAAAAACTGAACATCAAACAAATGTTTTTTCTTTTAAAAACGACTAAACGGAAAACTTTTTAAATAAACTACAAACAGTTAATGACATAATTTTTTGAGTGCAGACATTTTTTTGTTATTTTCTAAAACTGAATGACAGAGAATTTTCTTAAAATATCCATTTCAGCAGAAAAATCTTTTAAAAGTTTGCTAATTCAAATTGAAAGTCATTTTACAGTTTTTTAGGGAGTTTTTCTTTTGAGTGTACAATCATTTACAAATTTTTTTTTAAATTTTTTGTGTTATTTATAGTTATTTTAATTGTTAAAAACAAAGTTATTTAAAATGTTATTTTTAACATAATATATAAAAGAATTAACTAAGGATAACTTAACAATTCCTAAAGGAGTTGCAATAGAAAACAAAATAGACTAACAAATGATGTAAAATTACGTACAAAAAGAAAATAAAAAAATAATAATAAAATAAAATTTCAAAATGTTGCATTCCTTTTACATTATATTGAAATAAACGAATAAAAAATAATAGTTTTGAAAAAACAACGAGTGTATGTATCCTCTGTATCTCCCACATTCATATAACAAAATAAAAAAATAAAATAAAAAATAGAAGTAGGTACAAATTTGAAAATTGATTGCATTCCTTGTAAAAACATTTCTTAAGATGACTTTGGCAAATGCAAATATGAATGAATTTTATCTATCTATCTTTCTTTAGAACTTCCACTTTACTACACAACACAAAATTCTACATACACAGATCCACAATCGATTTTAGCACTAAAGCGAGCAGAAACAATTCAACAAATAAAATATATAGTTTTCGATAGACATCAATAAGGCATGAATATATAAAAATTTATATCTATACATATTTATGCATATCTGCATACTAAAGAAATTGCAGAAAAGAAAAATTTAGCAAACAACCTTAAGCCAGAATGACGTTGTAATTTTTTTTGTTTATTTTCGCTTGCAAGAAAAATTTAAACAATTAAAAAGTTTAATTGATTTTGTTAAATTTCTAAACTTGTTCAAATTTTAGTTGGTGTATACGGGCCTGGATGCTATTTATAGGGCAATCAAGAAGAATTTTGAACGCAAAAAAGATTCAAAATGGGAAAGCAGTCACGACTGTATTCAAATGAAGACTCTTTGTACTCGTGGCGAAAACTGGGAAAGGCAGAACTAACGAAGTCTGATCAGGAAGAATTTTGAACGCCAAAAAAAAAAAAAAAATGGGAAAGGAGTCATGACTGTATTAAAACGAAGGCTCTGAGGACTCGCGGCAAAAAACGTGTGTTAAAAAGCGCTTCTTCATACGGAAAAGGCAGAACTAGGGTATTCAATCGATTAACCGTTAATCGGTTAACCGATTAATTTTGGTCGATTTACTGTTCGAATAATTTAAAAATGGCAATTTTCAAATAACAAATAAACCGATTAATTTGTGGCGATTAACCGATTAACCGAAGTATCTTTTTTTAGTACTTCTACCAATTTTTTTGCTTTATTTTGTGTTTTGATGTTTTATTTTTGATTTAAATTAAATTAAAATTATCAAACTCTATTTTAACAAAGTGTAAAAACATCGTCAAGAAAATATTTTATCGAGGTCCTAAAAAGATATTTCGGTTAAAAAAAAAAAACTTAGTAACCCTAGCCAATTTTTTTATACATTGCCAAACAGTTGATTCGAATCTGGCCTTAGAACTGATCTATCTCATCTTGAGATATTCAAATTTATGATTGACAATACTGAATAAACATAGATTTTCGCAATGTTCGCGACCCTATAAAACCGCGAAATTTTTTATGATGTATAAATAGTTCAGCACATCTGAAAATACTACTATTTTTCTGAAAAATACTTTTGGAAACACTTATTGTTAGATATCTTTTTTCATTACGGAGATATCGACCGATGAAATTATTGCAATAAAATAAAAGAAAACGAATTTGGAAACCAAAAAATTTTTTTTTGTTGATGTTTTTAGTACCGAATTCGAAACTCTTACATCAAAGTCCGGCAGCAATTTGGGTCAGTTTTTCCTTTTTATAAAAATTGCTTTGTTTTCTTTTGGACATTTTTTTCCATTGAATTGAGCCCAATTTAAATTGGGCAAATTTTTCAGGGTGCCATACAAAAATTCTTTATTTGAGCTAACATTATAGAGGGTATTTAAAGCTTCGCCATAGCGGGTATAGAATTCTTATTAATAAAGTTCTTAAAAGTATATACAATTCGTGGTTTTATATTCAATTTAAATTTTAAATTGATATTATTAATTAATTAATTCAAATTTAACCGATTAATAACCGATTAAATCTCAACCCCGATTAATAATTTGCTCGATTAACCGATTAAACCAAAACCTCGATTAATTGAATACCCTAGGCAGAACTAAGGAAGTATGTAGGTTTAATTACAGGCCATAATGGTTTATTCAAAATTTCGATTTAAGTGTTTTGACTCTTATTCTTTTCAGACTTTGGAGAAACTTAGAGCGATCAACATGAGATAAGTTGATGAAACACATTTATGAACTTAAATCGCCGGAGGACATAGGAACTTAAACTAATGTGAAAAGAAGCCCAACAAACAAATTTGGCAATTGAGTTTTTAATAAGTGTTCAATATTAATGGGTTAATAAATTTCAAAAATAAAATAATATTTAAGTCATTTAAAAATTTGTTTTGTTAAAAGTCTAGAAAAAAACAGAAAATGAATTGAATAAAACACAATGTCATACGGGCTTTACAAATAAACAGATGCTTCTATTATTTCTTTACATCATTAAATTAGGGAGACTTGTTAAGAAACCGAGCAATTTTTTACGAAAAATATCTTTGAATTTTTTATTTCTCTTTTTAAAATAAGACTTATTCTATACGAAACCTCTTAGCAACTGCGGATTTAATATTTCTATACGAAAAATATCTTAGATTTAGTAAATTTTTCTATATGAAAAACTTCTCAGAATCGGAGAGTTTTTCCATACAAAAAATCTAACAATTTTTCAATATTAAAAATGTTTCAGAATCTTAGAATTTATCTTTTCAAATAATGTATTAGAATGTGCGAATTTTCTGAAAATCAGGTTTCAAAAGAGTTTTTGCTAAAAAAAATCGGAAACAACTGTAAATGTTTGACATTCACAAGTCGTACGTGTAGTTTTGTCAGAATGTCATGTTTTAATTTTCTGTATAAAATGTGTTAAAGGAGTATTTACTTTGGTCATTTCCTGATATAATTGCCTAAAAAACTTACAACCCAGCAGAAATAAATCGAGATTTTGGCGACACAGCATCTATTTATAGCATACCGAAGCGCATCCAAAGAGCGCTCTTAAGGATGCAGTAAAAGTAAGGGGAAAAAAGTTTAATTTTTTGTTAAGATTTTTTATATAAAACTTACAATTTAAAATTATTATTTGATAAAATTTCACACTTGCTTTCCTTTTTAATATTTTTAACACTTTTTTAATGAAAAAGTATGAGTTTTGGACGAAGACAGATGATTTCACTGCATCATTATTGCGCATTTATCAGCGCTGCAAAGAGTGCTTCAATCATAACATATTTAACACATTTTGAATGATGATAAATAGGCTAACCAAAAAACAGCAAATGCTTTTTTGTTATTTCAAAAAATAAACCGATTTGGATTAAACACAGTCTGATAACGAAAAAACACAAATATTAAAATAAATTTGTTTTAACTTTTTTTTGCATATTTTATCATTTATTGGTATCCCAGCAAAACTTTGGTAATGGGTAGTGATTATATAACGCATTACCAGGTAATGTGTATACCTTATTTGTAGCATTATTTTAGGATGTCTTACCAAACATTTGTTCCACTACGTATTATTTTCAAGTGAAAAATAATGCATTACTAATAATTTGCTACGTAATGCATGATTCTTGGAAAAAATGTATTTCATATTTATTATTTCTAAACATTAAATCATGGATTACTTATATTTGGCTACATTATGTATTATTTGAAAGTTTGAAATAATGCATTATTTATAATTGGATGCATAATGCATTACAATAACATAAAAAATAATTATTTTTAAAAAAATTCATAAGTTTAAACTAGAGATGGGCTCACGATAGGAAATTTCTAACGACACACACTCACGAGCATATTTTATCTACTTACACTCACTTACAATCACGTGAGTAAATTTAATACAAAATTACTTTTTCACTACTTGTAGCACCTTATATATTATCTTCTGGTTTGCTATATTATTTCATTTCTCGTAACCTATAAAATATCATATATTTTACACCTTACTCGTATTCTTCGTTATAAATTTATGACTTATTTTATACCTTACTGGTATTCTTTGTGATAATGTGGATGCATTACTTTGAGTCTCATCCCCTGTTAAAATCATCAATGCTGCAATGTATAAAATAAGAGATCCTATACCTTATTTTATACCTTATTTGGTAATAAAAGTTTTGCTGGGGTAGTACATTTTTTAACGTGAAAAAATTAACAATTTTGATTTGAAATATTTTATTTTGAGTAAAAAACTCTTTTTTTGTTCTTTTTAAAAAAAAAAGATAAATGACTATTTTTTTTTTGAGAGTAAAATTTTTTCGAGTGTAATGTTTTTTTTTACTGTAAAAATATTTCTGAGTGAATGCACGTACGTATGTACACAAAATATTGTCATTTTTGTTAAAAAAAAATAAATTTTTTTTTGAGTGTAAAATTTTTTTCGAGTGTAAACTTTTTTTTGAGTGTACAATTTTTTTCGAGTGTAATTTTTAAGTTACCAATGCTTTTAAAACTAAACAAGTTTAAAAAGCATTGCTTTAAAATTAAACAAGTTTGAAAAGCATTGTTTAGTTACAACCAATGCTTTTAAAACTTGTTAAAACACGTGGCATTTTAGATGAAACTAATCTGAAATTCAGGGTTTTGCTTATAACTTTTGAACCACTGGACTGATTGAGCTGAAATTTAATACCAAACAGACCCGGGGAACGGCAAATATACATGCCAAGCTTCAGTAGTCTCATTATTGTCTTTCGGAAGTTATTGTGTTTTTTATCTCGTAAGTTCGGGAAACACCCTTGCCGAAATTTACTCTTTTGTTCATAACTTTTGAACCACTGGACCGATTTGGCTGGATTGCAATACCAACCTGACCAGGTAAATGACAAACATATGTGTTAAACTTCAGTAGCCTCTGTAAAGTCTTTCAAAAGTTAGCGTGTTTTCTACGGCCGGACAGACAGACAGACAGACGGACGGACATCGCTAGACCGACTTAAAATCGATCGAGGATCATAAATATATGTACTTTATGGGGTCCTAGACCAATATTTCGAGGTGTTACAAACGGAATGACAAACTTATATATACCCTCTATCACTAGAGTGGAGGGTATAAAAACACCAGGGTTTTACATGTTTTTATGCAATTATATCTAATTAGGTCCACTAGTCTATGGCAATGTCTGGTCAAAACTCGGATGAAATTAAATCATATTCTATACAAGTTGATCTTTTTTAATGCAAAAACATCCACCATTATTCGGATCAAATTGCGAATAAATATATATTGTGTTACATATCATTATATATTGTATCATATAAAAATTTTTACTCGGGTCAAGTTTTTTTTTCATCAGTTTTTTTTTTTTTTGCATAAACTTTCTTTTCATCAATTTTTTTTTTTTCATCAAACTTTTTTTTTCATCAAACTTTTTTTTTCATAAATTTTTTGTTTATTTATTATATTTTTTTTTCATCAATTTTTTTTTTTTTTTCATTAATTTTTTTTTTATCAAATTTTTTTTTCATCAAATTTTTTTTTCATAATTTTTTTTTATTTTTTTTATTATTTTTTTTTCATCAAATTTTTTTTTTATCAATTTTTTTTCATTAATTTTTTTTCATCAACTTTTTTGTTTTCATCAAAAATTTTTTTTATCATATTTTTTCATCAATTTTTTTATCAAATTTTTTCTCACCAAAAAAATATTTCATATTTTTTTTTCATCAAGTTTTCAAAAATTTTTTTTTTTCATCAAAAAACTTTTTTTCATCAAAATTTTTTTTCACCAAAAATTTTGGGTTCATTAATTTTTATTGACGTAATTTTGTTTTCGTGAAAAAAAAAACATTTTTTTACCAAAACTACTTTTTCACCAAGTCTAAGCTTTTCGCATAAAAATGTTCAATTTGTTTACACTCAAAAAAATAAAACTGTAAAGTTAACAAAATTTTTTTTGTTAACTCGAGTTTACTGGCTTTTTTGCAAATTTTTAGTTAAAATCAGCGTTTTAACTACTTTTTTTAGTTAAGTTCTATTTACAAAAATATTAGTTTTGTACAAATTTTGAATTAATTTTTTTTGTTCACTTTAAAACTGAGTTTACAAATTTTTACTAATTAATTTGCTGATTTTTTGTAACATTTTTGTCAAGTGAAAAATTTTAAACATTTCTTGTGTAGCCTCCTATGCAAATCTCATAAGTCCTACTTAAGTTGAACTTAATGCTGTGAAAAAATAAGAAAAAATAAGTGAAGTGTTAGTGTTTAAAACCAATATTTAACAAACTTAAAATTTTTTACAAAAAGTTTAGCTGAATTCAACTAATAAAAAATGTTACGAAATTTTCAGCTGAATTTTTAGTTAAAATTACTCTTTTTTGGCTACATTCATTCCACGAAAAGTTAACTAAATATTTTTTGTTAAATTAACTAGAAATTTAGTAGGTTCAAAATCAGGTGTTTTTTTAGTTAATATTAACTAAATTTTTTGCTAACTTTACAGTTTTTTTTTTTTGAGTGTATCAAATGTGCATAAAACAAGTGAGTGGTGCCGAATCTTTTATACTCTCCATAATGTAAAAACACTTTTTTGCACTTATTTTTGCACTCACTTACGAAATGTACAGCTCTTTTGGTTTTTTAATGGGGTCCTCGACTGATATTTCAATTCGTTTTGCATTGAATAGCAAAATTATGTAAAATTATTTTTTCTAAAAAAGCTTTGCTTTGGCAAGTACATCCAAATCTTCCGCAAAACATTATCATGATTTAACTTTTGGGCAAGAGTACAAAATTCGCAGGCATTTTTTTTTTTTCAATAATTAATATTTACAAACGTTAGTTGATATCACAAATTTCCGTATCGGAGCACTTTTAGTGAAAAAGTTAATTGTATTCACAAATATGGGGGTCAATATAACAATTCGCTTTTTCTGTGTAATCCTCATAAAATCTTTCATTTATAATAGAGGAAAATTTAAAATTTGTAAAAAATTATAGAAAGTGTATTTTAGTACATTTTGGATCTCCTCCAGTTCAAGCAAATAAAAATAATTATAAGATTTTATTTTTTTTGCTAAATTTTGTTTTCAAGGCTAAAAACATTCTAAAATGTACTTTCCTGAAAACTTCGATGTAGAGGGTAAAAAAGTGTACTTTGGTACATTTCCGATCTCCTTATATAACGCTCATAAGAATTTGATAATTAAAAAATAAATTGTACTTTTTGTAAATTTCCAATTTACAAGGTATATTTTGGTACATTCTTCTAAAATAATGGTTGTAAAAACTATAAATTTGGAATTTATCATCATTCTACTGAAAAAAAATATTCTGGAAAAAGTACTTTTTAGAAGTTTCGATTTCAAGAGGGCAAACAATTTAACTGGTGCTTTTTCAATCTAGGTAATGCTCGTAGAATATAATCTTTATAAAACTTGTTATTTGTAATAAAGGATCCTGAAGCAAACAAAATACTTCTAAAAAAATATTTAAAACTTGTAAAAATTATAAAAAGTATATTTTAGTACATTTTTGATCTCCTCCAGTTCAAGCAAATAAAAATCATTCAAACATTTTACTTTTTTTTTTTAAAAAATTTGTGTTATAGGCTAAAAAACATTCTAAAAAAGTACTTTTCTGAAAACTTCGATGTAGAGGGTAAAAAAGTGTACTTTGGTACCTTTAACAAGTAGAATAAAAGTTTTAAATAGACAAACAATTTTCAAAATAAAGTTTGGAACAAGTAGTTAGGCGTGGGACTAATAAACTGGAGGTTCCAGGTTCAAATACAGTTGGGACTAAAAATGGCGAAAAGTTTATAATTTATAAAAGAAAATGGATAAAAGTAAAAACAAAAGGAAATACGAAAAATTTTTGTATTTTCGCATGATCTACGTCAGACATTTCCCCAAAGAAGTCTTATTTGACATGTCCCCAGAAGGTCAGCCCTGACCACTGCTGACTTTGAGTGAGGACATTTTGGAAATTTGTATGAAACTGTCCTGAACCCAGTAAATAGAGATGTCTTGTTGATGTCAGCAGTGACTCTGACATGTCACCGCTCCGTCACTGAGGATGGCTCGAGGACGTTGCCAACTGGGTAATATAGGTAATGCTCATAGAATGTAGGCTCCTCAAGTAAAAATACAAATTCTGGAAAAATACTTTTAAGACTTGTAAAAAGGGGTTTAAAAGTGTAAAAAACATTCTGAAAATAACATTTTTGGAAAATTTTGTTTTGTAAGGTGGTAAAAACATTCTGAAAAATAACTTTTTACAACACTTCTATTCGTTGAGGGTAAAAAGTGCACTTTGGGTACCTTTTCTTCAAAAATTTTTCGATTTCCTGATATAATAATCATAAAAATTAAATAATTAAAAAAATAAAATGGTACCATCTGAAAATCCTATTTCAATAAAATTTTTACGAAATTTTCTCATCTAATAACGGAAATCGCGACATTGGGATCAGGGAGAAAAAAGTAATTTTGTTTATTTGATGGTCTACTTTCATTTGTCATTGGAGCAATTGAGGCTCAAGACGATGAACTAAAATTTGGTGCACAGTGTTAAATAAGTTTTAGTAATATTATAAAACATTTTAATAAATATCACCCTATTTTACAAATTCTAAATGATTATAAAAATGCCTTCTTGCCTTAATGCTAATGCTGACACACACAGGAATGATGCCATTTTTTTGCTATTCAAATGGGAAAAATAAGAAATATTTGATTGCTCGATGCAACCAACCCATCTAAATGCATATTCAGTCCCTCTTCTCCCACTACCCAATGCTATCCCGTTGGTTATATCTTCTCCTGAAGCATTAGCATTTGGTACATTCCTTTTGTGTGTGAACATTCAAATTGTGTTGATAATACAAAAAAGAATATTAGTGGTATTCATAAAACTATTTGCCAGGCCTAGTATTGCGTCCATAACACAGTGATACAAAATTGAACTTTCCGAATCGGAATGGGATGAAACCAAAAGCAAATGAAAGTTGACATTTTACATAACAAAACCCTTTAGGCTTTTTTCTAGTTCAGCGCTAGTTTTGTTTTTACACGTATTCGAATTTCACGATTTTCAGACATTTAAGCTTTTGTGTACTAAACATGTCCTATTTTAGTGGCCCCTGGTGGTGCCCTTATTGGGCATGTAGGGTTCAGCGTCCAATCTTATGTTCGAAATTATGTCAGCTATAACCGGTATGAATTTCGCTGCAATCGGTCCAGTAGCTTCTTACTGAATACCCAAATTATTAAAAGTAAAGCACTGTACACCGTTGCGTATGATTGTTATTTAACGGCAATTACAACATTAAGTATACGTCCTATATAGTTTTCAAGCTATTTTTATTATAATTATAATAAAAGTTCACCAACTTTATTTAAATGCGTGTAAAAAAATCGCTGAACTCAAAAAAAACCTTGAGGCTTTTGTTATGGAACATGTCAACTTACGCATTTGGTTTCATCCAGTTCCGATTTTGGTTGTTGCACTGTGTAATTAAGTGATTTCCAAAAAGGTCAGAACCATTGCTTAAGTAAATAAGCTTAATTTTATGAGGGAAAAACAAAAATATGACCCTCCCCTTTAAAAAAATTGCAGCATCAGGAAAAAAGGCAGTATGAGGAAAAATGGCAATAGAAAGGTGAGAACCGCGATGTATTACAGAAAGTATTCAGATCGAAAACCCTTTACGATTGGGTTTGTAATTCCCCAAAATGTTTTGTAATTCCCAAAAATGTTTTGTAATTCACCAAAATATAAGAAAAAATGTCCGATATTGTGAATTGGGTTATTGTTTATAAAAAAGAAGGGTAAATTCATTCATTCATCCAATGTAAGTGAAAATTAGGAGGAGTTGTAACAAACGAATGCAAATAAAAATTTTTCTTGGCATCAATAAATATTTGAAAAATGCATTAAATGAGCATTTTATAAAAAAAAAATAAAAAATAAAGAAATGAATGAATGAAAAGAACAACAAACTAAACAAAACATTCTAAGAGGAAATAAAATTTATTTAAGTAAATATTTGGGTGTCGAAAGACGTTATTTCTATTTCAGAATACATCTTGAAAAAAGTAACACTTCTAAATGATTGAAATGTTGGCCACATTATGTATTTTTGTTAAATAAATGAAACATTTGGTATATTTTTTTTGATGAAAAGGTGCTCTTAAAGTGTTCCACTGACCCCCACAACCCCCCCCCCACCTCCCCAAAAAAAAAAAAAACGCCCCTGACAATTTTCTTATTTTTTTTACATTTTGGAGGGTATAAAAGATTCGGCACAGCATTTCTCTCACTTGTTTTATATCAATTCGCGATTTCGCGAAAAATGCAAAAAAAATGTTTTCGCTTTATACAAAAAATTTTCTCCAGTCTGAAAGTGGGTATAAAAATAACATACCCGGTCTCTCAGGTTTTTTAAAACATTTCGCGTTTTTTTCGCGAAAAATCCAAACAAAATATAATGTTAAATTGTGTTTCACAAAAGAAGTGATATATAAGTCGAAAAAATGTAGAAAATTTACTTCTGAGAAAAATAATGTTAATAGATGAGTTCAGTAAAATTTAATGGCGGTTCTTTTCTTGGAATATATTAATCCTCTATCTGCAATTTTTAGGGTTAATTTTTGTCCTTATTTCAAATACTCTCCCAGACAACCATAAAATCGTGCGTTTAAAGGGTTAACATTTACCACAAAAATTGTTTGCGTCAAATTTCACTAGGGGTTGTCAAGGCCAAAAGTTCGTATTATGTTAGCAAAATGCATAAAAAAGTAAAATTGTAAAATTTTAAAGTATCATATTTTATCAAATTGTATTACACCAAAAATACTTTACAATTTTCCTTTTTTAGCATTTTGTTAACCCACAAATTATTGGCCTTTGACAAATTTGATGCATTACATTTTAACCCTTTAAATGCACGATTTAATGGTTTTCTAGGATAGCAATAGAAATGAGGACAAAAATTACCCCTAAAAATGGGAGATAGAGGGTTAATATGTTCTACGAAAAGAACCCTTTTTTTATTTCACATGTTTAAACATTATTTAGCTCACAAGTAGATTTAATAAATTTTTCGACTTATTTCACACTACATTGGAAAAACACAACTTTTTTATTGGCGTTTTTCGCGAAAACGCGGCACGGCGGGCAGGAAGCAACTTATTATGCCATAAAAATGGCGACAAAAACCAAAAGCGGGGATTTGTTTGTGATGAAAAATGTATTCAAAAGCTGTTTGAATTGAAATCCTAGCTGCTCCTTTTCTTGAGATATTCACTTTTTTCGATTTTTGCACAGGAAGAATTTTTTAAATATTCAAAAGCCCAAAACCACAATTTCTTAATCATTTTTCGCATCTGTATTTTTCAGTCAATCTACACAAAATATTGCCATTTTTGTAAAAAAAACTTAAATTTTTTTTGTGTAAATTTTTTTTGAGTGTAAAATTTTTTTTGAGTGAAAAATTTTTTTTTGAGTGTAAAATTTTTTTCGAGTGTAATTTTTAAGTTAGCAATGCTTTTAAAACTAAACAAGTTTAAAAAGCATTGCTTTAAAATTAAACTAGTTTGAAAAGCATTGTTTAGTTACCACCAATGCTTTTAAAACTTGTTAAAACACGTGGCATTTTATATGAAACTAATCTGAAATTCAGGGTTTTGCTTATAACTTTTGAACCACTGGACCGATTGAGCTGAAATTTAATACCAAACAGACCCGGGGAACGGCAAAGATACATGCCAAGCTTCAGAAGTCTCATCATTGTCTTTCGAAAGTTATCGTGTTTTTTATCTCGTAAATTCGCGAAACACCCTTGCCGAAATTTACTCTTTTGCTCATAACTTTTGAACCACTGGACCGATTTGGCTGGATTGCAATACCAACCTGACCAGGTAAATGACAAACATATATGCCAAACTTCAGTAGCCTCTGTAAAGTCTTTCAAAAGTTAGCGTGTTTTCTACGGACGGACAGACAGACAGACAGACGGACGGACGGACGGACGGACATCGCTAGATCGACTTAAAATCGATCGAGTATCATAAATATATATACTTTATGGGGTCCTAGACCAATATTTCGAGGTGTTACAAACGGAATGACAAACTTATATATACCCTCTATCACTAGAGTGGAGGGTATAAAAAAGGTCGAGGTAAAATAAAACAATTTCCGACTATTGATGTTAATAAAGTTCCCGAAAGTACTGTAGATAAATCTTGTTCAAAGGTAAGTAAAGAGCGAACTTCTTTAGAAATTTGTAGAAATTGTTTTCAAGAAATCGGAAAAGGTATTTCACATTCTTGTAAAGGCGCAGATTCCTCAAATGCACGTGAAAATGTATTTAGCTTGGTAGAAAAATTACCCTCTAAACAACAAGATCAAGTCGTAACCAGTCTTTTAAGGAAAAAAAAAAGTGCAACCAGTACTGATGATGAGCTATTTTTGAATAATGTAACAGGTAAAAAAACTCGAATATCCATTAATAAAAAATCTCCAAAGGAAATAATCTTTTCTCCTGAAAGATTATATAATTTTCAAGCTAATACTGCATCATCTTCAAATTATATGAAAAAATTAGTCAACTTCATTCGTAGCAAAGTTGGAAGGAAATCTGTTCCTTCGAATTATAACCACCCTATTAAAGAAAAACAAAAGTTAATGGAAACTATTTACCAAACAACTTTTTCTAATTTCGAGACTAAAGAAGGAAATTCACAAAGACCGGTTGTTTATGCTAACGCTAGTGAACTTCTTCACTTTGTTTTTGAACAACGGAACGTGGAGCAAATACAGGAAACTAAAATAAAATTATTGGCAGATGGAGGTCAAAATTTTTTTAAAATTTCGTTATCTATTTTATCTGAAGAAGAAGAAAATAATTCAAACGATTGTGAAAGTAAAAACGTATCCTTTTATTCTTCTGGGGGAAATATTGGAAATAAACGCAAATTAAATAGTGTCAATCGGTTAATTATACTATGCATAGTACCACAAATTAAAGAAACTTATGACAATCTTAAAACTTTAGTTCATTTAACAAAATTAAATGAAATACCTTTTAAGTTTGCGTCTGATTTCAAACTTATTTTAATGTTTAATGGACAGCAGACAGCGAGTGCCACATACCCGTGCCCTTATTGCTTTATAACTTTGGGTGAATTAGTAGGCTTTAATCAAATATATGAAGAAAATGATTCAAAAACTGACGGTGACCAATATTTTAATTTAAAAACGTACAAAAATTTGAAAGAAGATTATTTGCACTTTCCACGTTTAGGTTGTGATAAAAAAAGAAGCAAAGAAAGTCACAGTACAGTTAATTTTCCATTATTCGCGGAGGAGAATAATGATGATTTCGACAATACATATGTAATAGAGAAAAGTGTTCCTCCAGAGCTCCATCTTCTTCTAGGATTTGTGAACCATCTTTTTGGAACGGGATTGTTAAAGTATTGGGTCGTGATAAAGCTTTATTATGGCCCAAAAAGCTAAGTATAATTCATAAGAATTACCAAGGCGATGCCTTTGAAGGAAATCAATGTCGTAAACTTTTAAAAGAAGCGGATGCCCTACAAGATCCTATTATTTATGAGAATGTTGGACCATATCGATTGCTGCCATATATCGCTTCATTAAAAGCAATGAATAAAATTGTAGAATCTTGCTTCTCTACAAAAAAAGTAGATTTAAGTGATTTTGATAAAAATATCAGCGAGCTCCGCAATGCTTTAAAGAGTACAGATGTCACTCAAACCATTAAAATCCATGTGATTTTAGATCATTTAAAACAAGCTATAATGCTCATAAATAACGATGGCTTAGGAGTCTGGTCTGAGCAAGCTGGAGAATCGATTCATAGAGAATTTGTTAAGTTTTGGGATAAATTCAAAATAAATAGTATAGAAGATCCATCTTACCAGAACCGATTAAAAAAAGCAGTAGTTTCTTTCTCATCCCTTCATATATAAAAGTTAAATTTAAAAAAAAAAAAATATAAAAAAAGTAAAAAAAAACAGAAAAAAGTTAAAAAAAAAAATTAAAAAATAAAAAAAAAAAAAAAAAAAATAAAAAAAAAAAAAAAAAAATTAAAAAAAAATATAATATAAAAAAAAAAAAAAAGAGGTGCAATGTAAGAAACCTCCACGCGGTGCACCTTGGAAACGTGTAAAATCGGCTAAAATCTTACTTTATGTTCTTTTAGAAAATTCTTCCTGCGCAAAAATCGAAAAAAGTGAATATCTCAAGAAAAGGAGCAGCTAGGATTTCAATTCAAACGGCTTTTGAATACATTTTTCATCACAAACAAATCCCCGCTTTTGGTTTTTGTCGCCATTTTTATGGAATAATAAGTTGCTTCCTGCCCGCCGTGGCGGATTGATCTAGAAAAACTGGGAGACACGTGTATTTTATTTTCAGCCCTACTTTCAGAATTTTTCGGTCTGGTCCATGTTTACAAAAGTGTGTCGGACGGTGTAATTTTAGCTTTTAACTTTTAAGGGGTTGTGATAGCAAAAACTGCCTCTTCATCGTGCACGACTAAAAAAAATAATTTATATTTTATTTTAAAACAAGTGAGAGCGTTAAATTCGGCTGTGCCGAATCTTTTATACACTCCAAAATGTAAAAAACAAAAAAAAAATTGCCAGGGGCGTTTCTTTTTTTTTGGGGGGGGGGGGGGAATTTATAGGGTTAGTGGGGCAAGTTTAGAGCACCTTCCCATCGCGATAAATACACCAAATGTTTCATTTATTTAATAAAAATACAAAAAAAACATGTAAAAACGTGTAATTTTTTAGGGGGAACTTTTTTCCCCCTGGTCCGATTTGGCCAATTTCCGAACTTAACCTGCCTAGGAACATAAGACATATTTTTGCCGAACTTGAGGTTCCTAGCACTTTTATTTTGGACTGCATCGTGTTAACTACAGACGGACGGACAGACAGACGGACGGACGGACGGACATCGCTAGAATGTCTTAGAATCGATCACTGATCAATCATATATATACTTAATGGGGTCCCCGACCGATATTTCGATGCGTTACACACGGAATGACAAAGTGAGTATACCCCCATACTGTAGTTGGAGGGTATAAAAAAATCAATATTTCTGCCCTCTTCTGTGGGTTTTTGGAACTATTTTTAAGAAAAAAAAAAAATAAAAAACTTCCATTGATTACTTTTTGCTGTAGAATCAACTGGTGAAATCAAATTTGCAATGTATTCAACCGTTTTTTCAGATGCGTTGAAGTGCCCCAAGGAGCGAAGTTTTTACAAAGAAAACAGCGGCAGCATTTTAGGCTCCCTTAAATCCTTAAAAAAAAAATGATGATTCCTTTAACGGTTAAAGATAGAGGTTATATGTATATGTTCTGAAAAAATTTTGATTTTCAAAAACTATTGGGGGTCGGTCATAGATTTGACTCCTGTAGCGGCACTCTTTGGACATTTAGAGCGGTGGGACAAATTTTATAGAAATGTCATTTTGTACACACAAAAAAAACTTTGTCAAATTACTAGGAAAAGTCTCGTAATCCCATTTTACCAATATTTGATAGATTTTAACAAACAAATTTGGATTTTTTTTTTTTTTTATTTTGCTTTTTTTTCTAATTTTACAAATTTTCAAGATAATTTTACAAAAAAATCTAGTAAATTCACGAGAATCCCTTGTAATTTCAATTGCGCCAAAAAAACTGTAAATTTACAATTTTATTGGTAAAAAGCTTGTAAAATTACAAAATTATTACCAAAAAGCTTGTAAGATAACTAGGAATTTTCGTAAAATAGGAGGTAGCAAAAAATCTACTAAAATTACAAAACCTCCTTGTAAATTTTATCGTGTCAAACAATTATTGGTAAAAAGCTTGTAAAATTACTAGGAATTTTTGTCAAATAGGAGGTAGCAAACAAAAAAAAAAGTTACAAGTTTTTCTTTTTTTTTTTCGTATGGGATCCCCCATAGGGAGTAGAGATAGGGTGTATGTATTTTCGGAAAAAATGTTGAGGCGTAAAAATAAACAGGGGTCTTACCTTTTACCACTATAAGAGGCACCATGGAAGCGGTAGGAAGTGATTTCATAAAATAAATTTATAAAAAAAATAAATAAAAATGTTTGAGGACCACCTTAAGGGTTAGAGATAAAGCGTGAGTATATTCTGAGAAGATGTTAGGATGGAAAAAAATGTAAGAGTCGATCATACATTTGACTCCTTTAGGGGTACTTTTGAGGCAGTTAGAGATGTGGGAGCAGTTTTAAAAAAATGTAATATTTGTATGGGAGTGGAGACTAGGGTGGCTCGTTTTTGGCCTTTTCTCTCTGATCAAATTCTAATACCCACCAAAAGTGTCGGTCCCCTAAGGGCAACTCACATGCAAAATATCACTCCGATCGGAGTTTATCTTCTGTCTCCACTTTAAGCCACAAAATTGGGGTTTTTGCAAAAAAGGACCTTAAAAAAAAAATTAAGTTGTTTTATTAAAATATTTAAAAAAATATTTTTGTATAGTATTTGATCGTAAATACTTAAATATGAAATTTAAAGACTTTAAGATTTCATTAACCCGTTCAAACTTGATACCTAAAAAATGGCATGATTTTGGAGGCGTTCTCAAAACACGTTTTTTCAAAATTTCAAAATTTTATTTAAAAAAATTTAAAATATATAATTTTTTCTTCCTGAATTCATTAAGAACACCTTGGAGAAGAAAAATGCGAAATAAGGTGGATATCCGTCGGACCACTTTTCGGGAATCGAGGGAGGAACTTAGCGGATTTCAAATTTTCTGCGGAGGTAATTTTTGACCCACAGCCAATGTGGGTTAAAGTTGTGCTAGATCGGTAAGACTTCATGACAGACTTAAAGTTATTTAATAGAATGCCACGACACCAAAGAACTGTTAATTTGCCCAGAAACTAAATTTATACGATTTTAACCCAAATTATTGATAAAACCAACATTTCCGTAAAATCCGCTATCTTCCCCAGCGATTCTCGAAAAGTAGTCCGACGGATATCCGCCATATTTCACATTTTCTTCTCCAAGGTGTTCTTAATGAATTTAGAAAGAAAAAATTATATATTTTAAAATTTTTTTTTAATAAAATTTTCAAATTTTGAAAAAAGGTTTTTAGAGAACGTCCCTAAAATCATGACATTATTTGGTATCAAGTTTGAACGTGTTAATGATATCGTAAAATCTTTAAATTTCATCATATTTAAGTATTTACGATCAAATATTATACAAAAATATTTTTTTAATTATTTTAATAAAAAACTTAATATTTTTTTTTTTTAAGTCCTTTTTTGCAAAAACCCCAATTTTGAGGCTCAAAGTGGATACAGAAGATAATCATCGGAGTGATATTTTGCATGTGAGTTACCCTTTGGAGACCGACACTTTTGGCGGGTATTAGAATTGTATCAGAGAGAAAAGCTCAAAACGAGCCACCCTAGTGGAAACACAGCTTAGATATGTTTGGGTCAAATAATTGAATACACTAATTCACACATTGGCAACAAGTAGGTAACTAATATTTTATTACTTGTGAGTCTATAAAGCTTATAAGTTAGAAAAAATAATACTCAGAAATATAACTCTGTAACTATAATTGCTCAAAATAATTTCGATAAATCGTTCACAGATATTTGGTACAGACTACTTTTAACGCATAGTGTACAGTACTTTTTAAAACGAAATTACGTGTATCATGAAAACGAAACATAAGTAAATGTATTTATTTTTTAAATTTATTAAACAAAAAAAGAACATAATATGCTTTATACATGTAAAGATTTACTTCAAACGTAAATAAACCCAGGGCGCACACTGGAACATTTTATTAGAGGCTTACACAAAGTGAAGCAAGAAAAATAGTTACCATTAGGCAAAATAGAGATTTAAAATTTTTACTGCCCAGTTTTTCCTTCACATACTTTTATATCAATAACCCTAAATAAATAACTTCTGAGTTGACCTTCTCCGAAAATGTACCATTGTGCGGTGTCTACTGCTCTTATTCATATTGAACTCTAGGGGCAAAAACATGAATGCACAAAAATACAATACACTAACATACACAATTGTAAGAAAAGCTTACTACTAAAAAGTCAATCATTTGTGTGTGTGTGAGTTTATGAATATTATATATGGGGAATTTCATGCCAAATCACACTGTTTTGGCCACGGTCCCCATCGATATCACTTTTTTTGATAGGTTTTAGTATGTTTTAAATGCAACTTGCCAACACCAATTTTCAGGCATTTATTATAAATAAATTTTGAGTAACCGTTTTGCGATTTTTTTCAAAAAAAATTAAAAAATTAAAATTTTCAATTAATTTTGACCAGTAAACTTTGCACCAGAGCACTATAGGAAATTTTACCCTTTTTTTGGCCAAAATTATTTACAGCCAAACGGCTGGACCGATTTGACTGATTTTTTTTATTTGACTTTTGGAAGACTCTTTAGAGGGAGGGAGTGACTCTTAAAGGTTTTCATACACTCAAAAAAAAAATTAGTAAAGTTACCTAAAAAATTACCTAATAATTAGTTCCAAACAGGGTTCCCGGGTTATAAGTTGCCGCATCTAAGATTTTTTAGATCCTTGATAGATTATATGGTTTTCTAAACTGTTTTTACAATATTTTTTTTTTTGAGTGTACACTAACTTTCGAAGATAACAGTAGAAATTTATTTTAACAATGTTAAGAAGTGTCAAACAAATCTACTTTTTAATAAGGATTTTATTCAAAAATTTTATTTTTGAGTTCCAAGTCGTCAACTACATTTCAAAATGCCACTACGGGCAGCCGTAGATGATGCAAAAGCTAGGGGCTCAACTTCCCTATTTAGATCTTTAGAGATTTCTGCTGTAACTCGTATTTTTGTTCTCGCAGATTTTGACAAAAAAGTTAATTGCGGTCGCCCAGGTTTCGATTTAGTGGAGGCAGGCTGCGTTTCAAGTTTTTTTTAGCCAAGTATTGCCTTTAAGACAAACAGCATGCTGTCTTTCAAAAATTTTCAAACTCCTACAACTTTTAATCCTTTTCATATTTATATTTGAACAAAATATTCTTAATTCCTCCTTTATATATTGTTTAAAGTTTTCGAAACATTCACTCTCAGCAATGTATGAAAAGAAATGGTCAGAAATAGCGGCTCCTTATCCACCTCTGCTTTATTTCTCTCGCCATGTATTAAATAACTCTGAATTTGGCACTCGGTAGTCACCTGGAAAAATGGGTATAAAAAAAAAGTTTGCACATATCCGACCTTGAAATTTTTTAAATTCGGAAGGTAATTGATTGTCCTAGAGAACTTTTATGGTTTTATAGCTAACATATGCTATCATTTTTTTTAAAGTCAAAATAAAATTCCAATTCATACTTCAATAAGTTCATCTTAAGGTCACTTCAATTTTTCCAATAAAATCGATCTAATAGATGAGTTCACCAACATTTCACTATTTATCATTAAAGTACTCACCTTTGACATTATTTTCCATTTTTTAGTTTTTAAAAACTATAAATTCTTAATATAAAAACTTTTGTTAGAAGCTATCACAAAATTCGCTGCTCTCAATCGTTATTTTATAACTAAGTAAGAAATTGCAACAAAAACTACTGATAAAGTGACAGTACATCAATTCTGTCGAAAAATTGAGAAAGAATTGTTTACTTTGTTAAGTTTTTTTTATATTAATGTGAAAAAAAATAATGTTTGCAAAAATTTTAATTTTGACTTTTGGCCACAAAATGGGTAAAATTTCCTATAGTGCAGAGGCATAAACAGCTAGGTATCCCACTTATTTTAAAGTTTTTGCATTATTTTAATTAAGTTTTATATATTGTTGGATTTTATATGTTATAACTGAAGTTTTTTATTTATTTCGGTTTGAGTCCATATTAATTATTTCTGATAAATAATTATTTTTGTTGTACAATGAAAAAATCTGAAAAAAATAATTGACAACATAGGCTAAGTGGTGACGTCGACAGCTTTCGGAAGATTGTATCAAATTATAAATGATTATATCAGAAAATTTTTACTCGGGGCCTTATATTTAGTACATTTTTCGACATATTCCATTCACATTTCTTTTGTGAAACACAATTTGTTGGTATTAGTTTGTCTTTAAATCAGACTTTTAAAATACGTGAGATTGTACAGCTAAAAAAACGGGTAAATTTTGTTTTAACTACCCTTTTGAAAATATGATAAATATCTGTAAAATATTTTCTAAATGACAATGGAATACCTCAAATAGTACATTTTCTTATTATAAATGAATAAAAGTACCTACAAATTCAATATGAATATCCATTGAAATTTTAATAAATCCAACCTTTACTTGTGAATATGTAAAAAATATTACAAAAGCAACAACAAAATATTATTGAATATAATGCTGCAAAGAGCCTTTGGCACAGTTTGTATTTATTTTTTTTAACAAGTTATGCTTTTATTTTCAATACAAGCTACACAACAAAGGTACTTTTTGTACCTCATAAAGTACACAAACACATTAGGGTGGCACGAATAATGAATTTTTGGAATTTCGTTGATCACCGGGAAAATTAGGGTTCGTTTTTGAAAGAAACAAATCATAATTTGCAATTTTAATGTAATTTTTTTTATAGCAAAAAGTTGATATTCGGGTTTCTCCAAAATATATGCATATTTTTCCATCTCTGGGTTTTTGGAGGTAAGCGTAATATTCTAAAACTTATATTTAAAATTCCATAAAGTCTAATATTAAGAAGATCTGATAAAATTTTAGTTTTTGCTAACTTTTTTTAAAAAATGCTCTTTGGCTTAGAAAATTTTAAACTTCGGCGCTGAAGAGGACCACAAGATAAAGTGCGATCTTCCTGAAATTTCAACCACATCGTTTTGGCGTCACTTTTTAACAATATCGCACAGCGCCCAAGCGAAATTCGCGAAAAAGCATTTCTCGCTCCGCCCTAATGCACATAGGGCAAGCAATATGTTAGCCATGGATCAAAAATACTTCACCAGATCAATAACTGATTCAACAACTATTCTCAAAAATAACAACACGCGCCATTACAGTGTTGCCATATTGAAGCCCTTCTGTCTTTAAAATCTGTCATCTCTCTTCTATCCCCTTTCCGAAAGAAGCAACAAGGTTACATCAGTAATTGATAGGCAGCATGGCATGAGTGTTGCTTCCTTAAAAAAAATGCAAATAGAAGGAGTAAAAACTTTTTTTTTACATTCCACATTTGCATTACCTGGCAATGAGCTCTGTTAATGATTACTACACTGTGCTACAAAAAATAACACAACATTTTCAAATGAACTAGTGTAGGTTGTAGGACTCGTCTTATTGTTAAGTTATCAAAAAAATGCCCACCAAACTTGCCAGACACCCTCAAATTTTAAAGTTATTGTCAAAAAAAAACGATTTCGATTTCTCACCAGAGAATGTAAAAATACACCGAGCAAGTGTTTGTTAAATTATCTTCTCTGAAAAACCTAACTTTCTTCCCCATAGTGCAACAATAAAATTCGTAGAAAAATGTAAACCTGAACTGAGGGTGAACGAAAGCAAAAACAAGTAGAAAATTTAAATTCGACTTGGCCGAATCTATGAATACCCTCCACAATATTAACCAAGGCATACATAGAATAAAAATAATTAGGGTTTTCACAGTGACGATTAAATTTGACTTTTTTAGTTGGGTATTTGGCAAATTTGCCATTTTAATAAACGTCAAGCATTTGCCACCAATTTTTCTTTACATATCGTGGGCGCACTTTTCGTTAATAATTTGCACAAAATAACTTTAATTAACTTTTTACATTCACAATTTTAAAATAAACACAAACAATTTGTATGCTTCTTTTTGTACAAATGTTTTTGTTGCCGCGTTCGAAATTTCAGCATAAACAATCACAACCATAAAAAAGAAACCACGTGTAAACAAACAAACATATGGTAACTCATTTCTAGTTATAATTTAAACAACAACAACCATCATCATCTTCACTGTATGACAAAAACTGCAACAACATCAACAATAAAATGGCGTTGTTTATATTGAAACTCACCTCAATATATTGACATACAAAAACAAAAAAAATAACGGGTTTTTTTTGACTACACTACAATAACAACGATAATACAAATGCAATCAAATAACAAAAAAATTAAACCACGTGGAATTTATTAAAACTCATATAACTTCTTAACTCCTTGACCGATTTTGCCATATTTAATATCAAAATGATCAGAAAAACGTAGAGAACAATAAAATATGTACCAATATTAAATTTTGCTCAAATATATTTACTATTACTTGAGATAAAGCATTTTAAAAATTTTGGGCAACACTACAGGTGCCACGCCCCATTGTCCACTTCCGCCCACATTTTGTGTGTGAGTTAGAAATGACAAAATAACAACATATACCAAGTTTCGTTCATATTCATTGAACAGATGTCAAGTTATACCATTTTTGTTGTGTGAAATACCCAAAAAATTTTGAGGTTCCCTTACCTTTTTACTCATAACTTTTGAACCACTGGACCGATTTGGCTGAAATGCAATACCAACCTGACCAGCCGAATAACAAACATATATGCCAAACTTCAGCAGCCTCTGTAAAGCCTTTCAAAAGTTAGCGTGTTTTCTACGGACGGACAGACAGACAGACAGACGGACGGACGGACGGACGGACGGACATCGCTAGATCGACTTAAAATCGATCGAGGATCATGAATATATATACTTTATGGGGTCCTAGACCAATATTTCGATGTGTTACAAACAGAATGACAAACTTATATATACCCTCTATCACTAGAGTGGAGGGTATAACAAACCTTGCAAATAGTAAATGAAATCAATTGTGTTTAATACAACAAACAATAACAACAACAAAAATATTCAGTGCTGTATAAAAGACAGCCAGTCATTCGGGAATTTAAAAATAGAGCATTTACAATACTATAAAAGCTGTGTTTTTTGCGTTTATTGGGATAAACTTTGTTTAATTTAAAACCGGGACATGCTGAACAAAACACGAGTTAAAGAACGGCTACCATGGCACCATTTTGACTCTTGTATTTCACAAAGAAATAACCAGAAACTGTTAGTGATCAAAAAAATTTTTTGAAATTCAGAAAAATATTAAAAAAATTAAGGAAAATCAGAAAAATATAAAAAAGTATATACTTTTGGCAAATAACAGAAAAAACAAGTAAGAAAATTATAGTCGGTCAGGACCGACCATATAATACCCTACACCAGTGTTTCCCGGAAAATGGGTACCAAGTCCAAAAATGGACCAATTGGGTATATCATTTGTCATATCTTTAATAAGTGTAGAAAACACTCACATACCAAATTTGAGTGAAATTGGCTTATATTTGTTGCAAATAAACCGCTTTTAGTAATATCGGACGAAACTTTTATATGGCGCCTAAGTCCAAAAATGGTCCGATTATAATAAGATTTTTTTGGGTTATTAAAGTATGCGTTAAACACACACAAAAAAATTTTAATCAAATTTTTTCTATTTTCATAAAATTTTATAGATTTATGTATGGGGGTACAAGAAGGACTGGCCCGATTCCTTTGAAATTCGGAACGGTGATTTGTGAATACAAAAAACGTTTACTTGCCAAAGGATATCTATAAAAATACGGTTGTTAGGGGCATTTGACCCAAACGTTTGTATGGGGGCTAGGTCAACACATGGACCGATTTCTCCAATTTCAAAAGCGTCCGTCCTTGGGCCAAACGAAGCTTAAGTTCCAAATTTCAGACAAATCGTTTAAAAATTGCGACATGTATCGTGCGCACAACGTTCACATGGACGGACGGACGGACGGATGGACATCGCTAAATCGACTCAAAAAGTGATTCTGAGTCGATCGGTATACTTGAAAGTGGGTCTAGGACCAATATTTCGGGTAGTTACAAACATCAGCACAAACTCATTATACCCTGTACCACAGAGTGGTGTAGGGTATAAAAATGGCAAAGCCCAGAAAAAATTAAACAAACTTCAAAAAAATATTGGAAAATTGAGAATAATTTTTTTAATATACATTTGTTATCAAACATAGATTCAGAATAATACACAAAATTAAATCATTAACTGTTTGTAGTTTATTTTAAAAATTTTACGTTTAGTCGTTTTCAAAAGAAAAAACATTTGTTTGATGTTCAGTTTTTATTAATGACTACTTCTGTTCTTTGTTTCAAAAATAACACACTAAAAAATAAAGATTTCATTAACATTTCATTTTTAAAGTCATTTATTTTTGTTCTGTAAGTAAAAACTACTGATTATTCTTTAAACTTTTAATGATTTGTGTAAGTATTTTTTTTTTAAATTGTTGGTATTTTTTAATGAGATATCATTAGTTTTTTACCTACACAAGTAACTTATTTTCTTGTAGAAAAAAAGTTCAAAAAATTATTTATAGAAATATAAAAACATGTTTGTATCAAGTGACTTTGGCACGATGGGTAGAGTGTGTGGCCAGAATGTAGTTGATTGCGGGATTGATTCCCCAAAATTTTATTACAAATTTTTAAAAAAATATTTCAATAGAAAATTGTAAAAAATAACCTAAGAAATCATTATTTTTTGATGATTTCGTTGGTTATTTTTTTGGAATTTGTTGGTAAAAATAACAGAACTATCATTAATTTTTAATGTTTTCGTAGGTTATTTTTTTCGAATTTGTTGGTAAAAATGAATGAGAAAAACGTAGTTTTTTAATGTTTAATGTTATTTATTTTAGAAAATTTTGTCAACAGTAAAAAATAAATGTTGGTGTTTTTTAAAATAAAAGAATACTTACTGGGATGGTTTTCAATTGTTTATTCACTGGTTTTAAATGTGTTTTCATTTGTTTTTGCCTACAAAATATTTTGAGTGTACATAACACAGAGAAATGTTGCATTTTTTTAAAACAAAAAACCTACCTAATATTATTTTACTTTTTTAACTGATGATCAATAATATTATGAATATGGAAAAAAAACAGCAAACATTAGCTACTCTACCAGTCAAGCATTCCGCCAAGTCAGCACAATATGCAGGCTGGCAGCAGGCAAACAAATACATAAAAGCTTGATATTATTATAAAGAATTTATACATTGTCGCGTATACTTAATAATTCACAATGAGCAAAACTCGTATGCAGGCAAAAGATATGTATGTATGTGTACTTAGTAATTGTGAATCTAAAAGAAATGGTAGCAGAAGAAGTGGTAGATTCCAAGAACCCGAGGCTTAGTTTACGGCATTTGCTAAAGGAAAAATTAAATTATAAAGAATAACAACGTTATTAGTCTTATTAGTTATATGAATTCATCATATAGTACAACAAATATTAAATTTCTGCACAATTAGCAGAAAAATCTGCTGAAAAACTTTCAATTTTGAGTCATATGAAAAATCTGCTAAGTTAGCAGACGTGGTTTGCTAATTTTTATATTGATAATACCGAAACACCAAAATAATCTGGTCAGACAGATGAAAAAGCTAAGTAATGATTTCAGTAAAACAATTGTATGATTTTAAGCTGCGCATTCACTTACAATATTCTTGTGCAATTTTTAAAGTTTTATTTCATAATATTAGGCTTGTTTTTTGCAGACCGGCTTAAGATTAGGATTAACTTTATTTAGTTAAAAAATGGGTCAAATCTAGTCCTGACACTTTTTTATATTTTTTTTCTGAATCTATATACAACTACATCATTTCCAATTGAATTTCAGAAAATATCAATTGTCTTTCAGAAATTATTAATTGTATTTTAGAAATTATCAATTGTATTTCAGAAATTATCAATTGTAATTCAGAAATTATCAATTGTATTTTAGAAATTTATTTCAGAACTTATCAATTGTATTTCAGAAATTATCAAATGTATTTCAGAACTATCAATTCTATTTCAGAAATTATCAATTGTATTTCAGAATTTATCAATTGTATTTCAGAAGTGATCAATTTTATTTCAGAATTTATCAATTGAATTTCAGAAATTATCAATTGTTTTTCAGAAACTAACAATTGTATTTCAGAAATTATCAATTGTATTTCAGAAAGCCGGTTAAACCTCCGAAGAAAGCCAAGGTAGTTTGTCGGCCAATAAGCGGATGGCAACAGTTTTTGGGATGCACGCGGGATAATCCACACCGATTACATTTAAAAGGAAAAAACGAACTTATTGGACCGATTTAACTAGGATGAAAAAAAACGATCCCATATTGCCAAGGAAAAAGTTATTTTCATCAAAATAACACCGCTCTACAAATCTGAGGTTTGTCGCTGCGTTTTGTATGAAACCAATAAAAGTTGATAGGATTTGGTCCGCTGATTCCAAAACAGTCACTCAAATTTTTCTATCACGTCACAATTTTAAGAAAATCGCGGTTAAAGTGTAAAAAAAGGCCCATTTTGACCATTTTTGAACGCCTGTAAAATAAGATCCTGACCGCAAATGAGTTGGTCTCAAGCTCATTAGAAACTGTGTAATTTGATCTTTCAGATAAGATCAAATTTTCTTGGAATTTAATTATTTTAAATCGTAAAAAAATCATTAGCAACAAATGCTTTAAATCCAAAATTTACGTATGAATTGGTGTGGAAATTTGTTAAAAACACTGTGTAAATAAATTAAATATTTTAAAAATGGAAGGTTTTTTGATAACGATTTTTTTTACCATTTTAGAAAATTAAATTTTTAGAACATTTTATTTTATCTTTAAGAGAAAATTACAGACTTTCGAATGAGCTTGATACCAAGTCATTCGCATGTCAGGATATTATTTTATATGCTTGCAAAATGGGTCAAAAATACCCTTTTTCGGCACTTTAACCGCGAATTACATAAAATCCTGACGTGATAGACAAATTTGGGCACCGGATTTGGAATCAGCGCAACAAACACTATCTAAATCACTAACCAGAATCCATTACGCATTTTCTTGTTGAGCTGTGTAATTCACACTAGGCTGTTTCCTATATGGCATTTTTTTTTTTTTAATTTTTGTTTGGGCCACCCGGAATATATATTAAGCACCGTGAAAAAATAACACGTGACTTTTTTTTTAATTTTTCATTAAGGTTTAGGGGTCGCTAATTTGGGTCTTAAAAAAAATTTTTACACAATCGAAAAAAATCAGGTTTTATTTAAAAATTTTTTTAAGGATCACTTTTGGAACGGAAATACTTGTCTGACCAAAATGAAACTTTTTGTCATTACCCAGCAAAACATAGATTACCAAATAAGGTATAAAATAAGGTATAGGATCTCTTATTTTATACATTGCAGCATTGATGATTTTAACAGGCTATGAAACTTAAAGTAATGCATCCACATTATCACAAAGAATACCAGTAAGGTATAAAATAAGTCATAAATTTATAACGAAGAATACGAGTAAGGTGTAAAATATATGATATTTTATAGGTTACGAGAAATGAAATAATATAGCAAACCAGAAGATAATATATAAGGTGCTACAAGTAGTGAAAAAGTAATTTTGTATTAAATTTACTCACGTGATTGTAAGTGAGTGTAAGTAGATAAAATATGCTCGTGAGTGTGTGTCGTTAGAAATTTCCTGTCGTGAGCCCATCTCTAGTTTAAACTTATGCATTTTTTTATAAAATAATTATTTTTTATGTTATTGTAATGCATTATGCATCCAATTATAAATAATGCATTATTTCAAACTTTCAAATAATACATAATGTAACCAAATATAAGTCATCCATAATTTAATGTTTAGAAATAATAAATATGAAATACATTTTTTCCAATAATCATGCGTTACGTATCAAATTATTAGTAATTCATTATTTTTTACTTGAAAATAATACGTTGTGGAACAAATGTTTGGTAAGACATCCTAAAATAATGCTACAAATAAGGTATATACATTACCTGGTAATATGTTATATAATCACTACCCATTACCAAAGTTTTGCTGGGATCGCCTTCTTGATAACATGGCCTGAAAAAGCTATAAGTACGTAATTGATGTAAAATATTATGTGTGTAATATAAATTAAGAAGAAATTAAAAAAAAAATTGAATGGAGGTGCAATGAAAGTGCCGCAGGCGAAAAATTTTAACAAAAAATCCGGCACTTTCATTGAACCTTCATACTGTTTTTTATTTCATTACTAGTGATTTTCTACTGGCAGCGGTAGATTAGTATGAAGTGTGATAATATGAAAGTAAGTGCAGCGGTTGTAAGTTCGATTCCCACCAGAAAAAAAAAACAAAACAACTGGCTGTATTGTTTCTAAAAAATTAATAAACTATTTGTTTTAGGCTGTTTCACTATATAGGGTATTTAATTTTTCTATTGGCTGTTTCATTGCAACTTATTTCGGTTTAGACATTTAAAGATTTTGACAAAATTTCAAACCAAACTAAAAATAGGAAATTTTTCATATTTTAGTTTTGGGCAATTTTTCGTAATGAAAAATCACCCAATTTTTTATTCCCAAATTTTGCCCAAAAACTCTGAAAGTGTGCCAAAAAATTTTGGGTAACTTTTCATATGAAATATGCCCCAAATTTGTATGAAAACTTTTTGGGCGAAATTTTATTTTTTGGGCGATTTTTCTTTGGGCGATTTTGCCTACAGCCTGCTCGTACCTCTAACTATCTTAACAGTGGCTCCGAAGGAGTCAAATGTATGACCGACCCCCAATAGGTTTTCAACCCCAAAATTTTTTTCAGAACATACTTATCATCCATCTTCAACCATTAAGGTGGTTCCCAACCAATGCTATTTATTTTTTCAACTTTTTTTTATTAAATCCGCCCTGCCGTGGATTTAATAAAACCCCAATATTTTTGCTGATCAAGCTATATTCACCGGCGCTATGAAAAAACCCCCAATGAAATAACCCCCAAACAGAAAAATGAAAACGGTTAATTAAAAAATTCTGTCTTAGTCTCCCACTTTTAAAGTTTGCCTCAACGAAAAAGGATTTTCCGTATTGCGTATCCATTTTGATCGAAATTAAAAATAGAAAAATATTAATGATGAAACATTTTCAATTGTAAAAAGTGATTTAAATTATTTTGAGCTTAATTTAATTCTTTGGGTGTTTTTTCATATTTTTATTTGGGAAATATTGCATTATGAAATAAACCCCAAAATTTGGGGTTAATTTCATTTTTATTTGGGGGTAATTTCATTTGTTTTGGGTGTAATTTCATTTTTTTTCTTTGGGGCTTATTTCATTTTATTTGGTGGTAAATTCATTGGGGGTTTTTTCATTTTCCTATTTGGGGGTAATTTCATTGGGGGTTTTTTCATAGCGCCATATTCACCAACAACCTATCTGCACTTCCTAAGGACGTTTCCATGCACTATTTCAAGGCATTATGTGAAATTTCTTAAAGAATTGGATATATCACGTGGAATGGGCAATATTGTATGTTAAAGAAAACAGGGAAAGTTCAACAGAAGTCAATAAAGTATCATCATGTTACGTTCTAGAAACATTTGAAAATGTAGGAGAAGTATCACACAATGCTGTTGAAGATGTCAATGAAGTATCATCATTTGACGTTCTCGAAACATTTGAAAATCTGGGAGAAGGAGGAGTATCACTCAATGAATGAAAGAATGGGATGAAGACGAAAAACCAATGTCATTTTACAAGTTAAATGGAAAACCCCTTCCTCCAAAACCGATAAGTTATACAACTACAAAGTTAAGTCAAGTTCTTCAATCAAAAGCTTCACATCAACATGTAGTAATCAAATTGGTTAAAAATCAGGTGGATCAGATACAGAAAATCAAATCAAGGAAAATTTGTTTATATGGAACTTTGTCAGCCATTGAAAAAAGGACTACCGAGCAACATCAAAGCCAATTACAACTGGTTCAATATGATTTTAAACGATTTAGAAAAAAGGAATCGCTGTTAATTAGGTCTGAGGGAATGTTGTAAGCTCCATTATGAAAAACACTGTAAATTCCCATCAGGAATTCTTTGAAATTTTATTTATAACAAATTTTCACATTTATTTAGAATTTTCATTCAGGTTTTATATTTGTCCAATAAACATAATTTTTATATAAAATAAAGGTGAGATTTTTCAATTTCTACAGCATGGACGATACATATTTAAAGCGTAAGTCTCCTTTTTGATGAAATTTTTTTTATTTCACCAATTTAAATAATTTAAACAATTTAAATAATTTAAAAATCTTAAATTCGTAGATTTTAGTAAAAAAGCCGCGAGCGTGACCTCTAGATATTATTTTAAAAATCCCCCAAAAAAAAATGAAATTTTTTTTCATTAAAAGGAACAAATTTAGGAGTTAAGATTAAAAAAAAAAAATTTCTGGGCACTCTAAGGTACAACTTTCAAAATTCATGAAATATAACGAATTGTGATCACATCTGGAATTATGGCTTAAAAGGTGCCTAATTTATTTTTAAAATTAAGTGATAATTACTTCGAACATTTTTTTCATATTTGTTTTCTAAAACTACACAAAAAAAAAAATATTGAGAAAAACAATTTGAGTAATCACTTGTTTAAATTTTTAAATAAGATTTGAGTAATTTTTTAATTGACGCAATTAAAAATTTACACAAAAATAAAAAAAAAATTAAGTAAATAATTTAATTTTTTTTGAGTAGTTTTATTCCGGCTGGAGGTCATTATTTCCTTTACTAATTAAAACTGTGATATTCTCATAGAATAATTTTCAAGAAAATAATTTTTCTGTTTTAATTTATTTATGTTGGTCATTTTCTGCAAGACTTAATGACACGTGTTTCGGAATTTGTCAGATCCCATTGTCAAGATTATTTAGCAAAAATAAAAACCCTATACAACAAGTAGCAAAGGGTCTTTAATATCAATAGTTAATGATCAAACTAAAATATTAATACATATTCGACTCTACTCTTATTGGGAATTAGAAGACGAAAATTGTACCATCGTAGTAAGATCACGATCATCAACTAACCAACACACCAAATATTAAAACAGAATCATACATACTGATTACTAGAGATGAGATTTTCATGCACTAAAAAATCGAAAATATGCGCTTAAAACATGCACTAAAAAATTCAAAATATGCACTAAAAAACCTAATAATATGCAATAAAAAATAAAATGTGTGCAATAAAAATCTTGTTTTCATAGGAAAAACTTCTTAAAAAGCTAAAAGTAACGCCGGGTTTAAATAGCAACATTTAAAACTTTATCTAAGCAAGATTTTTTAGAAATTAACACAATTTATAAAAAAAAAAATTAAAATAAAAAAATTTTTTTTCTTATTTCCAAAATAATTTTTTAAAATTTAAAAAAGTTTTTGAAACAAATAAATTTCAATTTGGGTTTTTGCTAATTTATGCCAAAATATGCAAAAATATGCACTTTAAAGATGGAAATATGCACAAAATATGCATTTAAAACCAAAATATGCAAAAATATGCATTTTCACCAAAATACGCAAAAACATGCAAAAACAAATCGATGCCATTTTAATACAAATTTCTTGATTCGGAACAATAATTGCTCTATATCGTTTTTAGACTATCGACAAAAATATGCATTTGCTTGGAAATCTCATCCCTACTGATTACCCTCGGTAATCCAGTATGCATTTGTTGTTGTCGCAAATATTTCTATTCACGTTATAATACCATATTAGGGGGTATTAACCATGGTGTGCTAACCATTTTGTTCAAATTCTGATTAATTTTTATTAAAAATCGAACCTCGAGCTAGAATAAACCTACTCAAATTATAATATTTTAAAGGTCAAATAAAACAATTTTTATTTTTTAATAAAAATTAATCAGAATTTGTAAATAACACTGTGCTTCAGTGAAAAAATACTTCCGATGTGACATGGTATAAGTAGTTGGTTTTGTCGAGTAGATCACAAAAATGCCCATTAAACTTGCCAGACACCCTAAAATTTTAGAGTTATTGTCAAAAAACGTTTTTTCGGGAGTTTGCTCACTAAACCTTGTGTAATTCAGAAAATTTTCAACCGATTTAAAATTTTTTAACTGTTTTGGATAGAAGAAGGATAGGGCTTTCCGTGTGTGTAAATTGGTATACACATATAAGAAAGATATCTATAGATTTTTTTCTATAATATTTATTTTTTTTGTTATTTTTTGAAAATTTTTCGAGTTTATCGATTTTTTCTGCTATAGTTCGTTTGACAACCTTTATATTAATAAACATATTTTTAAAGGAAATTTAATTCTGAATACGATGAGTTTTATCCTGAAAAAATTAGATAACAATTGACAGAGTTGTGATAATTTTTCTAAAAAAGAAAATTAAGATTTTGCAGGAAATCACCGTTTAGACAACCCAGGCAAACAAAAAAAATTTATCATAAGAGGTCATGTACGATATTTTTTAAGGTTTTTGGGTCGCTGAATCCGAATCTGGCCTTCAAATTGCTCTATCGCGTCAGGCTTTTGAGATATTTAACATAAATTGATATATCAAAATCTTAATAAGATAGTGCAATTTGAAGGTCAAATTCGAATTCAGGGGGGCAAAAACCTTTAAAACAATGCTACGTGACCTCTCAGTATGTTCGTTTATTTTTTTTTTTGCCTGGGTTGTCCGAACGCCAATTTTATGCAAAATATTAATTTTCTTTTTTAGAAAAATTATCGCAACTCTGTCAATTGTCCTCTGATTTTATCGACATAAAGCTCATCGTATTCACAATTAAATTTTCTTTAAGAATACGTTTATAAATATAAATATTGTTTAAGGAACTATAGCAGAAAAAAATCGAAAAACACAAAAAATTATCAAAAAATAACAAAAAAATTAGATATTGTTGAAAAAATCAATACATATCTTTCTTATATGTGTAGACCAATTCACACATATAAAAAGCTCTATCCATCTTCTATCCAAAACAGTTAAAAAATTGAAAATCGGTTGAAAACTTTTTGAGTTACACGTGGTTTAGTGAGAAAAGTAAAAAAAAAAAAGTTTTTTACCATAAATTTAAAATTTTATGGTGTCTGTCAAGTTTGATGGAAATTTTTGTGATCTTTTCGACGAGACCTACAACCTTAACTACCTCATTTCAAAAGCATATTCGATTTGGGTTTTTGTAGCACAGTGTAATTTAATAATTTTTTTTCTTTATTTTTTTATTCTCTTCGTGTTTTCAATTCTCATTTAGTTTAAAGTTTTTTGTATATGTATATGAGGCATTCCACACCAAATGTCCCGCACCAGAAAAACATGTGTCCCGTAAATTTCTGAATAGGTTGTTTGGATAGCCCTATATGTAACTAAGAAAATTGCGTTTTTGGTTTTTCAAATTTTCGAAAACTGGGCCTAGGAGGCGTGGTCAAATATTGGAAAAATGGTAAAATTTGTGGCGAGTTGCCTTGATTAAATATTTATCACATTAAAACGGAATGCACCACAATGTCAAAAATTTTCGTTCTTATATAGTTTTGTATGGGCTATCTATTAAATTTTTTTTTTTGGAAAATTTTCAGAACCCGTTCTGAAATTTTCCATTTTTTAAAAAAGTCAATTTATCAAAAATCCGGCCACTTTTTTTTCTTTTTTATTTATTTTTTTAAAAGTTTAGATGTTTGTCCATCCACACAAAAATAATCAGAAACGCGTTCATCTTTTTTTCGAGAAAATCGCATTTGAACTTTAAATTTAATAACAATTTTGTTATTTGCTTGTATTTCATTGTTTTAAAGTTGGGAATGAGTAATATTAATTGCATAAATATTCGTCATACGCTCTGTTGACACAAGAAAATACAAGCAAATTACTAAATTGTTATGAAATTTAAAGTTCAAATGCGATTTTCTCGAAAAAAAAAAATGAACGTGTTTCTGATTTTTTTTTGTGTGGATGGACAAACATCTAAACTTTTAAAAAAATAAATAAAAAAGAAAAAAAAGTGGCCGGATTTTTGATAAATTGACTTTTTTAAAAAATGGAAAATTTCAGAACGGGTTCTGAAAATTTTCCAAAAAAAAAAAATTTTAATCGATAGCCCATACAAAACTATATAAAAACGTAAATTTTTGACATTGTGGTGCTTTCCGTTTTAATGTGATAAATATTTAATCAAGGCAACTCGCCACAAATTTGACCATTTTTCCAATATTTGACCACGCCTCCTAAGCCCAGTTTTTGAAAAATTGAAAAACCAAAAACGCAATTTTCTAAGTTCCATATAGCGCTATCCATATCACCTATTCAGAAGTTTATGGTACACATGTTTTTTTTCGCTGGACATTTGGTGTGGAATGCCTCATATGAAAGTTTGAAATCATCTTTATGAAATTTTCCTATGTCTTTAAGACATAAATATATTTGGTAAAGTTTAAAAAAAACTTTACATTTTTTTTTTTTTTTTGAAAAAAAAATGTAAAACTTTTTTAAACTTTTTAAAAAAATAAATTTATAAATTTTGAGTAAATTTTTACTTGACACAATTAAAAAGTTACTTAAAAAAATCGAAAAATTTTAAATTAAATTTTTAGTTGTGTCCAGTTAAAATCACTAAAATTTTTTTTTCTGTGTTAATTTAAATACCAACAATATGTTGTCCGGATTTTTTAAGATAATAATATTTTTACTGGTCGGAATCGAAAATTTTGAATTCTTACGTACTAAAATATATCAAAGGCGAAATCGAAGGGGGCTGTGTTGGAAATTGTGCCATTTGGCATAAAATGCCCCTTATGTAGTCAAAATTTTTAAAGATTTTTTTTTTTTTAGAGTCGGCCAAGTCGAATTTAACTTTTCTATTTGTTAGTTATTTAAAATTATTGTTTGCCCAGCAAAAACTTGGTAATGACATATCATTACCATTCGAATTACTTAGTAATGAAAAAAAATTACCTTTAGCATTATTTTGAAATGTAAAATAAGGACTTATTAATAATGACTTACATAAGTCATTATAATAAAATAAAAAAAATTCAGAACTAGATTTTCACTTTTTGACTCACTGTACATTATTTTGGTTAAAAATAAAATAAAATGAAATTAAATATTTTTTTATTTTTAAAATTTTTTTTTTAAATAATTTTTTCATTACCTAAGTATAAGTACATACGTAATTAGTTATTAATACTGTTTTGATAATCATTACTTTTGGCACATTTGCTTGTAAATGTAATGGGAATGGTAATTCGAATCAGAAGTAGTTATAACTTTTGAATTTCCCATTACACATTTCATTACTTGGTAATGCAAGTTTTTGCTGGGTGAATACATAATATAAGTATTCAAGTCCCTCAAAGCACGTTAACTTTACAAAATAAAAATACATTAAGTTCACCTATTCCTCCCAACTGTTTATTTTTAGAGACTCTATATTATCAAAATGCATATGTGCGGAAATCTTAACAGATTTTACAAAATAAAGGAAATATGTAATTTGTTTCCGTTTTCTTATTTTTATTTCCACATGCCACAGTAGCAGCATAAAATGTAATATAAATTTATTAAATTTAAAATAAAAGATAAAACAAAATAAAAATCCGCCTAACAACTGGAACAATATATGAAAATATTTTTTTTATAAGCAACGAAATGTTTTGAAGTAAGATACTTAAAGGTAAAATTAAAAATAAATTAAAAGGTTTTTATTTTATGCAACATTAATTTCAATATATGCGAATACAAATACTTAGAATTTCTTCTTCAAAATACTTTGTTTACCCGGTGAAAAATGGGTATACCCTAACATATGAATACATAAAGAAATTATTTACAAGGGTCAGTTTTGTCCCTAATATCTTAAGGATTAACAATGACCTTAAAAAATTATACTTTATAACAATGTTCTCATATATAGCAATTTTTTACTGGGTAGACAAAATAAACATATATCATTTTGTCATTTATATATTATTTTTGCACTATCCTTGAAGACTACTTCACATTCAATCTGATTTTTGTTTCCCTTTTTTATTAGGATTTTATTCATTTTTTATATTTTTTTTGTTTGTTTTTTAGTTGCCTAAATCCATTAAATAATTTTTGTCTACATTTCCCCAACCACATTTGTAGTCAGGAACAAAAAAAAAATTTAGACCATTTTTTATATTTGCGTTTACTTTTTTTTTTCCTTTTTTTATATTGTTTATTATCCAAGTAAAAGAAATTTCTATTTCAACACCTCCTTCACATGAGGGAATTTCAAGTTAATATATTAAATAAAAAAAATAACTAGAAAAAAGATCATTATATACATCAATGATTTTAAATGTGTATAACACAATTAAAGTTGAATTTTTTTACCAAAAAATTTTCATAATAAACAAAATAAAGCACTTTTATTTATTGCACATAAATTCAAATTAATATTTTTTTACAACTTCATATAGTAATATGATTTTAAACCCTCCAACTACAGTATGGGTTGTTGTCATTCCGTGTGTAACGCATCGAAATATACATCGGGGACCCCATAAAGTATATTTATTATTGATCAGTGATCGATTCTAAGATATTATAGCGATGTCCGTCCGTCCGTCTGTCCGTCCGTCTGTCGGTCCGTCGGTAGTTAACACGATGCAGTCCAAAATAAAAGAGCTAGGGTCCCGACATTTGGCACGAATATGTCTTATGTTCCTAGGCAGGCCAAGTTCGTATATGGGCAAAATCGGACCAGGAGGAAAAAAGTTCCCCCCTGAAGAACTAAACCAACCTCTGAAAAATACCACTTTTTTACATGATTTTTTGTGTTTTTGTTTAACAAATGCCACATTTTTATGCTACAAGAAGTTCAAAGTCCTTCATTTGGACAAAGAGAATTAGAAAAAGTCGTTGTTTTCTGTCCGCCCCCTTTTATGGGCGTGGAGTATTTTATTTTTTTTTTTAATAATGATAAACTTGCATTTTTTAATGCAAAAAGCATAAGAATGAATTTTTCAACACATATTCGAGAGGAAATTTGCCCGCCCCCCAATTACCACTACGGACCCCCCCCCCCCCCCCCACCATCCAAAATAAAAAAAACGCCACTGAAATTTTTTTTTTCATGTTGGAGGGTATAAAAGATTCGGCAAAGCCGAATTTAACACTCTTACTTGTTTGTTCTTAATTGATAAAAATGTATCATTATTTAACTTTATTTTGTAATACATAAAAGGGAAGTCTCCCTAGTGTCACCCGCGGTAATTATTGGGATTATAACCAACTTGTATAGCAGAAATAATCCCCGTAATGGGGATTATGGCCATTTTTAACGTGGTCATTATCCACATAAATCTGGGAATTATGTCCGTTTTCTATTGGGATTATGTCCAAATTATTTTCGGTCATAGTCCCCACTTCCATTATGGGGGTCATAACCGAAATAATTTTGGTCATAATCCCCATAACGGAAATGGGGATTATGTCCGTGGGGATTATGTCATGTCACCTAATTATCCGACAACTAGTTAAAAAGTTACAGTTACTTAAATATTCCACTCAGAAAATTATGTAAGTTACTACATGTTAGTTGTTTGTATATTTTAAAATCAACTACTTTAAATAACTGTTACTACATTACAGTACTTTTTTGTTAGTTATTAAAAAAAGCGACTTAATATAACTAACAGAAATAGTTGTTTGATATTTTTCATACAAAAACAACTGACTTTGTAGTTGAAAACAACTAATTACTGTAAAATATGCAAACAACTAACATGTAGTAACTTACATAATTTTCTGAGTGTACTGATTATTTTATTTTTACTACATTTTAGTTGCTTTGACTACAAATGAAAGTAGGTTTTACTACATAAGTCAGTTGTTTTTTGGCAGTTAAAATAACTAACATTGTAGGTTGATTTAACTGAAAAAGTAGTTGACCCCAAAACAACTTACAAAGCAGATATTTTAACTGACATTTTCAGTTGATTTTACTAACATAATTTTTTTAGTGTATGTATTTTTAATATTTATTTTTTTTTTTTAAACGCAACTTTAAGCAGCGATAAATCGCGAACTAAAGTGACTTTTTAGCAACTATAAATTGAAAATTATTAGTTAAAGTGAATACAATGAACATACCAATTTTTGTTAAAGACCATCGTCAGATAATGTGTTCTATTTTTTTTAAACCAGCCAGACTTGAACTTCAAATAGAAAAAAAAAATTTTAATTTTTTTCTTTGTGAAATTTGCAATGCAATTTCTTTTTTTTTTTTGCCAAATTTAGGTAAAATTAAAGCAAAATTGTCGATATATCGATTAATAGCTTCTAATGTGATAATCTGATTGCAAAATTATGTATGTAGGATTGATAGATCATTAAATTACCATTTATTTAAAATAAAAAACAATGAAATCAATCAATGTCTTCCGGAGATATTTTAATTTAAGTAAAGTACCTTTTGGAAAAAATTAAAATTTTAAAAGTTGGCAATATCTCAAAAACTGTTCTACTTTAAAAAATTTTTGAGTAAATTTTCGGACTCAGCGTAAGATTTTAAATAAAAAATATATGCAAAATGTCGTGGATCGGAATATAAGCAGTATGATTAATTTTATAATTGCCTTTAAATAACAATCATACGCAACGTTGCACAGTGGATTATTTTTAGTAATTTGGTTATTCAGTAAGTAGGTAGGGGACAGATTGCAGCGAAATTTATAACGATTATACCCAGCAAAACTTTGGTAATGGGTAGTGATTATATAACACATTACCATGATGTTTTACCAAACATTTGTTCCACAACGTATTATTTTCAATTTAATTTGCTACGTAATGCATGCTTATTGGAAAAAATGTATTTCATATTTATTATTTCTAAACATTAAATCATGGATGACTTATATTTGGTTACATTACGTATTATTTCAAAGTTTGAAATAATGCATTATTTATAATTGAATGCATAATGCATTACAATAACATAAAAAATAGTTATTTTATAAAAAAAATGCATAAGTTTAAACTAGAGATGGGCTCACGACAGGAAATTTCTAACGACACACACTCACGAGCATATTTTATCTACTTACACTCACTTACAATCACGTGAGTAAATTTAATACAAAATTACTTTTTCACTACTCGTAACACCTTATATATTATCTTCTGGTATGCTATATTATTTCATTTCTCGTAACCTATAAAATATCATATATTTTACACCTTACTTGTATTCTTCGTTATAAATTTATGACTTATTTTATACCTTACTGGTATTCTTTGTGATAATGTGGATGCATTACTTTGAGTCTCATCGCCTGTTAAAATCATCAATGCTGCAATGTATAAAATAAGAGATCCTATACCTTATTTTATACCTTATTTGGTAATCTAAGTTTTGCTGGGACCTTAATTTATAACCAAAAACAATGAAATCGAATTATTTGTTTCAGAGATATTTTAATTTAAGTAAACCCACTTTTTTAAAAAGATGAAAATTTGAAAAGTTGGCTATATCTTAAAAACTGTTCTACTTTAAGAAATTTTTGAGTAAATTTTCGAACTCAGCGTAAGATTCTAAATAAAAAATATATGAAAAATGTCGTGGATCGGAATATAAGCCGTATGATAAATTTTATAATTGCCTTTAAATAACAATCAAACGCAACGTTGCAGAGTGGACTATTTTTCATAATTTGGCTATTCAGTAAGTAGGTATGGGACCGGTTGCAACGAAATTTACAACAATTATTGCAAACGTAATTTCGAGATTAAGCCTGGACACTTCATCCCTCATGTCCAATAAGGGCACCACCGGGGGCCTCTAAAGCAGGACATATTTAGTACACAAAAACTTTAAATGCTTTAAGATCACCAAATTTAAATTCACGTAAAAAATAATCTAGCGCTAAACTAAAAACCCACCTTGAGGGTTTCGTTATGTAAACTGTCAATTTTCATTTGCTTTTGGTTTCATCCGATTCCCATTCGGAAAGTTCAATTTTGTATCACTGAGTTATTATTCAAGTCAGGGCTCGACATTCCTTTCTCCATAGTGATAAGTAGCAAGTATTTAGATTGAAGATAAGCTTCATCCATATAATAAAATTGTTCATCAAAAATAATGGCAGCAAGTGATGAAACTGTTTCATCATCATGAAGAATACTTTTTCTTTGAGCGTACAAAAAATCTTGTAAAAACTGGATTTTTCAGAGATGGTTTAGTTATTTTCCCCCTGGTCCGATTTGGACCATTTCCAAACTTAACCAGCCAATGACTAGTATACATCTTCGTGCCAAACTGCAAGTGTTTAGATATGTTGGTTTAGACTGCATCTTGCTTTCTACAGACAGGCGGATGAACAATCGGGGGAAATCTTAGAATCGATCACTCGAAACGCCAGTTAAAGGTAAGAAAGTTTTATATTTAAAAATTGCTTTAAAAAATGTCTGTACATTTTTTAAGACATTAAATTAAACTGAATTAAAGCCATCGGGTAAAAAAAGTTTTTCAAGGTTTTAAATAAGTCTTTTTAAATAATAAAATAAAAATATAAAAAAAAATTCTTTAACTTTTTAAAAATCAAAGAAATTTTGCCTGCCAAACACTAACACAATCTTAAAATTATGGGTTTTTAAAAATTAAAAACAAATTTAATCATAAATCAAAGCTAATGATGCTAAAATGTTACACAAACGTTCTTAGAAAGTTCGCATTCCCCCTCCCCAGAGTATTATGTACATTTGATTTGTAGACAAATGGATGAAGGTTTAGTGTGTAAGTGTGTGTAAGTGTACATAACGAACGTAATATAGCGCTAGAAGCACATTACAATAGATTCAAAATGCTGTATTTGTGGTAGAATCAAACCAATGGGATTTTTTCAATTTTTCTTTTTGGAGTAAACATTTTCTTTATAGAAAAGAAAGTCTAAGACATTGAGCCGTTTAAAAAAACAAAAATAAACAAAAGATGAATAAGAAAAATAGAAAAACAAATAGCAAATGATGTTGGGCTTTTAGGCTGGAAAATGTACAACAAATGTATCAAATGATTTGGAAGCGAAAAATAAAAAAAAAATGAAAAAAGATTATATAAAAGTGGAACTAACTAAAGAATGATGGGAATAATGATGATGCTGATGACTACTGTCAGTCATTTATAACAATTGCTGTGACTTATGATGTTAAGTGTTGAAAATGATTGTAGCTCCAAGCAAGTTTGATGGTTGGTTAATGTTTAAGCAAAGTGGCAAAAGTATTTAGTAGGAGGAGAAAAGTGCTCAACTAAAGATGATTAAGTAAATAAGATATCACTTGGACTATGAATTTTAATGGATTTTTCTGTTTTCTTTTGTATGAATAAACAAAAAAAAAATAAAAAATAAATCCGTTAAAATAAATAATAAATTTATTCATAAGTTTTATAAAAAAAATTTATATTCATATGCCTTTTTTCAAAAATCTGTCCCAAATCAACCAACACTTTTACAAACATGAAGAAAAGTTGATTATGACAGGTTAACCGGTTTATAACACTAGTGTGGACCCTTTAAAAGAGCTTGAGATCTGGTGCCCTCGATCAAAGTTTTTGTTTTTTTTTAGAAATTTTTTACGATTTTTTGCCAATTTCACAATATTTTGAAAACCTTTCAATCGATTTCAGTTTTTTTTTTATATTCCTAATAGACATGATGTGTTGCTGCATATGGGGCATTCCATGTCAAATCGAACACTTTGAAATTTTTTTTTTTAGATTTTCCCGATTTGTTTACAGTTTTTAGTACCCTTCGAAAACTCCTTCGTGGTAAATTTTCAGATTTTTTTGATGACCCGTTCAAAAGATATCGAATTTTTAAAAATTGGTAGTTTCTTCCTTTACTCAAACTTCTTTTAATCATAACTTCTTCAATAATGGTCCAAATTTCAAATTTTTTTTTTTCAAAATATTTTGTTTTTTTACGTACTTTAAAAAAAAAATCCCAAAAAATTCTTAAAAGCGCTCTAGTATGCGATTTTCAAGTTTTAAAATTTTAATCTCATTTTTGAAAATGTTTGTACTCTTTGATTTTTTTGAAATTTTTTTGTGAAAAACTTTTGTCGATTCTACAAATTTTTTGCCCAGGAGGATCGTGGGATAACGATTATTATTATTATGACATGTTCGAAATATTACACTGTACGACACGATTTTGCACCCATGATCGGGACCAAAAAATTCTGAAAATAGAGGTAAAAAAAAGATACCCGTGTCTCCCAGTTTTTCTAGATCAATTCGTTTTCGCGTTTTATTAGCAAATCAATATTTTGTATATATTCGAGTTTTAATCACTTGGGGAAGTGAGGATTACGCGCGCAACAGTTAATCGTGATGGCTTAAATTAAGCTGAAATACTTGCAAATAGTATCAGATAAAATGTGCGAAACATGAGGAAAATCGGTCCATTGGTTTAAAAGTTATGAAGAAATTTCTCAAATTTGGACGTTTTTTCACATGTTTTTATACCCTCTTTTAAATGATATAGGGTTAAAAAGACGGTAACTTTTGAAAGACAGTTTGGATGCTCCTTAAGTTTGGCATATATGTATGTATATTTGTTATTTCCCTGGCCAGGTTGGTATTGAATTTCGAGAAAATCGATCCAGTGTTTCAGAAGTTATGATCAAAACCGTGAATTTCGAATATAAGGCCTCTGTTCTGTCTTTCACAACTTTTCAATTCACATGAAAATTTCCGAATCACATGAAATCAAGATTAGTGTTTTTTTTATCACGTTTTCATTCGAAGTTGAAATCGAATAATTAAAATTTAAAAAATTATAAGGAAAAAAGTGCATTCGTTTTACTTTCACCAAATTTTATTTATGTGAAACAAAACGAAAAAGAAATTCGGATGTGAAATCTAGAACACCAAAAAAATTCGGAAATTTTCATTTTCACATTTTTTATGTGAATTACTTTTTTTGGAACAGCGGCCTAAATCATCTTGAATTCCCTCTTTCAAAAAAACTTTAAATCGTCGAACTATATTCAATAAATGCCAACTCGAAAAAGCTTACTGTTCAGGAGAGCTAAAAAACTAGTTATTTCGCATATTATTGCAAAAATAAACAATGTACCTTCCATAAAATGGTTTAAATATTCTAAATAATTTATACCAATGCAAAAAATTTCATATTTTGCACTGGTTTGCGTATTTTTTTGAGATGGCATTTATTACTATATCAAAAAACAAATATTTTTTTAGAGTTGGCATATTTTGTCGGAAAATAAAAATACATTTTTTTTGGAAAAATTTTTAAAATTTTTTTTTTTTTGGTTTTTGTTATCCTTAGTACGGTAATTTCAAAAACTGAACAAAAAATTAAAAATCTTTGCATATTTTTAAAAGTTACTAGCTCCGAAAGCCTTTTAATCTCAGGGTGGTCAACTTTGGCACTCTGTAACTCACGCTGTATTGCAATAGGGTCACTCCAAGCTAGCTATTTTCAAAGCTTACATCATTGACTTTATTTGCCCCATTCATAATGTTTCAATCTGATAAATAGTTTGAAAGTTACATAAATATAAGCATTTTTTTTTTTGCAAACACTATTTACCGATATTTTCAAAATGGCAATATCTCGAGAACCAGTCATTAGATATCAAAATCTTTACAAGATTCGTGTTTAGCATGGCAAATGCAATAAGATATGTGGTCTAATTTTTTGTTAAAAATTTTTTGAAAAATTTTTGGAAATTTACAATGGGAGTTGGCATTTATTTCCAACAAAAAAATATGTACTTTGAGTTAGCAGAATAACAAAAATGGATGTAAAACGACAACAAATTATTTTTTTGCTCTGAAATTTTTATGGCAGATAGGTATTACATAGGGGAGCTATTTGCCATCGGAAACTCATTTCCGTCAAATTTGAGTTGGCATATTTTGAATATAGGTTCACGAAATGCTCTTTAAAAAATATTGCTATGCCACAAAAATATTTTACAAGTAATTTGATCGCTCGAAAAAAAATACACTCAAAAAAAATTTTACACGCAAAAACGTACACTCAAAAAAATGTTATACTCAAACATTTTTGTCCACCCAAATTGTCTATGATGGCAACAAAAATAAGATGTGTGCATTTCAAAAAGATGTTTAAATCTTTCTCAGAGTTGCCACAATTTTCTTTAGAATTGCCACTAACAAACTACCAGAATAGTTAAAAACGACTTGGCCGAATCCATGCATACCCTCCATTAGCCCCTTTTAAGTGATAGTATTTTTTCTAACGCGAAAACAAAATTATTTGCATTAAAAAAACTCTTTTTTATAACTTTTGTAAAAAAAAATTTGAGAATATTTTTTTTTTTTTTGAGTGTAAATTTTTTTTGAGTGTAAAATTTTTTAAGTGTAATTTTTTTTCGTTTGTAAACATTTTTTTAGCGATAAAATTACTTTGTAAAATATATTTGTGGCATACCAATATTTTAAAAGAGCATTTAGGGTTTTTTTGAACGACGGAATTCAAGATGATTTTGATCATAAGTTCTAAAAAACTGGATCGATTTCCTCAAAATTTAATACCAACCTGGCCAGGTAAATAACAAATGTATATGCCAAAATTTAGGAGCATCCAAATTGTCTTTCAAAAGTTAGAGTATTTTGAACCCTATATCACTAAATAGAAGGTATACAAACATGTACAAAAACATCTAAATTTGAGATACTTCTTCATAACTTTTAAACCCGTGTACCGATCTTCCTCATGTTTTGCACATTTTATCTAACACTATTTACAAGTATTTTAGCAAAATTTAAGCTATCACGATTAACTGTTGCGTGTGTAATCCTCAATTCCCCAAGTGATTGAAACTCGAATATATACAAAATATTGATTTGCTAATAAAACGCAAAAACGAATTGATCTAGAAAAACTGGGAGACACGGGTATCTTTTTTTTACCTCTACTTTTATAATTTTTTGGTCCCGATCATGGGTTCAACCAAAAGTTGAATTTTGTCGTACAGTGTTATAAATAAAATTTAGAACTTAGTCTATTCACTAAAAGTTTCCATTCATCTCGTTTTCTGGCTATGTACCGAAGCTGGTCAAATGTTTTGTTCGTCTCATTCGAAATCGTTCTTCTCCAAGTCGTTTTCGGTCGCCCACGACCCCGTCTGCCTTGAGGGTTCCATCATAAAGCTGCATGAGCAATTTCTTCAGAATCTTTTCTTAGTGTGTGGCCAACCCAACCGTATTTTCTTCTTTTGATGTCTTTTTCGATGCCGTTCTGATTTGTCGAGCTCCAAAATGAAATGTTTGTTATGCGACGTGGCCACCTGATTCTTAGAATAGACCTAAGGCACCTGTTGACAAATACTTGAAGTTTGTTGGTTACGCTATTTGTAACGAACCAAGTCTCGCAACTAAATAGCAGAGTTGACTTAACGCAGGCATTAAAAAGTTTAACTTTAGTCTCTATCTTAATATTGGGAGAGCGCTATATATTTCTTAGTCTAGCAAAGCTAGATTTGGCCTTTCGTAATCTGCTTTCTACACCGTGTATGGTCCCGCCGTCCTTTGCAAGCATGCTCCCTATGTACTCAAAGTGATCAGTCTCCTCAACATCCTGACCATTGATAGAAAATTTAGCATTGTTTGTTGAATTCAATCGCATTGTTTTGGTCTTAGCTATGTTTATCTTCAATCCAATTTTCCTAGATTCCAAATCTAAATCTGTAATTATGTTCTGCATGTCAACGTATCTCTTTGACAGCGATATGACATCGTCAGCGTATTCCAAATCACATAACCTTTTGTCAAATTTCCAGTTAATACCAACGTTATCAGTTTGGAGGTTATCAAATACTGCATCCATAACGGTAATAAAGAGTAACGGCGAAAGAGCACATCCTTGTCGTACTCCGCTGACCCCCATTTAAAAATAAATGGGGGTCGGTCTCACTAATATCCCCTCTCGGACGCACCATTGGACCGGTGGAAGCTGATTAAATAAAACAAATTTACAAAAAATAAAAAAAATTGTATGGGGACCGAGTTAAAAATTAGGGATAGAAGGTAGGTGTGTTTATAGAAAATGTTTAGACTAAAAAAATATTGTGGGTCGGTCATACATTTTGTTGCTCTAAGGGCACTATTAGGGCAGTTAGAGCGGTTGGAACAAATTTTAAAAAATTTCGTTTTGTTTGGGAGCCCCCTTAGAAATTGGAGATAGGGTATTAGTTTGTTCCAAAGAAATGTTAAGACGTAAAAATAATAGAGGTCGGTCTTATAAATGACCCCTCTATGACGCACCATTGCACGGTGGTCAATTCCGGCCAAAAATCATTTTATTTTTTTATTAAATCTTGATGAAACTTTGATGCAATATTATAGCTAATACTTCAAAACATACAACTAAAATCTTTTTTTGGGCCTTGTAACACTACATTATTGTCCATAGTGGTGCAAAGTTGAGTATTTTTTGCTTCTCATTTTAGCATTTTTTAAAATGTATATTTTAGTTTTCAATAAAAGTTGGCTGTGCATTTTTCTTCACATTATTTTTGTAAGTTCGCACATGGATTTTTAATTCCTATAGTAAATAATCATTCCATGTGGTTTTTGCAGATTTTGTGTGCGTTTTTGTCTTAAAGTAATGTGTATGAAAATTGGATAAAAATTAAAAAAAAAAAACTATAAAAAAAATAAATTTTGAAAGACCATAAAAATCAATTAGAGGCTATTAGAGGTTCGCTATAAAAAGCAGTTTGTACTTTTAACTATTAAAAGTAAGTATTTTAAATTTCAGCCCCTACTTTTACCGATTCTTTAAACCAGAGCATTTTTAGTGGACTCATTTTTTACAAATGGTGGACTTTTTTAAACCTACAAACTCCACAAAAATAGGGAATGTAAAGATATACTAACTTAAAACCCATAGATTTGCGTTAAAAAACTTAAAAAAAGACGAAATAAAAAAAAATTTTTGTTTAAGGGGGGTTGGAACTAAAAAACAGCCTTAATGTTAGCAATTTTTAAACAGCTAAAAAAATAAATACGTAATATTATTTAATTCTGTTTTTTTCATTTGAAAGAAAGAACATTTTAGTATTCTTAAAAATTTCATAACACAAATTTGGTCAACTAGAATTTTCAGGGTTGCCAGTCAATCATGCGTTGTTTTTTTTTTTTTTGAAGGGAAAAATTGGCGGCATTTTTACAGCAAAAACTACTAAACCGATTTTGATGAATTGTTTTTTGATTTGCAGATAAATAAATTTTCTAGCACTTAGCGTGGCCATTTTTTTTTTTTTGGAAAAAATTGATTTTTGTTGAAGATATGCTAACGTAAACTTAAAAAATAGAAAAATTTAAATTTCTTCTTTCATTCAAATATTAATTAGGTCAAATTTTAAAAAATGGTCACGATAAGTATTAGAAAACTAAAAAATCTACAAATCAAAAAAAAAAAAAATGTCATCAAAATCGGCTCAGTAGTTTTTGCTGTACAACTGCGGCCATTTTGTCCTTTAAAAAAAACATCCCACAATTAACTGGAAGCCCTGGCAATTCTTTGTCTTTTAAACTTTTAAAAATATTACGATTGTTAATATTTCAAATAAAAAAACAGAATTAAAAAGTACTGCGTATCTTTTTTTTAAAAAAAATTTTAACACTAAGGATGTTTCCTTAAGTTCCAACCCCCACCTTAATTAGTTTGATACATTTGGCACGTCCATGCTTAGTTGGCCAACCACTATATTTGTATGCCCAACGTTTTGAAAAGAGATATAATATAATTTAATATCCGAATTAAGAATAATATATCTATTCTTAATTCGGATATTAAATTATTGCTGTTTATATGCAGACATGTTTGATACATTTGGGACGTCCATGATTATTTGGCCAACCACTGTATTTGTAGGTCCAACATTTGGGCAAGGTATCAAATATGTTATTCTTAATTCGAATATAAAATTTAAACTATTTACACGCAGAAATAAAGAAGTAATTGATTTTTGGCCGGAATTGACCACCGTGCATTGAAGCAACAGAAATGATTTTAAGATTGGAAAATTACAATAAAATTTTTACAAAAAATTTTAAAAAATAGTAATAATCGTTATCCCACGATCCTCCTGGACAAAAAATTTTTAGAATCGATAGAAGTTTTACACAAAAAAAATTCAAAAAAAAAATCGCAGAGTACAAAAATTTTCAAAAATGAGATTTAAATTTTAAAACTTAAAAATCGCATACTAGAGCGCTTTTAAGAATTTTTTGGGATTTTTTTTTTTAAGTACGTAAAAAAACAAAATATTTTGAAAAAAAAAATTTAAATTTGGACCATTATTGAAGAAGTTATGAGTAAAAGAAGTTTGAGTAAAGAAACAAACTACCAATTTTTAAAAATTCGACATCTTGTGAACGGGTCATCAACAAAATCTGAAAATTTACCACGAAAGAGTTTTCGAAGGGTACTAAAAACTGTAAACAAATTGGGAAAAGCTAAAAAAAAATATTTTTCATAGTGTCCGATTTGGCATGGAATGCCCCATATGTTTTTATAAAAATTGTTTTCCAAATTTTTCAATTGGCCTAAGATTTGTACCATATAAGTTTTTGGTCTAGGAGAATAAACAATTTGGCCACACATTCAAAATCAAATTACTTTTTTGAAACACGAAAAAAATTAAAGTCTAAGGAAACATGTCTTAAATCTGATAGTTTTTCAGAATCTGAGAATTTCACTAATCGAAAAATGCTTTGAAACCATAGATGTATTCTTTGGGAAGAATTTTAAAAATTTGCTTAAGTCCTTAAGCCTTTTTTATAGCATGAACTTTCAAAATTTTGAAATGTTTCTCTGGAAAAATAAAAAAAGGTACTCAACAAGATGTTTGCGCTTAAAAATCTTCATTAATCATGTAAATCCGTCCGATTTGAGTTTAATTTGAAGAAAACAAGTTTAGATTATCAAAAATTAAGTACACCATGATCCAGATCCTTATTGAGTTAACAGATTTGGTACATAAGATGTATGAAAAAATATATGAATATATGTTTAGTATAATATCTCCACAAATACGTTCGTATGTATGCAAAATATGTTTTATTATGAGCCTTCTGAGAGTTATAAAATTTCATGGTTTTTACTTATAATATTTTTGAGATAGTGTATGTGTATGTGCATGTGTGAAAGAATAAATTTATGAACCTGGCAAGTCATTTATACTTCGATAAAAGCATTTATGCCAATCTTTTAAATTTTTTTTTTACTACAGAAAAAAAAGAAACCATATACATATAAATATGGAAAAAAGGTCATATTATCCATTCAACAAAATGCTAACTTACCTTAGGTTATTATAACAACAATAAAAATAAACATCTGAAAATAAAAAGTAGAAAAAAGAAAATAATAAAAAAGAATTTAAATAATAAAAAATTTTCCAAAAAAAAAAAATATTTAATAAAATATAAATCGTCAACAATACAATAACACAGTGTGAACTTTAGATAAATAAACAATTTTTAAAAATAACACTAGTTTACAAATTAGAACAAATTTTGCGATCCACGACATTTTGCATTCATTTTCTGTGTTAAAATTTACGCTGAATTTCCAATTTTTTAAATTTTCATCTTTAAAAAAACGGTTTTACTTAAATTAAAATAGCTCCAACAGAAATTAAAGAATTTCATTCTTTTAGTTTTAAATCAAATGTAATTTAATGATATGTCAAAAAATATTTTTAAATTTGATTATCGCCTCAGAAGCTATCAATCAATATATAGACCATTTTGCTTCAATTTTACCGCAATTCGAGGAAACAGTCCCAGCGAATTTTGTACTTTTGCCCAAAACATTAAATCATGATAATTAGGGATGAGATTTCCATGCAAATGCATGTTTTTTGTCGATAGTCTAAAATCGATATCGACCTATTATCTTTGCGAATTAAGAAATTTGAGTAAAAATGGCATCGATTTGTTATTGCATATTTTTGTATATTTTGCATATTTTTGCATCTTTTGGCTTTAAATGCATATTTTTTGCATATTCCCAACTTTTAAGTGCATATTTTCGCACATTTTGGCAAAAATGAGCAAAACACAAATTGAAATTATTTGTTTCAAAAACTATTTAAAATTTTAAAAATTTATTTTGAAAAAAGAAAAATATTTTTTTTTTAGATTGTTCTAATTTCTAAAAAATCTTGCTTACATAAAGTTTTAAATGTTGATATTTAAGCCCGGCTTTATTTTTTGTTTTTTTTTAAGAAGTTTTTCGTATGAAAACAAGATTTTTATTGCACGTATTTTATTTGTTAGTGCATATTTTTAGGTTTTATAGTGCATATTTTGAATTTTTTAGTGCATATTTTAAGCGCATATTTTCGATTTTTTAGTGCATGAAAATCTCATCCCTAATGATAATGTTTTGCGGAAGATTTGGGTGTACTTGCTAAAGCAAAGTTTTTTTTTAGAAAAAATAATGTTATTTTACTTTGCTATTCCATGCAAAACGAATTGAAATATCAGTCGAGGACCCCATTAAGAAACCAAAAGAGCTGTACATTTCGTAAGTGAGTGCAAAAATAAGTGCAAAAAAGAGTTTTTACATTTTGGAAAGTGTAAAAGTTTCGGCACCAAAGCATATAACACTCTCACTTGTTTTATGTACATTTGATAAACAAATGGAAAATTTTTATGCGAAAAGCTTAGACTTGGTGAAAAACTATTTTTGGTAAAAAAAAAATATCTTTATTTTCACGAAAAATAAAATTATGTTAAAAAAAATTTAATGAACCCAAAATTTTTGTTAAAAAAAAGTTTTGATGATAAAAGAAAAACTATAAAACTATAAATAGAAACTATAAATATTCACATATATAAAAAACAGTTTTTATTAACAAGACAAACCGACATTTAAAATCCTACTGAAGATGACACTAACTGGGGTGTTTGAAACCGGTATAGGAAATACCAGAAATGTCTATAATTTTTAGAAATTCAATTTTTCTTCTGCACTTTTTCAACTTGAACCCTTATAACAAATATAATTAGAGCCCGTGCTCGATCTGTACTTACAGAAAAAATCAAAGAAAAATTTTTTGATTTAAAAAAAAATTTATGAAAAACAAGTAAAAAAGTTAAATTCGACCTTGCCGAATGTAGTGATACCCTCCACAATTTCAAAAAGATTATTGCAAAAAACTTAAGTTAAAAGGAAATAACTTAAAAAAAAAAATTAAAAAAAAAAAATCCGCGAAAAAAAATTTTGGTAAAAAAAATCCGCGATTTTTTTCTTTTTTTGTCAAAAAATATGTTCGTACTTGATTAAATACCATTTGGTGCTCAATTATGTTCACATATGTCAACCAGAAGCCGAAGTTAAGCATTTTGTATTTTTAGGTTATGTTGAATGTACTGAAATTTTTGAGGTGTGCTTACATTTTCGTTCATAACTTTTGAACCTCTGAACCGATATCGCTCAAATGCAATACCAAACTTCTCGGGAGAACTTTCAATAAATATGTTAAGTTTCAGTCATCTCTGTACAATATTTTGTCCGATAGAGCATTTTCCACAGACAGACAGACAGACAGACAGACGGACAGACGGACAGACGGACAGACGGACAGACGGACAGACGGACAGACGGACAGACGGACATCGCTAGAATGTCTTAAAATCGATCGGGCATCATGAATATATATACTTTATGGGGTCCCAGACCGATATTTCGATGAGTTACAAACAGAATGACAAACTTATATATACCCTCTATCACTAAGTGGAGGGTATAAAAATAATTTTTTGGTGAGAAAAAAATTGATATAAAAAATTTGAAAAAAAAATTTGATGAAGAAAAATTGATGAAAAAAAATATGATAAAAAAAAAAAAAAATATGAAAAAAAATTTTTGATGAAAAAAAAAAATTGATAAAAAAAAAATAATGAAAAAAAATTGATGAAAAAAAAATTGATGAAAAAAAAAATTTGATGAAAAAATATTTGAAAAAAAAAATTGATGAAAAAAAAAAAAAATTTTATGAAAAAAAAAAATTATGAATAAAATTAATAAAAACAATAATTTGATGAAAAAAAAAATGTGATGAAAAAAAATTGATGAAAAAAAAAAAATTGATAAAAAAAATTACGAAAAAAAAAAAATTTTTGTTGAAATATAATTATGTTACTTTTTCACGGTGCCCTGGATAGGATTTAAATAAAGTTTTGGTGTTACTCCGATTTTTAAGTGGATTATGTTTTTAGGCGATAAAAGAGATAAAATGAGCACAAAAAAAAAAAAGTACTAGGCGCTTTTTTTTGGCGGGTAAAAAGAAGAATTTCTAAAAAACAAAAAATAATTTATTCTTTTAAATGCATTAAAATTTATTTATACAGTTGTTAATTCATCACATATTAACTTATCAGTGATATTTAAATATATATGTAACATATTTTTCTAGATATGAGACTTAAAAGAATAATTTCACTATTAATTGAAACTAAATGAAATATGTCCTTGTAAATTATTTAAAAATTTAAGTTCTTAAAAGTTTTCAGTGTACAACTCAGACGGAGAGCAAAACTCAAAGTTCCCTCAATATAGACATCCCAGCAAAACTTAGATTACCAAATAAGGTATAAAATAAGGTATAGGATCTCTTATTTTATACATTGCAGCATTGATGATTTTAACAGGCGATGAGACTCAAAGTAATGCATCCACATTATCACAAAGAATACCAGTAAGGTATAAAATAAGTCATAAATTTATAACGAAGAATACGAGTAAGGTGTAAAATATATGATATTTTATAGGTTACGAGAAATGAAATAATATAGCATACCAGTAGATAATATATAAGGTGTTACGAGTAGTGAAAAAGTAATTTTGTATTAAATTTACTCACGTGATTGTAAGTGAGTGTAACAGGCACGTACGCAGGGGGGGTGCTTTGGGGGCCCGGGCCCCCCCCAAAATGATTTGACAATATACAAATTTTAAGAATTTGCACTACAAAATATACGTTTGTTAACAAAAAAGGCTCAGTATTATTTTTTTTATCTCTATTCTAACGAAGGTTTTTTTCTAAAAATTTCAAAATATTGAAAAAATTTTCATTAAAAAAAAATTTTGTGTGGGTTTAAATTCGTAAACTTTTACGGTAGTGAATAAGACACCTTTAAACGGTTATTTCGACAGGCCAAGTAAGTTATGCATCGTGAATACTATTCCATTGCTTTTCTCTCGACTCTAGTTAAAGCCTCTGCCACATTTGACTATATTTGTGATCACCGGAAAAAATTTTGATATTTTAAAATAATTTTTTTTTTTCTTCAGAACAAATGGTGAAAACGAAGATTTTTTATGAAATTTGTCAAAGGGTTTGAAATTTTTGTAATGTTTCAGAACACATGCATTGAAAATGGTGTCGTATACACAAATTTGAAGCTTTTGTAATTCCAAGTTTAATCAAATTTGACAATTTTTAAATCCAAAAAATATACTCTGAATCTGGAACAATATATCAAGAGTACTTCTCTTTTGCCACCAATGTCAGGGCTGGCAAGTAAGACTCTGAATACCACTAAAGTTTTTTTTTTTAATATCTAAATAAAACTGAAAAAATTTTATTGACAAAAAATATTGTGAATTTAAGAACTTTTCTTTACAAAAATATCTCAGAATCTATTTATTTTCTCATTCAATAAATGGATAAGAGATTTTTAAAGATCATAATAATTGTTTTCATTCTATTTCTGTACGATAAATATTTTAGAATCAAAGAATTTCTCTATACAAAAAACGTCTTATAATCAGTGTGTTTTCTTTACGAAAAATCATTCAGAATCGGAAAAATCTATACGAAAAATGTATCAGAATCTTGAAATTTTTCTATACCAATTTGAAATATTTTTCTTAAAATAAATTTTTCTGTACGAAAAATGTGAGAATTCATCTATGCAAAAATGTCTCAGGATCTCAGAAATTTTCTATACAAATCTGAGATTTTTCGTATAGATAAATTCACTATACGAAAAATATCTCAGAATCTAAGAATTTTTCAATGCGAAAAATTTTTCAGAATCTGAGAATTTTTCAATACAAAAAATTTCTCAGATAATCTCAAAATTTTCCATACGAAAAATGTCTCAGAGTCTAATTTTTTTTTTTTACGAAAAGTGTCTCAAAAGCTGAGAGCTTTTTCTATACCATAAATGTCTTAGAATCTGAAAGTTTTTCTGTACTAAAAATAACTCAGAATCTAAGAATTTTTCTTCACGAAAAATGTTTCAGAAATGGAGAATTTTTCTATAAGTAAAATGTCTCAAAATGAAAACACCTTTTTCTTAAAACCTCAGAGTTTTTCTATACAAAAAATGTCTCAGAATCTAAGAATTTTTCTATACGAAAAATGTTTATAATCGGAGAATTTTTCTACACGAAAAATTGCTCAGAGTTTTAGAGTTTTCTTGTACAAAAAATGTCTCAAAATTTGAAAATTTTCTATGCGAAAAATGTTTTAAATCGTAAGTAAAGTAAAAAATTTTCTATGGTTAAAATGTCTTTGAGTTATAATGTTTTTTGTTCAAAAACTGTAGAACTAAAAATATTTCCTAAAATTTAAGGAGTCTTTCGTTCCAAAAATGTTTCAGTATCTTTGATTTTATTACGATGATATGTATCTTAGAATTGGAGAATTTTGTATACCAAAAATGCTCTTAGAAGTTTTCTGCATAAATATGGTTTATAATCAAAAAACTATGAAAAAATTTATGAACAATTCAAAAAGGTGTCCCATAGTTTTCAGTTTTTACTCGTAAGGTATTTTTGAGATTTTTTAAAGAAAAGTTGCCTAAATTTTCAAATTCTTTAAAAAAAAAATTACTCCTTCCCAATAAGCACATTTAAAATTCAAGTGCAAATCAAGTATAAATCAACTGTAAATCAAGCCCTTATTTCCAGTCTATGCTTGATTTATACTTGAATTACACTTGAATTCAATAGCATTCTCCAGCAAAACGGATACTTGAATTCAAGCGCTGTTTTTACGCTTGAAAACCAGGGAAAAGGCTGTAAAAACAGGGCTTGAATTCCAGTGTCCGTTTTGCTGGAGTATGCTATTGAATTCAAGTGTAGTTCAAGTATAAATCAAGCAGGGGCTGGAATTTAGGGCTTTATTTACACTTGTTTTATACTTGATTTGAACTTGAATTTTAAAATTGCTTATTGGGTTTTTTATCTTAAATTTAAAATAAATGTTTTGTTTTCTAAAAATGTAAAAAAAATGTAAGTGAAAAAATGTTCAAGCGAAAAAACAAAATTTTGAAAAAAAAAAAAAATTTTAGGCCCCCCCCAAAATAAATTCCTGTGTACGTGCCTGGAGTGTAAGTAGATAAAATATGCTCGTGAGTGTGTGTCGTTAGAAATTTTCTGTCGTGAGCCCATCTCTAGTTTAAACTTATGCATTTTTTTATAAAATAATTATTTTTTATGTTATTGTAATGCATTATGCATCCAATTATAAATAATGCATTATTTCAAACTTTCAAATAATACATAATGTAACCAAATATAAGTCATCCATGATTTAATGTTTAGAAATAATAAATATGAAATACATTTTCTCCAATGATCATGCATTACGTAGCAAATTATTAGTAATGCATTATTTTTCACTTGAAAATAATACGTTGTGGAACAAATGTTTGGTAAGACATCCTAAAATAATGCTACAAATAAGTTATATGCATTACCTGGTAATGTGTTATATAATCACTACCCATTACCAAAGTTTTGCTGGGATGAGACTTAAAAGAATAATTTCACTATTAATTGAAACTAAATGAAATATGTCCTTGTAAATTATTTAAAAATGTAAGTTCTTAAAAGTTTTCAGTGTACAACTCAGACGGAGAGCAACCCAGCAAAACTTAGATTACCAAATAAGGTATAAAATAAGGTATATGATCTCTTATTTTATACATTGCAGCATTGATGATTTTAACAGGCGATGAGACTCAAAGTAATGCATCCACATTATCACATAGAATACCAGTAAGGTATAAAATAAGTCATAAATTTATAACAAAGAATACCAGTAAGGTGTAAAATATATGATATTTTATAGGTTACGAGTAAGGTATATAATATAGCATACCAGAACGTAATATATAAGGTGTTACGAGTAGTGAAAAAGTAATTTTGTATTAAATTTACTCACGTGATTGTAAGTGAGTGTAAGTAGATATAATATGCTAGTGAGTGTGTGTCGTTAGAAAATTTCTTGTCGTGAGCCCATCTCTAGTTTAAACTTATGCATTTTTTATAAAATAATTATTTTTTATGTTATTGTAATGCATTATGCATTTAATTATAAATAATGCATTATTTCAAACTTTCAAATAATACATAATGTAACCAAATATAAATCATCCATGATATAATGTTTAGAAATAATAAATATGAAATACATTTTTCCAATAATCATGCATTACGTAGCAAATTATTAGTAATGCATTATTTTTCACTTGAAAATAATACGTTGTGGAACAAATGTTTGGTAAGACATCCTAAAATAATGCTACAAATAAGTTATATACATTACCTGGTAATGTGTTATATAATCACTACCCATTACCAAAGTTTTGCTGGGAAAACTCAAAGTTCCCTCAATATAGACATCCCAGCAAAACTTAGATTACCAAATAAGGTATAAAATAAGGTATAGGATCTCTTATTTTATACATTGCAGCATTGATGATTTTAACAGGCGATGAGACTCAAAGTAATGCATCCACATTATCACAAAGAATACCAGTAAGGTATAAAATAAGTCATAAATTTATAACGAAGAATACGAGTAAGGTGTAAAATATATGATATTTTATAGGTTACGAGAAATGAAATAATATAGCATACCAGAAGCTAATATATAAGGTGTTACGAGTAGTGAAAAAGTAATTTTGTATTAAATTTACTCACGTGATTGTAAGTGAGTGTAAGTAGATAAAATATGCTCGTGAGTGTGTGTCGTTAGAAATTTCCTGTCGTGAGCCCATCACTAGTTTAAACTTATGCATTTTTTTTATAAAATAATTATTTTTTATGTTATTGTAATGCATTATGCATCCAATTATAAATAATGCATTATTTCAAACTTTCAAATAATACATAATGTAACCATATATAAGTCATCCATGATTTAATGTTTAGAAATAATAAATATGAAATAAATTTTTTGCAATAATCAAATGTGGAACAAATGTTTGGTAATACATCCTAAAATAATGCTACAAATAAGGTATATACATTACCTGGTAATGTGTTATATAATCACTACCCATTACCAAAGTTTTGCTGGGATATAAACAATTTTTAAAAATAATTCACGGCAGAAACTATAGTGAATCACATCTGATTTCGTGCATTACATAGTAAAAGATATAAATTTGTTAAAGGCAATGTTAACAAATCAAAAGAATATGTTAGAGCAAGTCCATTGGTGAGAATGCCCTTTTAACGCTGTTAAAATTTCAGAAAGGCGTTTATTCGTCTTGTTAAGCAATAAATTTTCAAAGTTTGTTGGAGAGCCAAATATTGGATTTTTTTGCAAAAATTTTTATTTTGTGGGTTTCACTCGGTAACCGTAAGTTTTACGAAAAATATTGTTTCAAAAAATATGGAGAATTAAAATTTATAAACAAAAAAAAAAAAATTAAAAAATTGCATCAAAAATGCTAAGGATCCATCCATTTAAAAAGGGTCCATTCTGAAGTTTGACACTAACATGCAAGGAGAGGACTTTCATGCAAATGCATGTTTTTCCCCTTTGATCAAGGACGACATAAACAAAATATCTTTCCGAATCAAAGAATTTGCTTTAAAATTGCATCGATTCGTTAGTGCATATTTTGCTTAAAATGTATAATATTCCATATTTTGCATATTTTAAGGTCATATTTTGTATAAATTTAAGTTTTTTTTTTAAACTATTTTTTTTATCTATTTTTAAGTTTTTTTTATGACATTTTTTTTATATTAAAAAAATTATTATTTTTATTTTCTGATATTTTGATTTTTTTATTAACAATTCCACACCAAATGTCCAGCGAAAAAAATTATGTGTACCGTAAATTTCGGAATAGGTTGTATGGATAGCCCTATTTGGAACTAAGAAAATTGCATTTTTGGTTTTTCAAAAACTGGGCAAAGAATGAAAAATGGAAAATTTGTGTCGAGTTGCCTTGTTTAAATATTTATCAAATTTATACAGAATGCACCACAATCTCAAAAATTTACATTCTTGAATAGTTTTGTATGGGCTATCGACTTAATTTTTTTTTTTTTTAATTTTCAGAAAGAGTTCTGAAATTTTCCATTTTTTAAAAAGTCAATTTATTAAAAATCCGACCGCTTTTGTTTTTTTTATTTGTTATTTCTTAAAGATTAGATGTTTGTCTATCCACACAAAAAAATTCAGTCATGTCTTTTTCGTTTTTTCGAGCAAATCGCATTTGAACTTTGAATTTCATAAAAATTTAGTAATTTGCTTGTATTTTCTTGTTTCATCAGAGCGTATGAGTAACATTTTTGCAAATATTTAATACTCATTCGCAACGTTGAAATAAGAAAATACACGAAAATTACAAAATTGTTATGAAATTCAATATTCAAATGCGATTTGCTGGAAAAAACAAAAAAGACATGACTGAATTTTTTTGTGTGGATAGACAAACATCTAATCCTTAAAAAATAACAAATAAAAAAAAAGGGCAGATTTTTGATAAATTGACTTTTTAAAAAAATGGAAAATTTCAGAACTCTTTCTGAAAATTTTCAAAAAAAAAAAAAAAGCATTTTATACATGTTTTTATTTAATTTTTGTTGAAAAAATTAAACAGAAGAAGTTCATGGTCTGGCGCACCCTTTTTGGGGGCGTGGACATAAAAAATAATTAATGTAATAAAAAAATTGTAAAACTTAAGTGCAAAAATCATATTTATTAATTTTAAATGAGTTTGTAAACATTTATCGCTAGGAAAAAGGTGTCCCAACGGTCTCCCGATGTAATGTCTCAGATTACACTGTATAACAATTTCAACATATTTCCAAAATTACCGAAAATTGATTTTGGTAAAGGAGACCAAAAAATAAAAATAACGTGTGTCGGGGTTTTGAAAGATCACATCGGATTTTTTTAGAAACGGTTAAAGTTTCCCAGCTTTGAGCTGTTCTTATAGCATATCGGCATAAAAAACTATGTTTTCTTTGCATCTGGGGTGTAGGGTATGTTCAGCAACTTTGTAGTAAATATTTTTTGGTTTTTGGTGTTTGTGTTAAGTTTTTGGCGTTGGTGTTTTCTGACATGTATAGTAGAAATTTATGGACAACATTTCTGTAGAACATTTAATACCCCAAAGTGGGGAATAATTGACTTTTTTTGTCCAATTTTGCCTACATGTCGCAATTCTTTACCGAATTTGGTTTTTCTTGTTTTGTATTTTAGCTAATAAAATTCTGCATCGATCTGTAATGTTGGATTTAAAAAAAAAAAAAATCGGATTACTTTTTATATTTTCCTAAAGTTTCGAAAATTTAAATTTTTTCACAATTTTTGCAATAAAAAATGTATTAGGCAAGGAACGAATATGCTTTATAGACTAAATTAAAGGTATTGGAACCCCTTATCAACGACGTAATTGGTATTTGAAAATATATTATTATTTTGGTTTTTAAACCCATACAAATATTCAAGAATTTTCACTTATAAAAGCTTATAACTTTAAAACTAATGTACCAATTTTAATGAAATCTTATTTAGATTAAAGCTTATGTTTTTCTTAGTCATAATTAGCAAACAAAATTTTTTTAAAAAAATATTTTATTTTTGTTTAAATTTTACCTTATGATATTTGGAATTTTAAAATTATTTTTTAGTCTGTTTAAAAAAAAAGTTGTTACATTATAAATTTGAAAAAAAGTTAAACAGTTTTGCAAAAATACTTTATTTATCGTTGAAATTGGTACATTATTAAAAATGATATACATAGGTACTAAAAAGTGAACATTTTTAAGTTTTCATATGTTTATAAAAAGCAAAATAATAATTTATTAGCAAATGCTATTCACACCGTTTATAAGGGTTTCAGATACGTTAAATCTTGTCCATACAGCTTATTAGTCCCTTGCCTATTAAATTTTTTAGAGCAAAAATTCCAAAAAAATAATATTTTCTGAAGTTTAAAAAAATATTTAGAGAAAACTAAAACGTTTTTAAGAAATCCGCGATGACAAATCGATGTGGAACTTTGTTGGCTAAAATTCAAAAAAAGAAAAGCTAAAATCTGTTAAGAATTGCGACCAGTAGGCAAAAAAGTCAATTTTTCCCCACTGTGCGCCCTCCCAATTTTTCGTGGTGTTTTTAACAGTTTCTTAGAATATAGCCAATAATTGCCGGTATGCGGGGGAATTAGAAGGTTAATGTATTCCACAAAAATATTAGCCATAATATTTTCTACAAAGTTCCTCAACACATAATTTTATATACCGATATGCTGCAAGTACAGGCCAAAGCTGGGAAACTCTAAAATAAAATTCCGATGTGATCCGATGTGATCAGATGTGATCAAAACGACGACACACATGGCAAAAATATTTGCCAGAATATTTTCTACAAAATTGCTGAACATATCCTAAATATCAAATGTAAAGAACACATAGTTTTATAGTAAAGTTCAAGATTGCCCATTAAAAAAAATTACAAAAAAATTAACCCTTAATGGACAACCATGAATTTTTCAGGTTTTTGGTGTTTTTTAGTCTGTCCCAAAAATGGGCTCTTTTTGGAATTTCGCTTGGTAATATCGAAAAAAATTATGCGTTTTACAGAGCTAATAATGGAAAAAATAATCAAAAAAAAATTGGAGTCGGTCTTTGCCACCCTAAAACCTGTTAAAGTTCACAATCGTAGTGTATTTTGTAAATAAAATATTTTTTGTTTTGACCGCTATTGGTGTCAAAATTTGCAAAGTGTTGAGTACATTGAGGGAAAAATATTTAAATTGTTGTTGTTTAATAATTTTGGTTCAACAGTGCTTTTTAAGAAAAAATCTAATTTTTTGGTAATATTTCACTTTAAATTTTTATACTGACGCGGATGTAACTCAAGCATGTTCAATAGGATACTTTAAATCGTTCATGTTCTTTTAGTACAATTTTAAGTAACTTAAAACAAAAGTCGAAAAAAACAGGTTTTTGTCGCAGGTTTTTGCAACAAAAATTTAATAAGTCGATTAAATTTTATCATGCAAATATTTTTCCCTTTATGTACACCACATTCCGAAAATTTTGACAGCAATTGCGGCCAAAACGAAAAATATTTTTTTTTTTTGAAAAAATACACTACAAAATTTCTAACTTTAACCGGTTGTTGTGAATTATTTTTCCCATAGTCAGATTTCGAAAGAGCATCGTTTTTTTTTTTTTTTGCTATTACCTGAAATTTAATTTTTCAAGACAGGCTAGCGTTTGTGGTAATTTTTGGGCTTTAGCGTGTTCTGACATGTACAGTAAAATTTTATTGCCAACATTTTTGTAGAACATTTCATCACCACCCTCTTCTTCTTTCGGGGGTGTTTTTACGATTTGTTAGAATAAAGCCAATAATATTATATTTTCTACAAAGTTGCTGAACACAACCTTCACCTCAGATGTAAAGATAACATAGTTTTATATACCGATATGCTGCTGGAACAGGCCAAAGCTGTGATTCTTTAACCGTCTCTAATATAAAATTTCAATGTGATCTTTCCAAACGCTGACACCCGTAAATCTTTTTTTGGTTTCCTTTACCAGAATCAAGCTTCGGAACCCCGTAGTTTTCTTCACTGTTATACTGTGTTATTAATCGAATAATCGCTACTCTTCTGCATAATAAATGTATGCAAATTAAATATTTGCGGTTTTGCATGGCCATTACACGTGGAAGAAGAAAAAAAAAATATTTATCATCACAAAATCGAGTAAGAACAAAAAAAAGGCCGACCACAAAATTCGTTGCAAATAGAAAATTAACTTATATAAAACCAAATACAATAAAGATATAAAAACCATCAACAATATGTTTTTGTTGTTCATAAAAATTTTAAATCCTTACGAAAAAGCTGTTAAAAGTTGCTTTTTTATGACCATAAACTCATAGCAGTCTAGCAAGATGAATATATAATAAGAGGAGTTAAAAACATATCAGGCACCAAACATAAATTAAAAAGCTTTAGATATCAAAAAAGTGTTGGTGCCTTGTTTTAATCCAAAAAGAGTCTGCTGTCAAGTAGAAGTCCAGGTTTCTAAAATGTCAAAAAGCTTTAAAGAAGATAGTGATTTCGTTACCCAAATCTACTAATAGGTTACTAATTACAGGCGCGGAAACAGCTGTTGGGTTTGGGGGGGGGGGGGGAATTTTTTTTTTTTGCTAAAAAAAAATTTTTTTACAGGGAACTTCATTGTTTTTGATGACCCGTTCAAAAGATATCGAATTTTTAAAAGTAGTTTGGTAGTTTGTTCCTTTACTCAAACTTCTTTTACTCATAACTTCTTCAATAATGGTCCAAATTTAATTTTTTTTTTCAAAATTTTTATTTTTACGTACTTTTTAAAAAAAAATCCCAAAAAATTCTTAAAAGCGCTCTAGTATGCGATTTTTAAGTTTTAAAATTTAAATCTCATTTTTGAAAATGTTTGTACTCTTCGATTTTTTTGAAATTTTTTTGTGTAAAACTTCTATCGATTCTACAAACGATTTTTTGCCCAGTAGGGTAATGGGATAAGGATTATTACTATTTTTTTAAATTTTTTGTAAATATTTTATTGTAATTTTCCAATCTTAAAATCATTTCTACTGCTCCAATGGTGCGTCATAGAGGGGTCTTTTATACGACCGATCCCCATTAATTTTTACGCCTAAACCTTTCTTTGAAACAAACTATCTCCAATTTCTAAGGGGTCTCCCACACAAAACGACATTTTTTGAATTTGCTCCAACCGCTCTAACTGCCCTAATAGTGCCCTTAGAGCAACAAAATGTATGACTGATCCACAATAGTTTTTTAGTCCAAACGTTTTCTCTGAACACACCTACCCTCTATCTTTAACTGTTAAGGCGGTCCCCATACATTTTTTTATTTTTTGTAAATTTTTTTTATTTTATCAGCTTCTACCGGTCCAATGGTGCGTCAAAAAGGGGTCATTAGTGAGACCGACCCCCATTTATTTTTACCCTACAATATTTTCTTAAAACATATCTGCGCCCTATCTCCACTCCCTAAGTGGGCTTTTTTTAGTCCAAACATTTTCTCTGAACACACCTACCCCCTATCTTTAAGAATTAAGGCGGTCCCCATACAATGTTTTTATTTTTTGTAAATTTGTTTTATTTAATCAGCTTTTACCGGTCCAATGGTGCGTCCGAGAGGGGTCATTAGTGAGACTGACCCCCATTCATTTTTACCCTTCTACATTTTTTAAAACATATCTACGCCCTATCTCCACTTCCTAAGTAGGCTCCCATACAAATAATCGTTGGAGCAAATTTTATAACAATGTAGTTTTGAATGTAAGCCCATTTAAGGAGTGGAGATAGGGCGTAGGTATGTTTTACAAAAATGTTGGAGTGTAAAAATAAATGGGGGTCGGTCTCACAAATGACCCCACTAGGACGCACCATTGGACCGGTAGAAGCTGATCAATTAAAACAAATTTACAAAAAATAAAAAAAAATTGTATGGGGACCGCCTTAATAGTTAAAGATAGAGGGTAGGTGTGTTCAGGGAAAGTGTTTGGACTAAAAAAATATTGTGGGTCGGTCATATATTTTATTGCTCTAAGGGCACTATTAGGGCAGTTAGAGCGGTTGGAACAAATTTTAAAAAACGTCGTTTTGTGTGGGAGCCCCTTTAGAAATTGGAGATACGGTATTAGTTTGTTCCAAAGAAATTTTAAGACGTAAAAATTAATAGTGGTCGGTCTTTTAAAGGACCCCTCTATGACGCACCATTGGAGCAGTAGAAATGATTTTAAGATTGGAAAATTTTTTAAAAAAATTTTAAAAAATAGTAATAATCGTTATCCACCGAAGTTTTACACAAAAAAATTTCAAAAAAAAATCAAAGAGTATATGGGGCATTCCAGGCCAAATCACACACTTTTAGACCCGACCCCTTTCGATTTATTTTATTTTTAGATATGTTTTAGTACTTATTAAATGCAACTTGGAAACCAATTTTCAGCCTTTTATTCCAAGATGGTGCTGAGTAATCAATTTTTCAAAATGGCGATTTTCTCACAAAAATTCAAAAATTTAAATTTTTAAATAATTTTGACCATTAAAAATAAAGATATCTTAAAAAAAGTTGGACAACGTTTTGTTGGTATTTAAATGTAGTTTTAGAAAAAAAATATGAAAAAATTATTCGAGGTAATTATCACTTATTTTTTGACGTTTAAAAATTAAAATTGACTTTTTGAAAAAGTCCGACACATAATATTTTTTTGTAAAAAACTATAAAATTTCTACTCTATATTATGCAACTTTTAAGCCATAACTCGAGATGTGATCGCCATTCTTTCTATTTTTTTTTTTTTAATTTTTAAAATTGCACCTTTTATTTTTTTGCTCTGATATATTTTGTATGGTGCTCCAACAAAAATAAGTTGGTAGATATTGACCCTTACTTACCCTAGATACATTCATTTCGAGGTAAAAATATGTCTCACAAAAATTTAGGACGATCGGAAATGGGTAAGGCGTTTAGCATGGTCCTTGAAGTTTAAAAAACGGATTACAAGGAAAAATGTGAATTTTATTCTATTTTCGCAATTTTTTTGATATTTTAAGTTAAGTTTTAATTTAAGTGATTACAGAATTATGATGTGGAGTAAAATTCCTTTCTAATAAGGTACTAAAAACTAAAATCGGTTGAAAATCAGCCTAGTTATTACAGCTTCCCCAGGCATCTAGCGTTTTTTTAAATTTATTAAAATTTTCTACTGTTATGACATTTTTTCATTATTCATGTTTCAGTGTAATATTTTTTTCGTTTTTTCCAAATTTTAAAACAAAAAAAATTTTTTTTTTAAATAGAGGTTTCAAAGGGAATTTTTAGCATTAATTTAAAACATGTTAGCAAAACACAATATGAAAAATACTTGTCATCTAAATACATTTGAATTTGAAGAATAAAAAAATGTTATTACAGTAAAAAAATTTCAATGAATCTCAAAAATCGGATTGTATTGCTTAATCAAGTGGTCCGCCATACGTTAGATGCCTGGGGAAGTTGTAATAACTTGGCTGATTTTCAACCGATTTTAGTTTTTGGTACCTTATTAGAGAGGCATTTTACTCAGTATTATAATTCTGTAACCACTTGAATTTAAACTTAACTTAAAATACCAAAAAAATTGAGAAAACAGAAAAAAATTAATATTTTTCCTTGTAGTCCGTTTTCTAAACTTCAAGGCCCATGCGGAACGCCTTAATCATGTCCGATCGTTCTTAATTTTTGTGAGGCGTATTTTTACCTCGAAATGAATATATCTACGGTAAGTTAGGGTCAGTATCTACCAATTTAATTTTTTTGGAGCACCATATAAAATAAATCAGAGTCAAAAAATAAAAGGTGCAATTTTCAAAATTTAAAAAAAAAAATAGAACAAATTGCGATCACATCTGGAATTATGGCTTAAAAGTTGCGTAATTTAGAGTAGAAGTTTTAGAGGTTTTAAAAAAAGTCGAAGGTTTCGGACTTTTTCAAAAAGTCGATTTTAATTTTTAAACGTTAAAAAATAAGTGATAATTACTTGAAATAATTTTTTTAATATTTTTTTCCAAAACTACATTTAAATACCAACAAAACGTTGTCCGACTTTTTTTATGATATCAATATTTTTAACTGGTCAAAATTAATTGAAAATTTTAATTTGTTCATTTTTTTGAAAAAATCACCATTTTGATTACTCAACACCATCTTGAAATTAAAGGCTAAAGATTGGTGTCCGAGTTGCATTTAATAAGTACTAAAACATATCCAAAAATAAAATAAATCGAAAGGGGTCGGGTCTAAAAGTGAGTGATTTGGCCTGGAATGCCCCATATACGTTTTCAAAAATGAGATTTAAATTTTAAAACTTAAAAATCGCATACTAGAGCACTTTAAAGAATTTTTGTGGATTTTTTTTAAAAGGTACGTAAAAAACAAAAATGTTTGAGAAAGAAAATTTGTAGTTTGGACCATTATTGAAGAAGTTATGAATAAAAGAAGTTTGAGTAATGGAACAAATTACCAATTTTTAAAAATTCGATATCTTTTGAACGGTTCATCAAAAAAATCTGAAAATTTACCACGAAGGAGTTTTCGAAGGGTACTAAAAACATAAACAAATTAGGAAAATCTAAAAATAAAATTATTCAAAGTGTCCGATTTAACATGGAATGCCCCATATAATATTGATCCATGATCGATTCTAAAACATTATGTGAATGTCCGTCTGTCCGTCCGTCTGTTTGTAGATGGCACGATGCAGTCCAAAATAAAAGAGGTATCCTAATGAAATTTGGCAGAAATATGTATAATGGTCCTAGGCAGGTTAAGTTCGGAAATGGGAAAAATCGGACTAGGAGGAAAAAAGTTCCCCCTTTGAGAACTAAATCAACCTCTGAAAAAATACAGCTTTTGTACATATTTTGTTTTATATTTTTTGTTAAACAAATGAAACATTTGGTATATTTATCGCGATGGAAAGGTGCTCTCAACGTCTCCACTAACCTCATCATTTTTTGAGACTTTATCTCATAGAAAAATTCTAATATTCAGAAACATTTTAGGATTCTTAGACATTTTTCATAGAAGAATTTCTATAAAAAAAATTCTCCTGTAGAAAAATTTCTCGATTTTTCCTGTAGAAAACTTTTAAGGATTTTCCTATAGAAAACTCTCAATTTTTTCTCAAAAAAAATTCTTAAATTTTTTTTATATAGAACAATTTAAACATTCCGCGACATTTTTCCTTTAGAAAATTTTTAAGATTCTTTAACATTTTTCATAGAAATTTTTTTCAGATTATTATACCCTCCACTCTAGTGATAGAGGGTATATATAAGTTTGTCATTCCGTATGTAACACATTGAAATATTGGTTTAGGACCCCATAAAGTACATATATTTATGATCCTTGATCGATTTTAAGTCGATCTAGCTATGTCCGTCTGTCTGTCTGTCTGTCTGTCCGTCCGTCCGTCCGTCTGTCTGTCTGTCTGTCTGTTGAAATCACGTTTTTGGCAATAATCCGGAACCGATTTAAATGCTTGGGGTACCAAAAGTTGCGTAATTCTCCTAGGCAGAAACTAATGTATTTTTTTTTTGAAATCGGTTAAGTATTTTAAAAGATATGAGTGAAAATGTAAAGGAACCTCAAAAATAATGGTCAATTTTACACAAAAAAATGCTATAACTTGACACCTGTTGAATGAATGAGAACGAAACTTGGAATTTTATGTAATTTTATCATTCCTAACACTCACAAAAAATTTGGGCGGAATCGCACAATGGGGAGAGGCACCAGAAATTTAACCCAAAATTTTTAAATGATTTATCCTGGCTCATGGTAGACATATTCAAATATAATTTTAAATAGGTTCATATTTTATTGTTCTCAACGTTTTGCTAGTTATTTTGGTACCAATTATGGCAAAATCGGTTAAGGGGTTAAGAAGCTATGAGCAATTGAGATGAGTTTCAATATAAACCTCCATGATATGACGTGGCTGCGGGCCATTTTGTAGTTGTTGATGCTTATTTGGCTTGTTAGTGGTTATTTGTATCAATAGAAGTAAAAAATACGTAGTATGTGTCATACACGTGGTTGCTTTTATATAATTTTCATACATACTTATAAAATATTTTTTTTTTTTTTTTGTTTTTTAAATATTAACATTGCACTATGGTGTCGGTCATCGCTTTTCTTGACCAAAATTACAAAACTGGAAAAATTTCTGGTTTGAAATAGGTTTTGTGTTAAAAATTGTTATATTTTTTTTGTTTTCCATGTAGAGTATTAGGTCAATTCGATTACCTTACTACAATCTACTAATTTTTACTCATTTTAATACAGCTGGAATTTTTCAATACAAAAAGTAATCAAGACTTTCCAGTTGTAGTAAAAAATAGTAAGAAATTTAGGTAATCGAATATACCTATTATAAGGAATTTTTTATATTTAAACTCAAAAAATAATTGAAAAAAATTTAAAAAATACGTTTTTTTTTTTTTTATTTTTATATAAATTTGTTTTTGAACGGTAAATAAGTGTATACAAAAACAAAATGTTTTCTGTTGTTTGTAAGTGTTTATGATTTTCTATAAAATCAATTTTGGCCAAGAAAGGTCGTCTGCGTCTTGTGCATTGGTTAACATTGTGGAGGGTATTTAAAGATTCGGCACAGCCGAATATAGCTTTCTTACTTGTTTATTTTTCATTTTCCTTTTTCCCTCTTCTTTTCTTCCCTTTTTTCTTTCTTTCTTTCTTTTTTTCTTTCTTTCTTTCTTTCTTTCTTTCTTTCTTTCTTTCTTTCTTTCTTTCTTTCTTTCTTTCTTTCTTTCTTTCTTTCTTTCTTTCTTTCTATCTTTCTTTCTTTCTTTCTTTCCTTTCTTTTTTTTTTTCTTTTTTTCCTTTTTTTTTCTTTTTTTTAATGTAGGACACAGGGGCAATCCATGGTAATGAATAGCGGATGAGTTTAGTGTGTGGTTGGATCATTGGTTTTGGTCTGCATTTTGTTACTCCTCTAATAACATGTTTCTTGATATTACTGTGAATTTTTTTATACATTTAAATTTGCATATGTTTGTTGTGTATTTATATGCATATGTGAGAGTATTTATATATATGTTTGTATATATTTATGTATGTGTGTATGTAATATATATTATTACATTTGTATTCATATGTGGTTGTTTATTATATTTGTTTATATATTTTTTTTGTCGTTTTCGTTTGTGTCTCACAGTTAATGTGTCCCCAATGATTGCCATTCTCTGTGTCACATTTTTTTTTTTTTGGGACAGACCTCCTGTTTTTGCTACCGCCAACCAACCACTTCTACTGTACTTTTTTGTTTTTCGTATTTCTGTCTGTCTGACATACATACGAATGTTTCATATGTTGGCAATCAAATATGTATGTCTGTATGTAATTTGTTTTTTTAATATGTGTTGGTATGCAGATAAATCAATTTAGTTTAATTTTTATTTTATTTCTTTAGAGCATTATTATGCCAACACATACACGTACATAATTTTTAATATATTTTTTTTATGTGTTAGGGTTTGTAAAAAAAAGCAAATAAAATAAATAAATTACATTTAAGGGAAGAATATTAAATATTCGGATTTTATTAATGTCTTTCAAAAAATTTATATTCACTTTTCACAGGTTGAATGTGTTTTAAGTATGTATGTATTTAGTTAATAAGTCACTTAAAGTTACATTAACAATTATAAAAATTATACGAAATTTTATAAAATAAACTTAATTCAATTGTAAACCTGAATCACGGTGGGCTCTTTATGATTTAAAAAAAATATCGATTTCTTCCAATTTGAAAAGCAATTGTGTTTCTAGGAGACGTAAGAATGAGCCCAAAAACAAAAAAAGTACTAGGCGCTTTTTTTTGGCGGCCAAAAGAAGATTTAGAGCCAAAAAAAAATAAATATTAAAAATTTCTTACAAATTTTATTTCGCTTTAATTATATTTTCTTTTTGTTTGATGTACAATCCCTAACCACGTCAAGAGGATTTATAAAAATTACAATACTCAACACGGTTTTTGCACAGACATTTTGAAAACATTTTCTTTGGTATTTTGGCCTCCTAAACACGAATCTGTCATCAGAAAAGTTGTATCAAATTGCCTTTTCGAGATATAATTTTTTTATTTTTTTTGGACCAAGCGCTTAAAACAGACAATTTTTTAATATTGGAAAAGCATATGTTAAGGATCCTTATATTTTTTTTTTATTTGAATTCCCAATAAAATTTCCTAACTTTTGCAAGAAATCCGAACTCGATACGATCAAGGATACCATCAGGACATTATATGGAAGTTTAAAATGCCCTTTTTTTGATTATGTATATAACTATCCAAATTTGGCAAGAAATTTCCCGTTTAATGCTAATATGTAAAGAAGGCACTCCAATAAAGAGAACGTGGGGTTAAAATCTAAGATCCGTTGAGTATATCCAGAAATATTTACAAAAGTAGCCAACTTTGTTGGTTTCGATGGCTTAATCCGTAAAAAATTAAAATGCCTATATCTCGAGAAGATGATTCAATAAAACTTTTCTGGTGACAGATTCATTTTTCGGAGGCCAAAAGTGTTTTATTTTTTATACCCTCCACTCTAGTGATAGAGGGTATATGAGGCATTCCACACCAAATGTCCAGCAAAAAAAACATGTGTACCGTAAACTTCTGAATAGGTTTTATGGATAGCCCTATATGGAACTTAGAAAATTGCGTTTTAGGTTTTTAAATTTTTAAAAAACTGGGTTTCTGAATAGGTTTTTTGGATAGCCCTATATAGAACTAAGAAAATTGCGTTTTTGGTTTTTCAAATTTTCAAAAACTGGGCTTAGGAGGCGTGGTCAAATATTGGAAAAATGGTATAATTTGTGGCGAGTTGCCTTGATTAAATATTTATCACATTGAAACGGAATGCACAACAATCTCAAAATTTTACATTCTTATATAGTTTTGTATAGGTTGTCGATTAATTTTTTTTTTTTTGGAAAATTTTCAGAAATTTCTGAAATTTTCCATTTTTTAGAAAAGTCAATTTATCAAAAATCCGGCCATTTTTTTTTTTAAGTTTAGATGTTTGTCCATCCACACACAAAAAAATCAGAAACACGTTCTTCGTTTTTTTTTTTTCGAGAAAATCGCATTTGAATTTTAAAATTCATAACAATTTTGTAATTTGCTTGTTTTTGAACGTTGCGAATGAGTAATATTAATTGAATAAATATTTCTCATACGCTCTGTTGAAACAAGAAAATACAAGGAAATTAAAAAATTGTTATGAAATTTAAAATTCAAATACGATTTTCTTGAAAAAAACGACGAACGTGTTTCTGAGTTTTTTGTGTGGATGGACAAACATCTTAAATTTAAAAAAATAATTAAAAAAAATAAAAGTGGCCGGATTTTTAATAAATTGACTTTTCTAAAAAATGGAAATTTCAGAACGGGTTCTGAAAATTTTCAAAAAAAAAATTTTAATCGATAGCCCAAACAAAACTATATAAGAATGTAAATTTTTTAAATTGTGGTGCATTCCGTTTTAATGTGATAAATATTTAATCAAGGCAACTCGCCACAAATTTGACCATTTTTCCCATATTTGACCACGCCTCCTAAGCCCAGTTTTTGAAAATTTGAAAAACCTAAAACGCAATTTTCTTAGTTCCATATAGGGCTATCCAAACAACCTATTCAGAAATTTAACACTTTTGCTCAGAACTTTGAATTACTTAAAAAGTTATCGTGTCTTCAACAGACAGACATCACTAGATCGTCTTAAAATCGATCGGGGATCATAAATATAAATTCTTAGTGGGATCCTAGACAAATATTTCGAGGTGTTACAAACGGAATGACAAACTTGTATATGAGCAAATACATGGACTATTTTAGTGACGGATCACTGTGCTAGTTAATTTTTAGTTATTTAATAGAGCTTCTTAAATGATTAAACACCATATTTATTATACCCTCCAACCACAGTATGGGGGTATACTCACTTTGTCATTCCGTGTGTAACACATCGAAATATCGGTCGGGGACCCCACAAAGTATATATATATTCTATTGATCCATGATAGAATCTAAGACATTCTAGCGATGTCCGTCCGTCCGTCCGTCCGTCTGTAGAAATAACGATTCAGTCCAAACCAAAAGAGTTAGACCCCTGAAATTGGACAAGAATATCTCTTATGTTACTGGTAAGGTTAAGTTCGAAGATGGACAAAATCGGACCAGGGGGAAAAAAGTTCCCCCTTGAAGAACTAAAACGACCCCTGAAAAATACGATATTTTTACGAGTATTTTTTAATTTTTGCTCACCAAATGTAACATTTGTGTGCCATATTATGTTCATAGACCTGCGCTTGGACCAAGGGGGTTAGAAAATTCGATTTTTTTTAGGCCGCCCCCTTTGGGGGCGTGGTTATAGAAATTAATTAAAAATAACGATAAAAATGTATTATTTAAGCGTAAATATCATAAACAAACAATTTGTAAACATATATAGCGGGGGTACAGGTGTCCCCCGCTAACTTCGCCGACCCCCCCCCCCCCAAAAAATTAGACGCCCCTGCGATTTTTTTTTATTTTAAACGAGTTGGAGGGTATAAAAGATTCGGCACAGCCGAATTTAACACTCTCACTTGTTTTTTTATTAATACTTTGGAATTTATTGGCGTTTAAAAAAGCGCTTTTTGACAATATGTATTTTTAGATAGTATTTTTACCATTTTTGTACTTGGAAACCGTAAGTCGTATGAAAAAACATTTAAAAACATTGTTGTAGATAAAGGTATAAAGATTTAAAATTAAAAAAAAAAAAAAATAAAAATAATAAAATTTCTACAAAAAGTTTTGTCCTTTTTTACTACGAAGGATTTCAAAAAACAAAATTTATCTTTTAACGCTGTTAAGATTTCAGTGAGTCGTTTTTTGTATTGTTGAGCAATAAATAAAAAAAAAAAATTTTAGACTTAAATACAAAATTTTGGTTTTTGAAATCCATGATGTCCTTGCCTTTAAAAAACTACTTTCCAATTTTGTTTTCAAAAATTTTTGTTGAAATTGGTTTGAAAATATTTTTTTGTTTCTGAATTTTAAACTTGCATAATTTTGTCAACAAAATTGTCGCAGAAAGTTCTTTCTTACAATTAACAGTTTTCGAGTAAAAAACACAAATATTAATATTAAGAACAAGACGTATGAGCAATAAAATATCAATAATAAATATTAAGTATACGCTAGGAGATTTTGAATAATAACACTACACCATTTACAGATGTAATTCGAAAAATATCAATTGTAATTCGAAGATTCTATTTGTAATTCGAAGATTCCATTTGTAATTCGAAAAAGATCAATTGTAATTCGAAAAAGATCAATTGTAATTCGAAAAAGATCAATTGTTATTCGAAAAAGATCAATTGTAATTCGTAAAAGATCAATTGTAATTCGTAAAAGATCAATTGTAATTCGAAGATTCCAATTGTAATTCGAAAAATATCAATGGAAATACAGTTGATATTATTCGAATTACAATTGGAATCTTCGAATTACAATTGATCTTTTACGAATTACAGTTGATCTTTTACGAATTACAATTGATCTTTTTCGAATTACAATTGATCTTTTTCGAATTACAATTGATCTTTTTCGAATTACAACTGATCTTTTTCGAATTACAATTGGAATCTTCGAATTACAAATGGAATCTTCGAATTACAATTGGAGCATTCGAATTACAAATGGAATCTTCGAATTACAAATGGAATCTTCGAATTACAAATGAAATCTTCGAATTACAAATAGAATCTTCGAATTACAATTGATCTTTTTCGAATTACATCTGTAAATGGTGTAGTTGATAAATCAATAAAAAAAATTGCGTTCCACGAAATTTTGCATTGATTTTTGATGTAAAATTATACGCTGAATCCGAAAATGAAGACTAAAAGCTTTATATAAAATTTTTTGAGATATTGCTAAATTTTTAAATTTTCAACTTTTTAAAAAAGTAGTTTTACTTCAGTGAAAATATCTCCAAAACAAATCGGTGGATCTATTTTTTTTTAGTTTTAGATTAATAGTAAATTAACTTTTTTTCAATTCCAGATACAACACTTTTAATCTGATTAACGCCATATTTTTTTTAAAGAGCAACACTCAGGCAATACTGACTATCAATTACTAATGTAACCGTAATGCTTCTTTAGGAAAGGGGAAACAAAAGATGTGAAAGATAGAAGGGCTTCGTAATTGCCCGTGTTGTTATTTTTTAGAACAGTTGTTGCATCGCCAGCTAAGGTTGCATATATTCATACAAGGAACAACTTTTAATAATTTATATAGCAGGCCCTTCTTTATATGCTGCCAACAATCATAGTGGCAGTCTTCATCTGTTTTTTGAAATTTAGAAAAGCCCAATTTAAATTCAGAGAATCACAATTGAAAATCAGAAAATCACAATTGAAATTCAGAAAAGCCCAATTGAAATTCAGAAAAGCACAATTGAAATTCAGAAAAGCACAATTGAAATTCAGAAAAGCTCAATTGAAATTCAGAAAAGTCCAATTGAAATTAAGAAAATCACAATTGAAATTCAGAAAAGCCCAATTGAAATTTCAATTGATTGATTTTCAATTGTGCTTTTCTGAATTTTAATTATGATTTTCTGAATTTCAATTGTGCTTTTCTGAATTTCAATTGGTCTTTACTGAATTTCAATTGTGATTTTCTGAATTTCAATTGTGATTTTCTGAATTTCAATTGGGTTTTTCTGAATTTTAATTACGATTTCTGAATTTCAATTGTGCTTTTCTGAATTTCAATTGGGCTTTTCTGAATTTCAATTGTGCTTATCTGAATTTCAATTGTGCTTTTCTGAATTTCAATTGGGGTTTTCTGAATTTCAATTGTGATTTTCTGAATTTCAATTGTGATTTTCTGAATTTCAATTGGGCTTTTCTGAATTTCAATTACGATTTCTGAATTTCAATTGGGCTTTTCTGAATTTCAATAACGATTTCTGAATCTCAATTATGCTTTTCTGAATTTCAATTGGGCTTTTCTGAATTAAAATTGTGCTTTTCTGAATTTCAATTGTGCTTTTCTGAATTTCAATTGGGTTTTTCTGAATCTCAAATGGGCATTTCTCAATTTCAATTACGATTTCTGAATTTCAATTGTGCTCTTCTAAATTTCAATTGGGCTTTTCTGAATTTGAATTGTGCTTTTCTGAATTTCAATTTGTCTTTTCTGAATTTCAATTAGGCTTTTCTGAATTTCAATTGTGATTTCTGAATTTCAATTGGGCTTTTCTAAATTTCAATTGTGATTTCTGAATTTCAATTGGGCTTTTCTGAATTTCAATTGTGATTTCTGAATTTCAATTGATCTTTTCTGAATTTCAATTATGATTTCTGAATTTCAATTGTGCTTTTCTGAATTTCAATTGGGATTTCTGAACCACGATTGATCTTTTCTGAATTTCAATTGATAGTATAGTGTAGTATAGGGTCCGGTGTTTTTTAGGAACTCAGGATATATTCCATCCTGACCTTCAGCGGTGTTTACCTTCAAAACTCTTAGGACATCATTAACTTCGGACACCTGAAATGGACAAGAGAACTGGGAGTTCGGGACAGCATTTGAGTTTTTTTTTTTTTTTTTGAAATTGTTGTTTTTTAACAGCGAATGTCTTAAAAACGGTACATAAAAAAAACCTTGTCAAAGTACTAGAAAAAGTCTCGTAATCCCATTTTACCAATATTTGACAGTTTTCCTCGTTTTTTAACAAATAATTTTCGATCGAAATACACATTTTTTTTTTGTAATTTTACAGTTTTTCTTGTAATTTTACCAATTTCCAAAATTTTTTACAAAAAAAATCTAGTAAATTTACGAGAATTTCTTGTAAATTGTATTTCGCCAAAAAAGTTGTAAATTTACAGTTTTATTGGTAAAACTCTTGTAAAATTACAAAAAAGCTCGTAATTTTTACTAGGAATTATCGTAAAATAGGAGTTAGCATAAAATCTAGTAAAATCACGAAACCTGCTTGTTTTATGGCGTCAAAAAAGTTGTAAATTTAAAAGAATCAGTTGGTTATTCCACTGGTAGGTATTTGTTGTCGAACAGTGTTATTATTTATCAAATAACTCGAAAATAGGTTCAGCTAGGATTTTCGTGTTTACGATTTTTAAAGTTAAAAATAAAAAGAAATGTAATGTCATTAGCCGTTTTTTCACCATTTTAACACAACCTAAGCTTGCTTGAAGAGGGGCGTAATCTGTAACATGATCTACAGAAGTGGTTCTAAAAAAATGGATCTTAAGTTTTAAAAAAAAAAAAAACTCCTCCCATCAAACTCAAAAGCATTTTTTTAACTGAATGTCAGGCTTGGTTAATTCAAATATATTAAAATGTACATTTGTGTATTTCTAATTTAATTTCTTTACAATTGAATAAATATGCAGATTTAGAGGTGAATAAATTTGTTTATATTTTTTGTGCAGGTGTTGGAAAAAAATGGAAATTTTTTTTTTAAATATCTATGTTTAATATTATTTAATAAAAAAATACATACAACAACAAGAATAAAAACGTAAAAAATTTTAACAAATCGTTTATTGACATTTGTTGACACATGCAACAAACTCTGTTGTATTTTTTTTGGTATCAAAAATCGAAAAAAAGAGCAAAAAAAAAAATCACAAGTCAAGTGAAAACTAGTCAAAATGTTGAAAAAAAATGTATAACAAACATCCTCATTGTCTATCAACACATCACGTCATTGCGTCATCTATCATGATGTACGATTGAAAATTGGAAGAAATGATTGTATAGTATATAATAGAATTTCGTTAAATTCATATAAACAATAACAACAAAAATCAGTTTAAATCCATGTTTTAAGAAAATGTTAAAAGACAGACAAAGAATGGAATGAAATAGAAAAAAAAAATTGGAATCCTTAAGACATTCTTCTTTTTTATATTTTTTTTTGTTGCGTAGACATATAGAAGTATAATATTATTTGATGACAACTTCCTAATCTACTTTCTTATATTTTTCTTAACAGAAGGATACTCATTTTTTATATTGTTGAAAGAGATGAATAGCAAAAACAAAATGTAAAGAATTGAAATTCAATGAATTGGAAAATGTTGTTTTGCTATTATTTTTTATTTTTTGTTTATTATATTAGACATCTGCACATGTACACACACTTATAAATTCGTGTATCACTAAAATTCACTGTAGAGTGACATTTTTTCTTCAACTTTTGATTTTTCTTAGTGTAAAGGCTGAATTATATTTTCCTAGTCATAAAACTTATGTGGATAAAATTTTAGGCCAATCGGCCAAAAAAAATATTATTCCTAACTGTCACATCTTTATCGTGTTCTCAAATATTTATCGCGTTCTCAAGTGTATCAAAAAAGAGAAAAAATGTTTTTTCAAATTTTATTTATTATCACAAAAAATTACTTTTATCGAATATTCACAAAATTGCAAAATTTTGTGAATATGTATCATTAAAAGCAGCATTTCAACTCAATAGCATTGTTTTGCATTAATTTGGATTAGGATTTACCATGCAATATGTGGACTTAATAAATATTATTATTTTTACGGATTAGCAAATCTTTGACTCTCCCTGTTGTGGAATGTATTTTATACAGAACTATTAATTTAAGTAGAAGAGTTTAGCGATCCAGCGATCAACAAAATTCGACAAAAGACATTATTCGTGACACCCTGATGCAAAGCATCTCATTTATTAATTTTTATCCGAATAAACACGAATGTTAAACAATTTTTAAAATCGATATATCAAATTTGAGAAAAATTTTCGGACAGGAAAAAAAATATTTAAAATAATCTAAAAATTGCATGCCATTGACTCTTCCATAGATCTTGAGACGAACTTTCATTCAAACTAAATTTGTGTTCAACCGATAATTTTGACCCGTGGCCACCTTTGATCCAAATTTGAGATTTTTGGAAAACTTTTGAAAAATTCAAAACTTTGATTGGTGGTCTCCATGGATTTATATGAACTAATTTGGCTTAATTAAGTATTAAGATTATCGCAAGGGTCAACGAAAACAAATTTTAGTTTATTTAAATTTTCCTTGAACTTGGCGAAACCCGCCAGATTCGGAAATTGTTTGATAAATAGTGCGTTGTTCCATGAACAAAACTCAAAAACAAGGATGTAGCCATAGAAATTAATGAAATTCAGATATGGAGCATTCCATTCCAAAATCATTCAATTTTGGATTCGACACCCTTCCATTTCGCTCACTTTTTGACACGTTTAAGTACGTATTAAATAAACTTGCACACCAACAATCAGCCTTTTATTCTAAAATAGCAGGCCCGCCCGTAATATTAAATACCGTATTAAAGAAGGATCAGAATTAGAGTCCCCATTTCTAAAATTCTCCCCTGCTGAATCTTTATTTTATTAAATTTTTATTGTTGAAGTCTTTCATAAAAGCTATTTAGAATAAACAATAAAATAAAAAACAGCCCCGTTTAGCCTGGAATCACACTAAAAATGCCTGCGAATTTTGTACTTGCCAAAGCAAAGTTTTTTTTAGAAAAAATAATGTTATATTACTTTATTATTATATGCAAAACGAATTGAAATATCAGTCGAGGACCCCATTAAAATATCAAAAGAGCTGTACATTTCGTAAGTGAGTGCAAAAATAAGTGCAAAAAAGTATTTTTACATTTTGGAGAGTATAAAAGATTCGACACCAAAGAATATAACACTCTCACTTGTTTTATGTACATTTGATAAACAAATGGAAAAAGTTTATGCGAAAGGTAAAAAAGTAGTTTTGGTAAAAAAAATATTTATTTCACGAAAAACTAAATTATGTTAAAAAAAATTTAATGAACCCAAAATTTTTGGTGAAAAAAAATTTTGATGAAAAAAGTTTTTGATGTAAAAAAAATTGATGAAAAAAAAAATTTTTTTGGTGAGAAAAAAATTAATAATAAAAAATTTGATAAAAAAATTGGATAAAAAAAATTGATGAAAAAAATATGATAAAAAAAAATTTATGAAAAAAAAATTTTGATGAAAAGAAAAATTTTATGAAAAAAAAAATTAATAAAAGAAAAAATTGATGAAAAAAAAAAAAAATTTGATGAAAAAAAAAAAATTGATGAAAAAAAAAATTTGATAAACAAAAAATTGATGAAAAAAAATTTGTTAAAAAAAAAAAATTGATAAAAAAAATTGATAAAAAAAAAAATTATGAAAAAAAAGTTTGATGAACAAAAAAAAATTTATGAAAAAAAAAAATTTCTGACAAAAAAAGTTTGATGAAAAAAAAATTGATGAAAAAAAAAAAAATTTGTGGAAAAAAAAATTGATGAAAAGAAAAAAATTTGATGAAAAAAAAAATTTGATGAAAAAAAAAATTGATGAAAAAAATTAATGAACAAAAAATTGATGAAAAAAAAATTTTTATGAAAAAAAAAAATTTTTTTAAAAAAAAAATGAAAAAAAAGTTTGATGAAATAATTTTTTTTTTTTTTTTTGAAAAATAATTATGTTACTTTTTATTTACCACGAGGTGAATTATTATCCAAGTTACAAACCCAAGTTTTGAAAATTTTTGGTTTTAAGAAAATGGAAATAGTAATTTTTATTTTCTTTTTCGTTAATTGTTAGCTTATATAGTCAAAACTGAGGTGGCGTCCTGCAACTTTTTTAAAATTAGACACCACCCTAAAACCATTCTCATGTTAAAAACAGCCTTAAGTTAAACTTTGGAAAAATTTTCTTCAAAATAGTTTATAAATTTTCCCACAATTTAGTTAAATTTAACTAAAAGTTAAGAAATTTTCTTAATTGTTAGGAAAAAATTTTAATTCATGTACTGTTAAATAGTCCATTATTTTCCTTAAATGGAATTCCCTGATACGAGGAAAAAATTCTTACCGTCAAGGAAATTTTCCCTGAATATATGAAAAAAACCTTTATTCTTAAGACATATTCCTCATCTTCAGTTTTATATCGTAATTTTCTACTAATTAGCTTATCTCCTTAAATTTTAGGAAGTTTTTTCCACCATTTTAGAAACATTTTAATTTTTAATTTTAATTCTCACATGTGTGGACCCCAATGGGTCCACACATGACTTTCGATTTTAAAAAGTTGGCGATCCCGAAAATTTTTAAATGCTCATATCTTTGCAAGTGTTGCCAAAACAACAAAAAGCTCTTAACACGGAGAACAAGACCGCCAAATACCAAAAATCTCTCCGAGTAATAGTTTTAAAGTTATCGAGTTTTTAAAATTCTTAAGACCCCAGTGGTCCCCTAAATTCAAATATTTCAAAAACTAAGCAAGTTAGAGCGAAACGGACAAAAAATCTGGATCACAAAATATGACGATTCTTAAAGAACCCTGGTCTGGGCACATCGGGGTCTAAACCTATCGGGTCAGAATCCAATGGGGTCGTCACCCAATTGGGTTCTCAAATGTGTATGAACTAAATTGAAATAAAATATTCCAATTTTTTAATTCAAATTGTCATAACATTAAAATTTTTTTTCTTTCCTTACTTTTAAGAAAAATATGAAATTAAAAGAAGAAAAGCATGGCAATGGAGCAAAATCATTATCAAAACTCCTCGAATTAAGTTTGTTTTCCCATTTTTTAGTTAATTTTTTTTCTGAGAGTAGTCTCGGAGGTTTTTTAAATTTTAAGTCTTTTGACTGCGGGTGTCAAAAGGTGTGGGTGCGGTCAATGAAACCTACCCTAACTCACCCTGCAGGAGAATTCTAAATATTGGTGAAATTATTTTTGAATCCTCATTAAAACTTACGTGTATTTTAAAATTTTACGTTGATCAACTGTAGCCTATGTCGAACCTGAAGAAACATTCTTAATATTGGAGAAAACGCTTTTTATCAAAAAAAACCCCCAGACATTCAAACTATATAAAAAAAATTGCCGGTCTAATGTAACATACATGCACTGGTGTGTAAAAATTGTATGTATTAATTTTTTTTCATGCTTATTTTCTTTTAGCAGGTGTTTTTGATGATGAAATTCACTACTATTTTCTTTTTACTTCTATAGTAGTATCAAATATTTGACATAATAACAAATTGTTTTTGACAATCACATTTAATTCGATGCTACATAAAATTCCTACACGTTTTGGTATATGGATGTGTCTGAGCCTATTTTAAATTATAAATCTTATCATTTATTCATTGTTGAATTAAAATCATTATTGTATTATACAATAGGGTGGCTCGTTTTTGGGATTAATAGTTTCCAAAAAAAATAGATATTATTGAAAAATTCAATACATTTCATTGTTATATGAGGCATTCCACACCAAATGTCCCGCTACAGAAAAACATGTGTTCCGTAAATTTTTGAATAGGTTGTTTGGATAGCCCAATATGTAACTAAGAAAATTGCGTTTTTGGTTTTTCAAATTTTCGAAAACTGGGCTTAGGAGGCGTGGTCAAATATTGGAAAAATGATAAAATTTGTGGCGAGTTGCCTTGATCAAATATTTATCACATTAAAACGGAATGCACCACAATGTCAAAAATTTACGTTCTTATATAGTTTTGTATGGGCTATCGATTAAATTTTTTTTTTTGGAAAATTTTCAGAACCCGTTCTAAAATTTTCCATTTTTTACAAAAGTCAATTTATCAAAAATCCGGCCACTTTTTTTTAAATTTTTTTGTTTTTAAGTTTAGATGTTTGTCCATCCACACAAAAAAATTCAAAAACTTGTTGTTCGTTTTTTTTTCGAGAAAATCGCAATTGAATTTTATATTTCATAACAATTTTGTAATTTCCTTGTATTTTCTTGCTTTAACGTTGCGAATGAGTATTATTAATTGCATAAATATTACTCATACGCTCTGTTGAGACAAGAAAATACAAGAAAATTACTAAAATGTTATGAAATTTAAAATTCAAATGCAATTTTCTCGAAAAAAAAAACGAAAATCGAGTTTCTAAATTTTAAATAAATAAATTGACTTTTTTGAAAAATGGAAAATTTCAGAACGAATTAATTTTCAAAAAAAAAAAAAAAATTTAATCGATAGCCCATACAAAACTATACAAGAATGTAAATTTTTGAGATTTTGGTGCATTCCGTTTTAATGTGATAAATATTTAATCAAGGCAACTCGCCACAAATTTGACCATTTTACCAATATTTGACCACGCCTCCTAAGCCCAGTTTTTGAAAAATTGAAAAACTAAAAACGCAATTTTCTAAGTTCCATATAGGGCTATCCATACAACCTATTCAGAAGTTTACGGTAAACATGTTTTTTTTTCGCAGGACATTTGGTGTGGAATTTCTTATATGTGTTAGATTAAAATCAGCAAACATTTAAATTGAAAAAAATCATTTAATATGATTTTTTTTTCAATTTAAATGCTTTTTTATGCCCTCCACTCTAGTGATAGAGGGCAGTGGCGTATACGCTACTACCTGACTTTTTCTTTAAGAATGGTGTCTCAGATTCCGAGACTTTTTCTGTAAGAATAATGTGTTAGAATTTGAGACTTTTCTACAAAAAAAATGTCTCAAAAGCTGAGACTTTTCCTTTAAGAAAACTGTCTCAGAATCTGCGACTTTTCTATAAGAAAAATGTCTCAGAATATAAGACTTTTTCTATGAGAAAAATGTCGCAGAATGTGAGACTCTTTCTATAAGAAAAATGTCTCAGAAGCTGAGGCGTTTTCTATAACAGAACTGTCTCAGAATCTGAGACTTTTTCTATAAGAAAATTGTCTCAGAATCCGAGACTTTTTCTATAAGAAAATTGTCTCAGAATCCGAGACTTTTTCTATAAGAAAATTTTCTCAGAATCTGAGACTTTTTCTATAAGAAAATTGTCTCAGAATCTGAGACTTTTTCTATAAGAAAATTGTCTCAGAATCTGAGACTTTTTCTATAAGAAAATTGTCTCAGAATCTGAGACTTTTTCTATAAGAAAATTGTCTCAGAATCTGAGACTTTTTCTATAAGAAAATTGTCTCAGAATCTGAGGCTTTTTCTATAAGAAAATTGTCTCAGAATCTGAGACTTTTTCTATAAGAAAATTGTCTCAGAATCTGAGACTTTTTCTATAAGAAAATTGTCTCAGAATCTGAGACTTTTTCTATAAGAAAATTGTCTCAGAATCTGAGACTTTTTCTATAAGAAAATTGTCTCAGAATCTGAGACTTTTTCTATAAGAAAATTGTCTCAGAATCTGAGACTTTTTCTATAAGAAAATTGTCTCAGAATCTGAGACTTTTTCTATAAGAAAATTGTCTCAGAATCTGAGACTTTTTCTATAAGAAAATTGTCTCAGAATCTGAGACTTTTTCTATAAGAAAATTGTCTCAGAATCTGAGACTTTTTCTATAAGAAAATTGTCTCAGAATCTGAGACTTTTTCTATAAGAAAATTGTCTCAGAATCTGAGACTTTTTCTATAAGAAAATTGTCTCAGAATCTGAGACTTTTTCTATAAGAAAATTGTCTCAGAATCTGAGACTTTTTCTATAAGAAAATTGTCTCAGAATCTGAGACTTTTTCTATAAGAAAATTGTCTCAGAATCTGAGACTTTTTCTATAAGAAAATTGTCTCAGAATCTGAGACTTTTTCTATAAGAAAATTGTCTCAGAATCTGAGACTTTTTCTATAAGAAAATTGTCTCAGAATCTGAGACTTTTTCTATAAGAAAATTGTCTCAGAATCTGAGACTTTTTCTATAAGAAAATTGTCTCAGAATCTGAGACTTTTTCTATAAGAAAATTGTCTCAGAATCTGAGACTTTTTCTATAAGAAAATTGTCTCAGAATCTGAGACTTTTTCTATAAGAAAATTGTCTCAGAATCTGAGACTTTTTCTATAAGAAAATTGTCTCAGAATCTGAGACTTTTTCTATAAGAAAATTGTCTCAGAATCTGAGACTTTTTCTATAAGAAAATTGTCTCAGAATCTGAGACTTTTTCTATAAGAAAATTGTCTCAGAATCTGAGACTTTTTCTATAAGAAAATAATTGTCTCAGAATTTGAGACTTTTTCTATAAGAAAATTGTTTCAGAATCTGAGACTTTTTCTATAAGAAAATTGTCTCAGAATCTGAGACTTTTTCTATAAGAAAATTGTCTCAGAATCTGAGACTTTTTCTATAAGAAAATTGTCTCAGAATCTGAGACTTTTTCTATAAGAAAATTGTCTCAGAATCTGAGACTTTTTCTATAAGAAAATTGTCTCAGAATCTGAGACTTTTTCTATAAGAAAATTGTCTCAGAATCTGAGACTTTTTCTATAAGAAAATTGTCTCAGAATCTGAGACTTTTTCTATAAGAAAATTGTCTCAGAATCTGAGACTTTTTCTATAAGAAAATTGTCTCAGAATCTGAGACTTTTTCTATAAGAAAATTGTCTCAGAATCTGAGACTTTTTCTATAAGAAAATTGTCTCAGAATCTGAGACTTTTTCTATAAGAAAATTGTCTCAGAATCTGAGACTTTTTCTATAAGAAAATTGTCTCAGAATCTGAGACTTTTTCTATAAGAAAATTGTCTCAGAATCTGAGACTTTTTCTATAAGAAAAATGTCTCAGAATCTGAGAATTTTTCTATAAGAAAAATATCTCAGAATCTGAGAATTTTTCTATAATTTTTCTATAAGAAAAATTTGAGAATTTCGCTAAGAAAAATATCTCAGAATCTGAGAATTTTTTTATAACAAAAATGTCTCAGAATCTGAGAATTTTTCTATAAGAAAAATGGTTTGAAACTGAAAATTTTCCTATAAGAAAAATGTCTCATGGATTGGATTCATAATCACAAACAGCTGATTTCCGTGAAAAAGTGTTGTCAAAAAAATCGCATTGGTTTCATATCTGATTTAAATCTGATTTAAATTTAGTTGTATTTAAAAACTTTTCACTAAAATTAGTTACATTTAATTCTAGAAAAACACGATTATAAACAAATTTAAAAATATGTGGTGAAATGTAAATTCTTTGTTAAAAAAAAATTAAAAAAATTGTTGGGCGAAATAAAATCCTACAGACGCCCCTGATAGAGGGTATAAATAAGTTTGTAATTCCGTTTGTAATACCTCGAAATATTTGTCTAGGACCCCATTAAGTACATACATTCACGATCCTCGATCGATTTTAAGACGATCCAGCGATGTCCGTCCGTCTGTCTGTCTTTTGAAAACACGCTAACTTTTGAAAGACTTTACGGAGGCAAAGTCATTTAGGAGTTTGGCATACATGCCAAACTACCTGGTCAGGTTGGTATTGCAATCCAGCGAAATCGGTCCAGTGCACAGTGCCACATTTGGCCAATCTAGCACGACAAAAATAAAAAAAAAAAGTTCCGCGATTTTCATGATATGTTTCTATGTATTATTGAACATTCCTAATAGCACGGAAATTATCATATAAGATCGATAATTCTGTTTGTTAATAACAGGTGGGTGCATAAATTTGCATCTTGGAAAATCCTGTAACTACCCAGGCAGAAACTGCCAACCGTTCCAAAGAAAAAGTCTCGGCAAAGCACTTTATTTTTTGTGTAGAAGGTAGTATGAATTCGAAAAAGTGCTTTCCAAGCGCTTTGCCAATGATTTTCTGTTTAAATCCGTTCAAAGTATAAATTTTTTAATAAAATTTATTAATTTTCATAACAATTGAAATATTTTTTTATTTGATTTTTATAGAAATTGTTTCTAAAACAGGCTTTTAAGGTCAGTTTTTTCTCCTAAATGTAAATAAAAGACATTATTTATTCATTTTCTATCCGACGTTTCGTTGGGATTTTTCCAACATCTTCAGGGGAATTTTTATTGAATATATAATCCTTTAGTCAGTTTTACATTTATAATTAAATAAAAATAATATTTCACGATACGAATGGTACGACATAAAACACATAATTATGTATAAATGTAAAAATAATTAACACAAAAAATATCACAGTATCAATTTATTTTATTTTTTATTTCCCTGCAGGATAAGTGGCCGGTCCTTGACAGTTCTCATGATATGTCACTTATACACAATGACCTACATATTACAAATTTGACACATTTTATATAAAAACAACTATTTCTTTCGTGAGGAAGTGTCTTAAACTCCGGATACATCACCCTCAAACTCAGGATATATACCCGTTTCGGTTCAATACACCACTTTTTTCGGGACTTTCCAAATTTTTTCCTAAAAGCATTTTTATTAAATTTTTTATTCTAAAACGCAAAGAAAACTGCTAACAATTTTTTTCCGGGACTTAGAAAATTGTTCAAAGTTTGTTCAATTTTTTTTTTTTATAAATTTGTTATCCTAATTTAATAAATTTCTTTATTCAAATAAACACCGAAAAAAGTTTGTCTTATGGACTTATGTATACAATTTAGATACGTCCCATTTTTTTTGTTCTAAAAAAGCTATAATAGTACCATATTTTTTGTTTTTAAAGCGCTTTCAAAGCGCTTTAAAATAGCAACGGCATACCGTTTACCGTGGTTATCATTTTGGACGCTGTTAGTACTAAACTGTGATGCTTTCCCAGAACACAAGCGACCATAAAAGGTACTTTGCCAGCGCTTTCCCGTTCGTATTTTTCTGCCTGGGTAGTGAACATTATTTCGCATTAATTAAGTTGAGTTTAAACTGTTTTAACTTTTGAACAAAAAGAGATATTTATCCACTCTTTTTTGGTAATTTTAAAGGATATTTAAATGCTTTAAGTCATATCCTTTCGTTTTTTTTTAAACAAGTTTTTCTATTTTTTATTAAATTTTTAACAAAATAAAAATTTTTGAAAAGAAAATTATATATTAATTTTTTTGATGGAATAGAACCTTTGTGTTTGGTCCGTATTGGTCGCCGGACTTTTTCAGATGTATTGACCAATATCCATAGTACTTATTTCAACGGCTAACTTTTGCGACCGTCCGCGACGACCACTACAGTGGGGCGATATGTAAACCTTGTTTTTACATATTTTTTAAACATATTTTAAAAAAAGTGGGCGTGGCAGTTGTCTGACCGCCCCCATTTTTTTGTGATATTATTTCTACAGTCATTGAGAGTATATATACCAAATTTAAAGAAATTATAACCAAAATTACAAATTTTAAAACAAGTGGGCGTGGCCCTTAACCGGCCTCCCAAATTTTTCATAATGTTATTTTCGAAGTCAAAACGAAAATTTATACCGAATTTCAAGTCAATATAAGTAAAATTGGATTTTTGTCGTCCTAGATTGGCCAAATGTGGTACTGTGTAGTGCACTGTGGGCCAGCACCCAAGAATTTTGGCCAAAACTAGAATACAGAGGATAGAAGTCTTTATAATATGCCAAAAGAGGTTTAGGCAGTGGCTAATCACAAATCTGGAATCAAAAATTTAAAATTCAAAATGGCGGATACAAAATGGCTGCCAGAAATTTTAAAATTTGAATATATAATACTTAAAATATTTGTTTATAAAGGATATGGCGACGCTGATTACGAATATGGAATCTAAAATTTAAAATTCAAAATGGCGGATTCAAAATGGCGGTAAACAACTTTTAGATTTTTAGAAAAAAAAAAAAATTTATTTATTTTTTTATGAAGGATATGGCGTCGCTAATTACGAATTTGGAATCAGAAAATAAAAATTCAAAATGGTGGATTCAAAATGGCGGCCAAAAATTTTAAAATTTGTAAATATTAAACTTCAATTATTTGTTTATCAATAATATGGTGTCACTAATTACGAATTGAAATCGAAAATTTTAAATTCAAAATCGCGGGTTCAAAATGGTGGCTTTTAATTTAAAAATTAGTAAATATTGAACTTAAATTACACTGCGGAACACTAAAAAATAAACAAGAGTTACGACCATCATTTCTATATATTTCGGACATGCTGAATCGAATGGCGTACTTCGTTTTTCGATGTATGGAACAGTTTTCTTGTAAAATGTCATTAAAGATTGGCTGATTTTCAGCTGCTTTTTTAACAAAAAAAAATCCAAAGCTAATGATTTTTAAATTTTATGGCATGGAAAACAAAGATATAACTTGTAGAAATATTTCTAATATAAATTTGGCTTAAAGCTTTTCATCTTAACCCCTTTAATTCGCGGATTTCTTCATTTTTTTAAGTTTTCGCGAAATTAACCGCTAAATTGGTATCTGATAAAAAACTTGCATTTTGTGGATCATAAAGGCGTCCATGACACTACGAATAGTGGACAAAAAACATCTATATTATATGGACCATCATGAAGAAAATCGCAAAAAACCGTTTTTTGGTATATGGCAGCATCACTTTAGGAGATGATTTGAGGCTTCATCTTTTAGTATATAATGTGGGAACCTTTAACAATGAACTGACCCAAAATGTGTCCAAAAAAGTTTTCATTTGCAAAAGTTATCTTAACAAAAACTGTTATTTCAGTGTTTGCGATACAATAATTATAGTTTTTGTTAAGATAACTTTTGCAAATGAAAACTTTTTTGGACAAATTTTGGGTCAGTTCATTGTTTAAGGTTCCCACATTATATACTAAAAGATGAAGCCTCAAATCATCTCCTAAAGTGATGCTGCCATATACAAAAAAACGGTTTTTCGCGATTTTCTTCATGATGGTCCATATAACATAGATGTTTTTTGTCCACTATTCGTAGTGCCATGGATACCTTTATTATCCACAAAGTGAAAGTTTTTTATCTAAGACCAATTTAGCGGTAAATTTCGCGAAAACTTAAAAAAATGAAGAAATCCGCGAATTAAAGGGGTTAAGATGAAAAGCTTTAAACCAAATTTATATTAGAAATATTGCTACAAGTTATATCTTTGTTTACCATGCCATAAAATTTGAAAATCATTAGCTTTGGAATTTTCTTTGTTAAAAAAGCAGCTGAAAATCAGCCAATCTTTAATGACATTTTACAAGAAAACTGTACCATACATCGAAAAACGGAGTACGCCAATCGATTCAGCATGTCCGAAATATATTGAAATGATGGTCGTACCTCTTGTTTTCTAAAATAGTGGTTTGTTTTGTCACGCAGTGTTATTTGTTTCTACTTGATATGGCTTCGAAAAACTTTAAAGTCAACATGGTGGATTCAAAATGGCGGCCATACATTTTAAATTTAAATATATTGAACTTTAACTATTTGTTTATAATCGATATGGCTTCGCTGATTACGAATATGATAACGAAAATTTACAATTCAAAATGGTGTATTCAATATGTTGATGAACATTTTCTAATTCAATCTAACATTTTCAGACAAGGCTTAGCAACAAAGTGTTTTCGTGAGCACATTAATATAAGCAATATCCAAGAAAGTCGTAATTAACAAGAAAAAATGCAAAAAAGTTTTGTTATTGTAAATTACATCCAAACTATTTTATGGAAATGCACGTAAGTGAAGATGTGTTAACTTTATTTTTATTTGTCTCCTTTTTTTCTCATACAGAAATAATGTAATCAAACTAAAGATGAAATATTGCACCAAAATATACCCAGTAAAATTTTGAATTCCAAAGAATCGGTTATGTGTTGCGAAACGAATATTTACCACTTTAACTGAACATGTCAACTTGTTGACGCTTTCAAACGAATAATTAATTTATGCTCAAACTCCGATAAAATCGCAAAGGCGCATTTTTACAAGACCGCATTTAAAAAACACGGATAAAAAAGTCATTAAATTCTAATCCGGACCATTAAACTGCATTGAAATTTCAGCATAAATGTATCATTAAAAACTAAAACTTGAGGACGCAGTTATACTGGATATATTCTATATGAATTCTACGATAATGTTGTTCCTAATATTTGACACAACTTAATAAAACCGAATTTCGCTAACTCCAATACTCCAATTAATAGACCTTTAAAAAATCTTTCGATCTGTATAAAATGTTCATATAGCTCCTTTGAAACAGATATAAAAAATCGAAATAATACCGTTTTCCCCCTCCCATTTCCCCTCTTTAACCGCCGAGATGGCACCTAAAAAACAGGTTAATCTTAGATTTCGACCTTCTATAACATACGTTAATTGCTGAACAATCGGAGTGCAAGTGATTTTATCCTCCATGCTAGTGTAGAAGTGTAATCTGAATGCCATTTTTTAGTTAAAGGACTATATCTCGAAAGTTTATGAATGGTCGCAGATGGTCGGAAAATTCTAGTTAGGGGACATATTAAGGAACATATTGGCATTAAAGGCTTTCCAAAATCGTTTGGAGCTTTTTGGATATCGATGTTGAAAAATGGCGTTTTTAAAAAAAATCGTTATTTTTTGGGGGAAACTTAAATTTTATACCTTCTTAAGATAATTATTGAAATGTTTTAGATTTTTATATGTTAATAAGTACTTCTTTAGTGATCTCTAAATGATTTTCAGTCAAAAATTCTTTAATTTACAAAGTTTTTTTAATATATTTAAAAAAAAAAAATTGTCACAAAAATTCGAAATTTTTAATTTGACCTCTTGCCAAAGAAAATCAGTTAGCCACAATATTAAAATATTTTATTTACATAATATTGAACATTTCATGATTTTGAATACATCAACAGAATTTGGATGCAGCGAAATGGACTTTTGGCCAAAAAACGGAGATCCTGGCCCACTGTGCAGTGGTTCAAAAGTTATGAGCAAAAGGCTGAATTTCGGCAAGGGTTTTTCATGAATTTATGAGATAAAAAAAAAAAAACTTTCGAAACACAATTCTGATGTTATTAAAGCTTGGCCCTGGCCGGTTTCGTATTGAAATTTAGCCAAATCGGTCCAGTGCACTATGGTCCCAAATGCATTTTTTTTGGCATAAATTCAAAAAATGAAGCAAGGTCACTTGAATTAATTCTGGGATGATTTTTATCTCTTAGCGCAATCAAAAATCGATTGTCAAAAAAAAAAAAAAATTTGGAAAAATTTTTTTTTTAAAAAATTTTTTTTTTTAATTTTTTTTTTTTGGGAATTTTTTTTTTTTTTTTTTTAAAAAATATATTTTTTTTAATTAATTAGCTTTACGAAAGGCAAAACAATTATAAAATAAAATAATTTGAAACCGTGTCACGCAAAAAACAGCAAATTTGGCCGAAATTTGTGCTAAACTAGAATGGAAATTGTGGGAGTTTGCCAAAAAATGCTGGCAAGATGTAAATTTTAATATTAAATATACAATATTGAAAACACTTTCACGTTTAAAGACTCATGCAAGTTCGTGCCCAAACACAACTTTTTGTCCACGAAAGATATAGGCTATTTTGGCTCCAAAATCCTCATAATCAAAACATCCAAGGATAACGCCAAGGATGCATTAACTGTAAAATAGGAATTTTAAATAAGAACTAGTATCCTTAGGTTTCAATTACTCCCTTTAGCCTCTTTATAATTTTAGTTTTTCCCATTTGCCGTTTGTATAAGTGTAATATTGATTTCACTCCGGTTTTATTTTACGTCTTAAAACTTTCAACTTTGAAAGCCTAGCAAACTGAAAGTACTGGCACCAAATTTTTTTCATTATACTTTCTTGATAGCTTATAGTGTTGACATTAAGGAAATGTATAAGCTTTTGAAAATTTGTTAATTTTTATTTTTTTAATTTCTGCCAAAAAAAATGGATTTGGAACCATAGTGCAGTGGTTCAAAAGTTATTAGCAAATCCGTATATTTCAGATTGGTTTCACCTTAAATTCACATTGTGAAAACCCGCTAAACATGTTTTAAAAACATTGGTAAATCACAAAAATATTTTACAACGTATTTTAGTCACTCAAAAATATTTTTACACTAAAAAAAAAACCAAAATACACTCGAAAAAAAATTTACACTCAAAAAAAAATTTTGTAAATTATTTTTTTTTTTTTCAAAAATTACTAAAAAAAAGTTGTTTTACACATAATAAAATATTTCTAATCAAAAATTATATTTTTTCACCTTAGAAAGCTTACTATCACTTAAAAAGGGCATTGTGGAAGGTATTCATAGATTCGGCCATTTCGAATTTAACATTTCTACTTGTTGGATTTTGTTTTGTGTTGGATGATATAAAAAATTCGGCACAGCTGAATTGAACACTCTCACTTGTTTTAATAATATCGAAGTTTTATATTGTTGCCATTGATACATTAACTTGACATAACCCATTTTCGACATAGATTAAATTTTATTTTTCTTTTTTAGAAAAAGGAACTTTTTTGGGTTATTAGCACTCGCAGATCTCAAAAATCTTGTTAACAAAATATTCAATGTGCCGTTATCCCAGAAAAGCCTGTATTTCAAGTTTTGATGCAATTTAAAATTTTGGATTCACGTGTTATTTTATTAATTTATTTCAAAATTTTCAAAATAAATAGTATCAAAATAATTATAATTAGTGGAATTTTATAGGTAATTAAATATAAAAAAAATTTGAAATTAATATAAAAATTAAACTCCGAAAATTAAAAAAATGTAAATTTTAAGTTTTACTTGAAACAATTTCTGTGCTAATGCACAATGCATTTTATGCACATATAAATTGCGGTGGTCAGAAGGGCATATTTTTTTTAATTGCTGAAAGATGAGACTTAGCATTCGTAACAAAATTTATGTGAAATTCACTTTTTTCATATATAAAAATGTGCTCTCTACTGTTAGAAAAGTCGAACAGAAGATCGAAATGGGTTAACTACCACAATTTTTTTTTTCAGTGTTAATTAAATATTTTTCCAAACGCACAAATGTGTGAAAGTGTAAAAATGATTTATACAACAAAAATCTTGTAGGTATAACCCCTCTAAAAAAATTTTAAGTGTGTGAGCATACATAGAGCAATAAATGCAAAAAAAAAAAATAAAAATAAAAATGAAATTCAAAACCCTCATTTAAATTTACATTTAGTAGAGATGCCTTAAAGTATGAAAATAAAATCACCATAAACTTATACACACATACATACATTTTGATGTGTTTTTTCTACTCTGGCATGCCCAGCTACTACCCTACCACTTTCATGTTAAGTTTTGAAAATTAAGGTTGAAAAACCAAAAAATAAAAATAAAAATTATTATATATGAAGAAAATATGTATCAACAAAATTATTAAAGGTAAACCCGACCACCGACATCATATTCATGCTCAAATTCAAATATTCATACATTCAAAAGCATACATATACAATAAGGGTGTTCTTAACAGTAAGGGAAAATTTTAAAATGTTTTAATTGCTTGGCACTGTGCAAATTATTGTTCCTTTATACTAAAAACTTAAAAAAATAAAATTTGGAGTTAATCCGATAACTTTAAGTGGACGCGGAAACGACCTGAAGTTTGAAAAACGAATTACAAGGGGAAAAAATGACTTTTTACTCATTTTCTCAATTTTTTTGACATTTTAAGTTAACTTTGAATTCAAATGGTTACAGAATTGTGATGTGGAGTACATTACCTTTGTAATAAGGCAATAAAAACTAAAATCGGTTAAAAATCAGCCAAGTTATTACAACTGCCCCAGGCAACTAGCGTGTGGCAGACCACTTGATCAAAGATTTCGAGTTCCATTTTTGAAATTGATTGAAATTATCTACTATAGCAACATTTTTTTATTCTTTAAGTTCCAATGTACTAAGGTGATAAGCATTTTTCATATTGTGTTATGCTAACTTGTTTTAAATAAATGTTAAAAAGGTCCAAATTTTTCAGCCCTGTTTTCAAATCTCCAATTTTAAATTTTAATTTTTTTAGGCACATAAAATTTTAAAAATCGACCATTGGACCATAGGATTTTGTTAAGCACATATAAGGGAATAAAAATTACAAAAATTGTAGACATTCCTTTTTTCATTCGTCTAGTTTAGCGATTTTATTTCGGCGGATTTCGAGATAATAGTGATTTTGGTAACTTTTTTAGCTTTTAGTTAATTTTTTAATTTTTTTAGGCAAATAAAATTTAAAAAATTGACCATTGGACTATAGGATTTTGTTAAGCACATATAAGGGAATAAAAACTACAAAAATTGTATACATTCCTTTTTTCATTCGGCTATTTCAGCGATTTTATTTCGGCGGATTTCGAGATAATAGTGATTTTGGTAACTTTTTTAGCTTTTAGTTAATTTTTTTTATTATTTTTTAACAAACCTCATATGTTTTCTACCGAATTATTGCAGCATAATATAGAATACTTCGATTCCTTTAATAAGAGCGGAATTGAGACATGAAAAATTGACCCAATTAAAGGTCAAAGGTCAAATTTTAGAATAATTTAATTTTTAAAGATTAAAATTTTTTTTGAGCGGATATTAATGAAACTCCTTGATGTTGTTTTAATATGATTAAACGTAAATGGATTATTATTAAAATTCAGAAAATTAACCCTTAAGTGCTATTGGGGTCTATAGTTTTTTTTATATAATGGAGAAAATATAAGTATATTATTTCATAGGGTCATATAGACCCCAACAGCACTTAAGGGTTAATGTTCTGAATTTTAATAATAAACTGTTAATTTTTAGACATATAAAAATAACATCAATCAGTTTCATTAACATCCGCTCGAAAAATCTGTTAATCTTAAAAAATTCAAATTCTTCTAAAATTTGACCTTTGACCTTTAATTGGGTCAATTTTTTATGTCTCAATTTCGCTCTTATTAAAGGAATTGAAGTATTCTATATTATACTGCAATAATTCGGTAGAAAACATATGAGGTTTGTTAAAAAATAATAAAAAAATTAACTAAAAGCTAAAAAAGTTACCATAATCACTATTATCTCGAAATCCGCCGAAATAAAATCGCTAAACTAGCCAAATGAAAAAAGGAATGTCTACAATTTTTGTAGTTTTTATTCCCTTATATGTGCTTAACAAAACCCTATAGTCCAATGGTCAATTTCTTAAATTTTATTTGCAAAAAAAAATAAAAATTTGAAATTGGAGATTTGAAAACAGGGTTGAATAATTAAGACCTTTTTATTATTTATTTAAAACAAGTTAGCATAACACAATATAAAAAATGCTTATCACCTTAGTACATTATGACTTAAAGAATAAAAAAATGTTGCTATAGTAGATAATTTCAATCAATTTCAAAAATGGAACTCGAAATCTTTGATCAAGTGGTCTGCAACACGCTAGTTGTCTGGGGCAGTTGTAATAACTTGGCTGATTTTTAACCGATTTTGGTTTTTATTGCCTTATTACAAAGGTAATGTACTCCACATCACAATTCTGTAACCATTTGAATTCAAAGTTAACTTAAAATGTCGAAAAAATTGAGAAAATGAGTAAAAAGTCGTTTTTTCCCCTTGTAATTCGTTTTTCAAACATCACATCGTTTCCGCGTCCACTTAAAGTTATCGTCCACTTAAAGTTATTAAGTTTTTAGTACAAACGAATAAAATTCTGCCCAGTGCAACACAAAAATCCGAAATAAAAAAATAAGAACACCCTTAATATACAACTCTGGCTGTAGAAAATATGTAAATTTTTGTGTTTGTATTACAATTTTTCAAAAACACACATACACACACATATACATAAATATACAAAATAAATGCACATATTACAGATAGAAAAATAACTAAAGTAGACAATTCTTTTTTTGCGGTTTTATGTCGATACAGTATCGACATGTGCACTTTGCCTGTGTTGTCAATTTATATTTTTCAGATTTCTGATGTTACAACATAAATTATCGTTTCCCACAAATACTTAATATGGACTGAAACCGAAACGCCGAGACGCGTAAAATTATTTTGGGTCGTAGAACACAGCAGCATTCTCCATTTTGACAGTTCAGCTCAATATTAAGAGATATTCTATTTTTAATTGTGTGTTCTTCAAGCGATTTTTTATGTTATTTAAGAAAATTGAAAAATTGAAGAAAAAAAAAATTATTTTACTCGTTCAGAGTGATCGACTGTAGTGTTGCAAATTGTGGTTACTTTTGACTACTCAGTACTAATCGATACTTTTTGAACTGAGTACTCGATACTACTCAATACTTTTTTTGAAATTTAAAAATAGAGCCATCTAAATTATAATTTAATTATTTTTTCTTCTTAATTCTATTTGTGTAGCATAACAAGGCATTCGCTATCAAATTTAGATTATTTTTAACCAATTTTAAAATAATTTTTCTAGAAAAAAAAATGGCTATATATTATTGGTTAAATTAAAGACTTTAAGTAAAAAATACAACCCTGAAAGTATTGAGTAGTTACTTTTGAGTATTGAGTACTCGACAAAATATGCAGATTTGCGTACTTGGTACTCAAATACTCAATACTTTTACAACACTAATCGACTAAATAAATACTAAATTAAATAATTTTAAAAGATTTATGAAGGACTAGCTATACCTGGTCCGCGTTGCTGGCCCTGAGAAAAAAAAACGGTTTTATATTGCATCTTAATTTAAATATAGTGTCGGACAAAATTAAAGCACTGGTCCGGGCCCAGCTAGTAACCTTCGGTTTCACCCGGTTTCTGTTGAGAAATTTCAACAAAATCTGTTCAGCCGTTTTTGTGTGATTTCGAAACAGACAGACATAACGTTAACTATAGTACAAAGGGGCGTGTCATTTAACGCATTTTTATCGAATCGTGATAGTCTGAAGTTCCATGCTGCATCCTGATTAGTACTATCTGTGCTGCTAACTTCATTGACATCAGTTTTGCCGTTTTTGTGTGATTGCGAAAGAGGAGGAAATAACTTTTTATTTATGAAAAACGGGAGTGACATTTTATACCCTTTTGTCTAATCGCGCTCTACATATAACCTATAGTTCCCGTTTGGTTAGTTCTATCAGTAGTAACGGATTCGGCTTATCCGTTTTTGCGTAATTTCAAAACAGGCAGTTATAACGTTCAGTATAAAACAAAAGGACGTGGCAATTTACGCCTCTTTGTTCAATCGTGATCAGTATAGTACAAAGGGCGTTGCAGTTTTGATCCCTTTTTCAAATGACGATCTTATATGTACTTGGTTAGCACTGTATGTAGTGAAAATGTCAAGAGAATCGGTTCAGCTGTTTTTGCGTGATTGCGAAACAGGCAGACAACGTCCAGTATAGTACAAAGGGGCGTGGCACTTTTTACCAATTGTAGTATAGTTCCGCACTCTGCTAACACTATCAGTGCTGAAAATTTAATTAAAATCGAATCCACAGTTTTTGCGTTATTGCGGAGCATGCAGAAATAACATTCAATTCAATAAAAAGGGGCATGGCATTTTACGCCCATTTGTCGGATCACGCTCTAATTTTGCACATAGTTAGAACTTGGTTAGTACTATCGTTGTATTAAATTTCATCAAAATCGGTCCATCCGTTTTTTATATATAGATGTCATTAGTGGTGCAATGCAAAAATTCGATTTTGCCCACCCCTTCGCCCACAGGCAAAAAAGAATGGCATTTTACGCCCATTTGTCCGATCACGCTCTAATTTGGCATATGGTTAGTACTCGGTCTTTGATTTAAATTTCATCAAAATCGGTCCATCCGTTTTGTTTATATACATAGATGTCATTAGTGGTGGAATGTAAAAATTTGATTTTGCCACGCCCCTCTGCCCACAATCAGAAAATCGAAAATCTGACCGCACAGTGTTACTTCCCAGGCTGTTTTGAATATTTTCCAGTCCATACGGAACATACATACACACATACATACATACACACATCCATTTATATATATATAGATAGATTTTCCTTGGAAAATATAATAAAAGCTAGCTTGAAAATCGCAAAACTTTAAAATTAAATATCTCTGGATTTTGTCCTGACCTGGCAAAACTGAGAATTGCGCTTTATTCTCCGATCCAAAATTAAGTTTACTTGATTCGGGATTTTGGTGTGTCATTTCAAAAGTTAAATTATGCATACAGAGTAATCAGAAATTTTTAACATTTTTTTTTAGTTCGAGGTCATTATTTTCTTTATACATTAAAACTGTGATAGTTAATAATTTTTAAGAAAATAATTCTTCTGTTTTAAATTTATTGATGTTGGTAATTTTTGTAAGATTAAGTTGACACGTGATTCAAAATTCGTCAGATTTCATTGCCAAGACGATTTAGCATTTGTAAAAACTAGAGATGTGCGCAAAATGTTCGTCATTGAAATTTATTTTTACTCACGGATCGTTAGTGCGCGTGATTAGAAAAAATATTAGTGATTAGAAAAAATAAGCGCGAGAGTGCGTAAGTAATTTTTGCTTCGTGAGTTTGCGTGATTGTTTTGTGCTGTCAGAAAAAACAATTTCGTGCGTGAGCAAAACTTTTATTTCGTGAGCGAGAGCGTGTGTGGGTCAAAATTCAGTCACGCGCCCATCTTTATTAAAAATCCTTTACTACAAGCAGCAAAGGGAATTTAAGTGACAAAACACTAATATTCAAACAAAAGTATTATTACATATAAGAGGCATTCCACACCAAATGTCTCGCTACAGAACAACATGTGTCCCGTAAATTTCTGAATAGGTTGTTTGGATAGCCCTATATGAAACTAACCAAATTCCGTTTTTGGTTTTTCAATTTTTTAAAAACTGGGCTTAAGAGGCGTGGTCGAATATTGGAAAAATGGTAAAATTTGTGGCGAGTTGACTTAATTAAATATTTATCACATTAAAACGGAATGCACCACAATCTCAAAAATTTACATTCTTATAAAGTTTTGTATGGGCTATCGATTATTTTCTTTTTTTTTTAATTTTTAGAACCCGTTCTGAAATTTTCCATTTATTAAAAAAGTAATTTTTTTAAAAAATCCGGACACTTTTTTTTTAATTTTTTTTAGTTTAGATGTTTGTTCATTCACACAAAAAAATTCAGAAACGCGTTTTTCGTTTTTTTTTAAGAAAATCGCATTTGAATTTTAAATTTCATAACAATTTTGTAATTTGTTTGTATTTTCTTGTTTTAGCGTTGCGAATGAGTATTATTAATTGCATAAATATTACTCATACGCTCTGTTGAAAAAAGAAAATACAAGCAAATTACTAAATTGTTATGAAATTTAAAATTCAAATGCAATTTTCTCGAAAAAAAACGAAAAACGCGTTTCTGAATTATTTTTTTCCGGATTTTTGATAAACTGACTTTTTTAAAAAGAGGAAAATTTCAGAACGGGTTCTGAAGATTTTTCAACAGAAAAAGTTTAGTTGTTAGCCCATGCAAAACTGTATAAGAATGCAAATTTGTGAGTTGTCGTGCATTCCGTTTTAATGTGATAAATGTTTAATCAAGGCAACTCGCCGCAAATTTTACCATTTTTCCAATATTTGACCACGCCTCCCAAGCCCAGTTTTTGAAAAATTGATAAACCAAAAACTAATTTTTCTAAGTTCCATATAGGACTATCCATACAACCTATTCAGAAGTTTGCGGTACATATGTTTTTTTTCGATGGCCATTTGGTGTGAAATGCCTCATATTTACGTTAAGGCTTTGTGCCATTTTGAAATAATACAAAAAAGGGATCAAGTGTGTCGAGTCTCCCATAATCGTGACCGGTCAGAGAACTAACGTAAAAACGGTCCATCCTTGTATTTATGAATTCGACAAAATTAAATTTAACATTATCTCTGATTTCTTGTTTTGTATACTCTAGTCATTACGTTGACTGTTAACGTATACTCATGTTTTTAAAGTATGTACAGCTTTAGCTTTACAAACATGAATTACAATTTAAGTAGATTTTCATATTTTTTTTCTCGTTTTTTCTGGTATGTGGTAAACTAAATATGATAATGAAAAGAAAATTTTCACTTTCATATTAATATAAAAAAAAAAATCGGTAAAATTTAGGTAAAAATTGTATTAGCATAATTTAGTTTAAAGTGAAGCATTAAATGAAAATAAACAAAATTACATTTTTAAATCAATATTTAAAGTGTTTTTTTTTTTTTGAATTTCAGGAAAATATAAAACACTTTCAGTCATAGATACGATACATCTATGACCCTATTTTGTAAATAAGGTCATATAAAACTACACGTGTCAAATGTCAATGATATTGCATACATTTCTAAAATGTCATCAGTTTTTTATTTGTGTTTCTGTTGTCATGAAATCTAAAAAGATCATTGCAAATTCATATCATTGGAGTTCAACAAAAACAAAAAAAAACTAAATCTTTAAGTTTATAACAAATCTGTCAAGTTGCTAAGATTTACAAATCAGAAATTTTTACATTTAACCTTGAGTAAAATGCACTTTCATTCAAAAATAACACATTTTTATGTTTTAAATATTTAAAGAAGATGTCATTTATTTATGAATGATGCTATAACAATTTGTAATGGATTAGTTGCTTAGAGTAGCAAAATATGAAAGCTTTTTTTATATGACAAATATTTTGCAAAGCAAGGGGTTTATTTGTTTAGTATTTTAGTATTAAATATGCATGCCTGCCTGGTACTTCGTTACCGGAAATTTTATATATCGAATAAAAGGAGAATTAGGAGTAGGCTTCTCGTCTTCAATATTCTCCCATACAGAATCATTCTTTCTTAAAAATTGTAAAAAAATTTAAACAATAAAATTAAAATTGCCCCGTTAACATGTGAAAAATCTTCTTAAACATTTTCAGGCACTTATATCGTTCCCAGCAAAAACAAATCGAGATTTTGGCGACACAGCAACTTTTTATAGCATACCGAAGCGCATCCAATGAGCGCTTTTGATAGAGCTGCAAAACTATCGATAGTCGTCCCATTCGATAGTTTGTTTTTAAAATATCGATACTATCGGATATTTTAAGGAGTTGTAAGATTTTGCGTAAAAATAAGTTTTTTTTCTTTACAACTTTGTACTTCTGAACACAAAAATGACAGTTTTTGGCGTTCACTGCCATTCCAGTCTATTTTAACTCACTACGGCGATCTTCCACCATGCCGTGCTTGTTCCGTTCGGACCTTAAATTTCGCAATAACATTAACACGAGATTACTATCATTGCATTAATACTTCAAAAAGTAGAATTATTCCAAAATGATATAAGGATTTTTAAAACGGTTCACTTTTTGATTAATTTTTCAGCAAGTGACAATCTTTTTGAAGCTAATATTTTTTCGGCGATAGTATCGCTATCGGGTAAAAACTTTGATAGTGCTTTTAAAATAAAACTATCGATACTATCGATAGTACCATCGATAGTTTTGCAGCTCTAGTTCTTGAGGATGCAGTAAAAGTAAAGGGAAAAAAATTTTAATTTTTCGTTATGATTTTTTATATAAAATTATTTTTTGATAAAATTGCACACTGGCTTTCCTTTTTAATATTTTTAACACTTTTTGAGTGAAAAAGGATGAGTTTTGGGCAAAGAAACATGATTTGACTGCATCATTATTGCGCATTAATCGGCGCTGCAAAGAGTACTTCAATCATAACATCTGTAACCATAGAAAAAAATAGAAGTGTAACAGAGTCGTATTTCGCTTGAATAAGTATTAGTGACAGCACATTATGTAACTTTTGACGTTTAATAAAAACAATGCAACATAAAGGAGAACAACAACAAAGCAAAAAACAAAAGAGAAAAAAAAAGTTTTTAAACTATCAATAGTGCGTATTTTCTTTAAAAAAACGTTAAATAAAGCAAAATAAATAATAAATTTAATTAAATGAAAGACAAAATCCATTTTTTATAAAAAAAGAATCTAATTTGATATTAAATACGTGTGAGATGAGGAAGAACAAGCATTTTGCCACCATATTGGAAAATACATCAAATACAACACTGCGTACCTTCTAATCTTTTCTATGTCTGTAACACATTTTGAATGATGGTAAATAGGACAACCAAAAAACATCAAATCAGAAATTTCCATTTATACTTCAGAAATGTCCAATTGTATTTAAGATTTTTAAATTTGTATTTCCAAAATTTTCTAAATGCTTTTTAGAAAATTTCCATTTAGGTTTCAAAATTCTATAATTGCTATCAAGCTCTTTGTCTCCCGCTCTTAATATTTTGGAACTTTTTAACAGAAGGTACGAAAACTGTTAGACGAGGAAAATACGATAATGTTAAATTAACATTGTTGGTTTGACAAATAATGCTAACTTTTTATATCGAAAAAGCGCTTAAAAAATTTTGAAAAAATGTATCAATTTATAATTATTATGGTAATATTATTTAAGAAATACCTTTAAAAGTGTTTAAAACAAATTGTCAGCAAAGAAAAAGTCATTGGATTTCCCGATAATCCACAAAAAAAACTTTTTTTACAGCTTGATGAAAAAAAAACGCTAGCTTTAGTCTGAAAATCACCAAACTGCAACACTTTTTTTTTTTGTTTATATCGAACTTAAGGGATTTTTTTTGGTTTGATCAAACGTCCAGTTCGATGGCGGACTTAGCAAAGGGAATTTAAGAGAGGGTTTAACAGAAGAAGGGAGACTTCACATATCTTTAAGTATTGATAATCTTTGTTGCTATTAAGAAAATTTTATTTTAATTTAAAAAAAATCCATGTATTTTTTAAAAATTTCCAATTGTATTTCAAAAACATTCAGCTTTACCACAAGAAAAAAAATAAATTTAAAATGAGCTTTTAATTTTGTTTCCATACAAATTGTTTTTGTTTTTAAAATCGACTTTCAAAAAATGTATTGAAAATTTGAAATTTAAAATGAAACTTTTGTTAAAATATACTTTTTGTTTTCTTGTGGTAAGGGCCATTCATTTTCGAAATTAATTTATATTTCCAGCATTTATAAAATTTTAATATACAAATGGAAATTTCTTAAATACAGTTGGAAATTTCTGAAACATAACTAAATGTTTCTGAAATATACATGGAAATTTCTGAAATATAATTCCTATTTTCTGAAATAAAAGTGGAAATGTTGGTATCACCTTTGAACTTTCATTGACATAAAAATTAACTAAAAAAATACGTTTTCAAAGGTTGGTTTACATCATTTTCAATTGTGTTTCAGAAATATTCAACTGATTTTCAGAATAAGTGAATTGTATTTCAGATTTTCCAATTGTATTTCAAAAATATACAAATGTATTTCTGATTTTCCAATTGTATTTCAGAAATAGTCAAATGTATTCATCTTTATTCTGCTAAAATCGTCTCTAAAAAGATACCTGAATTCACTGCATCTTTATAGCCCTTAATCAGCGCTACACTCAAATAATTATGTCATTAACTGTTTGTTGTTTATTTAAAAAGTTTAACGTTTTGTCGTTTTTAAAAGAAAAAAAATTGTTTCATGTTCAGTTTTTATTAATGACTACTTCTGTCCTTTGTTTTAAAAATAACACATTAAAAATAAAGATTTTCATTAACATTTAATTTTTAAAGTCATTTATTTTTGTTCTGTAAGTAAAAATTACTGATTATTCTTTAAATTTTTAATGATTTGTGTAAGTATTTTTTTTTTTTTCAATTATTGGTATCATTAGTTTTTACCTACACAAGTAGGTTATTTGTTTGTAGGAAAAAAAAATTCAAAAAAATATTTATAAAAATATTAAAACATGTTTGTATCAGTTACTTTGTCACGATGTGTAGAGTATCTGGCCAGAATGTAGTTGATTGCGGAATCGGTTCCCCAAAATTTCATTAAAAATTTTTTTAAATATAATTTAATAGAAAAATTGTAAAAATAACTTACGAAATCATTAGTTTAAATGTTTTCGTAGGTGATTATTTTTTGAACTTGTTGGTAAAAATAACACAACAATCATATATTTTTAATGTTTTCGTTGGTTATTTTTTCGAATTTTTTGGTGAAAAAATGAGAGTGACATTATTTTTTAATGTTCAATTTTATTTATTTTAGAAAATTTTATTAACAGTAAAAAATAAATGTTGATGTTTGTTAAAACAAATGACTACATACTGGGATGGTTTTCAAATGTTTTATCACTTGAGTGTATATAGGTTCGATTCTATTACCAAAAGGTAGTAAAATCCTCAGCTCAGATTGTCCAGTTTGGTGACCAATTACTTTTTATGGGCCTTTAAAGATTCAGAAAAGCAGTGGGAACCTCAAAATATGGTGTCATCAGTTTTTGCCCAACAGCTTAATTGGCAAAAATGTGGCAATTAGTCCGTTGAACAAATTCTACTATCATCTCATGCTAAAAAAATATTTTTTTCCTTATTTTTTTTAATATATAGGAAAAATTTCGTTTTTTTACGATTTTAAACAAATTTACAGGGACTGTTGATTTTTTCCTACACTAAGAAAATTATGTCATTAACTATTTGTAGGTTATTTTAAAAAGGAATCAGTAAAGTTATTTTAAAAGAAAAATCATTAATTTTATAAAGGATTTCTTGTTTTCTACTATTTCTGTAGTTTAAAAAAAAAAAAAAATTCTGTCTTAAAACTGAATTTTCTGTTACATTCAATTTCGGCAGTAAAAAATTTCTTCTATAGTTTTACTGTTTTTCAATAAAAAACAAGTAGAAAAGTTAAATTCGACTTGGCCGAATCTATGAATACCCTCCACAATGCCCATTTTAAGTAATAATAAATTTTCTAACGTGAAAAATAACAGTTTTGATTATAAATATTTTATTTTGTTTAACAATTTTTTTTTTAGTAATTTTTGAAAAAAAAAAAATAATTTACTAATTTTTTTTTGAGTGTAAAATTTTTTTTGAGTGTAAAATTTTTTTCGAGTGTATTTTTTTTTTGTTTTGGTATAAAAATATTTTTGAGTGACAACAAGTAGAAAAGTTAAATTCGACTTGGCCGAATCTATGAATACCCTCCACAATGCCCATTTTAAGTGATAATAAATTTTCTAACGTGAAAAAAATAACAGTTTTGACTAGAAATATTTTATTTTGTTTAAAAAATTTTTTTTTTAGTAATTTTTGAAAAAAAAAAAAATTATTTACTAATTTTTTTTTTTGAGTGTAAAATTTTTTTTGAGTGTAAAATTTTTTTCGAGTGTATTTTTTTTTTTGTTTTGGTATAAAAATATTTTTGAGTGACAAAAATACGTTGTAAAATATTTTTGTGACTTACCAATGTTTTTAAAACAGGTTTAACGGGTTTTCAACACGTGAATTTTAGGTGAAGCTAATCTGAAATTCACGGTTTTGCTAATAACTTTTGAACCACTGGACCGATTTGGCTGAAATTCAAGAAGAACGAGGCTGGAGGAACGCAAAAGATATATGCCAAGCTTCAGCATCCTCAGAATTGCTTTTCGAAAGTTATAGTGCTTTTTATCTCAAAAAGTCACGAAAAACCCTTGTCGAAATTCAGTCTTTTGCTCATAACTTTTGAACCACTGGACCGATTTCGCTGGATTGCAATACCAACCTGACCAGGTAAATGCCCAATATATATGCCAAACTTCAGTAGCCTTTGTTAAGTCTTTCAAAAGTTAGCGTGTTTTCAACAGACAGACAGACAGACAGACAGACGGACAGACGGACGGACGGACGGACGGACGGACGGACGGACGGACGGACGGACATCGCTAGATCGTCTTAAAATCGATCGAGGATCATGAATATATATACTTTATGGGGTCCTAGACCAATATTTCGAGGTGTTACAAACGGAATGACAAACTTATATATACCCTCTATCACTAGAGTGGAGGGTATAAAAATACGTTGTAAAATATTTTTGTGACTTACCAATGTTTTTAAAACAGGTCTAACGGGTTTTTAACACGTGAATTTTAGGTGAAGCTAATCTGAAATTCACGGTTTTGCTAATAACTTTTGAACCACTGGACCGATTTGGCTGAAATTCAATACGAACGAGGCTGGAGGAACGCAAAATATATATGCTAAACTTCAGCATCCTCAGAATTGCTTTTTGAAAGTTATAGTGCTTTTTATCTCAAAAATTCATGAAAAACCCTTGCCGAAATTCAGTCTTTTGCTCATAACTTTTGAACCACTGGACCGATATCGCTGGATTGCAATACCAACCTGACCAGGTAAATGCCCAACATATATGCCAAACTTCAGGAGCCTCCGTTAAGTCTTTCAAAAGTTAGCGTGTTTTCAACAGACAGACAGACAGACAGACAGACAGACAGACAGACAGACGGACAGACGGACGGACGGACATCGCTAGATCATCTTAAAATCGATCGAGGATCATGAATATATATACTTTATGGGGTCCTAGACCAATATTTCGAGGTGTTACAAACGGAACGACAAACTTATATATACCCTCTATCACTAGAGTGGAGGGTATAATAAGTGAATATTCACTAGTTTTTTATACCCTCCACTCTAGTGATAGAGGGTATATATAAGTTTGTCATTCCGTTTGTAACACATCGAAATATTGGTCTAGGACCCCATAAAGTATATATATTCATGATCCTTGATCGATTTTAAGTCGATCTAGCGATGTCCGTCCGTCCGTCCGTCCGTCTGTCTGTCTGTCCGTTGAAAACACGCTAACTTTTGAAAGACTTTACGGAGGCTCCTGAAGTTTGACATATATATTCTCCATTTACCGGGTCAGGTTGGTATTGCAATCCAGCGAAATCGGTCCAGTGGTTCAAAAGTTATGAGCAAAATAGTAAATTTCGGCAAGGGTATTTTTCGAATTTACAAGATTAAAACCACTATAACTTTCGAAAGACAATTCTGAGGGGGCTGAAGCTTAGCATATATATTTGTCGTTTCTCGAGGCTGTTTGGTTTTGAATTTCAGCAAAATCGGTTCAGTGGTTCAAAAGTTATAAGCAAAGCAGTGAATTTCAGATTTGTTTCACCTTAAACTGTTGAAAACTCGTTAAACAAGTTTTATAAGCATGGTGAAATACCAGTTTTGTAAAACTTGTTGTTGTTTGTTTTCTTGTCGTGGGGTGCAGTTTAGTTGTTAGACAAGTAAATATTTGTTATTGTTTTGTTATTGTGAGTGTTACTGTATGTAACGGGAAAAAATCAAATAAAGTATGTGTATGATTGAATGTTAATTTGTTTTTGGTTTTTAAAGAAGAAGATGGTAATATAAAAAGAAGAAAATATGTGAAATAGTTTTTTTTTTGTATTACATTATAGGTATAAAACAACAAAAATATTTTACAAAGTGTTACTCAAAGAAATTGTACACTAAAAAAGTATTTACACTCAAAAAAAAAATGTTACACTCCAAAAAAAATGTACACATTATTATTTTTTTTTGTTTAATGAAATGGCAGACTCAAAAAAATGTTGACAGTCAAAAAAATTTTACACTCAAAAAAATTTGATTGATTAAAAGAAAGTTTGACTCAAAATAATATATATATTTCTAATAAAAAATTTGTAATGCAATTTTTTTTAGAAAATTACTATCAGATAACATTGTGGAGGGTATTCATAGATTCGACCAAGTCGAATTTAATTTTTCTACTTGTTAATGTTTTGGTTAGTCATTAAATAAACATTTAAAATTGACTGTAATATGTTTTTATTTTAAATGAAAAAACAGTAAAATGGTTTTTAAATAAAATTTCATTTGTTTTAAGCGAATATTCACTGGAATGTACCTACATAATTTTTTGAGTGTAACAATAATTAGCAAATTTTTAGCCACGGTTAAGCTGAACAACTCTTGAGGGGTAAAATGCAAGACCGATGCCCATTAGTTTTTTCCCCCTTACATTTTTTGCAAACAATCTTAGACTTTGTCTCCACTCCTTAAGGGGTCTAGTTCTGGTACCGCACTCAAAAAATTATGTCATTAACTGTTTTTAGTTTATTTAAAAAGTTTTCCGTTTAGTCGTTTTTAAAAGCAAAAACATTTGTTTGATGTTCAGTTTTTATTAATGACTACTTCTGCCCTTTGCTTCAAAAATAACACACTAAAAAATAAAGACTTTCATTAACATTTAAACTTTATAGTCGTTTATTTTTGTTCTGTAAGTAAAAACTATTGATTATTCTTTACATTTTTAATGATTTGTGTAAGTCATTTTTGTTTTAATTGTTGGTAATTTTTATTGAGATATCATTAGTTTTTACCCACACAAGAAGGTTATTTTGTTGTTGAAAAAAAATCAAAAAATTATTTTTAGAAATATAAAAACATGTTTGTATCAAGTGACTTTGGCACGATAGGTAGAGTGTCTGGCCAGAATGTAGTTGATTGCGGGATCGATTCCCCAAAATTTTATTAAAAATTTTTAAAAAAATATTTCAATAGAAAATTGTAAAAAATAACAGACGAAATCATTAATTTTTAATGTTTTCGTTGGTTATTTTTTCGAATTTGTTGGTAAAAAAATGAGAGTGACGTTATTTTTTAATGTTCAATGTTATATATTTTAGAATATTTTATTAACAGTTAAAAATAAATATTGACGTTTGTTAAAATAAATGAATAATTACTGGGATGGTTTTGAAATGTTGTATCACTTGTTTTAAATAAGGTTTTCATTTGTTTTTGCCTACCAAATATTTTGAGTGTATATAGGTTCGATTCTATTACCAAAAGGTAGTTCTCAGTTTGTCCAGTTTCGTGACTAGTTCCTTTTAATGGGCCTCTAAAGATTCAGAAAAGCAGTAAGAACCTCAAAATATGGTGTCATCAGAGTTGACAAAATGTGGTTAATAGTCCGTTGAACATTTTAACATTTTATGCCAAAAAACTATTTTTATACCCTCCATTCTAGTGATAGAGGGTTATAAAAGTCTGTCGTTCCGTTTGTTACTCCTCGAAATATTGGTCTAGGACCCCATAAAGCAATGGTTCCCAACCTTTGATTCTCGCCCCACTGGGGGCAATTTAAATGCTTCAGGGGGGCAACCAGAAAATTTTTAAGATTTTTTTGTTAAATAAACTAGAAAAAAACATAGTTTCAGTTAAATTATTAAGTTGATTGTTGAAAACTTTTTCTAAAAACTTTGTTTAAATGATGATTTTAACAAAAAGGTTGCTTAACCACAAGTAGATTTTGAATTTATAAAAAAATTTGAAAAATTTACAAATTTTTCTTAAGAGTAGGGGGGACAGTCTAGTTTTTTAAACATAAGTGGGGCACTGCGTTAAAAAGGTTTGGGAACCATTGCCATAAAGTATATATATTCATGATCCTTGATCGATTTTAAGATGATCTAGCGATGTCCGTTCGTCCGTCCGTCTGTCCATCCGTCTGTCTGTCTATTGAAAACACGCTAACTTTTGGAAGACTTTACGGAGGCTCCTGAAGTTTGGCATATAAGTATGTTGAGCATTTACCTGGGCAGGTTGGTATTGCAATCCAGCGAAATCGGTCCAGAGGTTCAACAGTTATGACCATAAGACTGAATTCCGGAAAGGGTTTTTTTAGTTTCACCTTAAATTCACGTGTTGAAAACCATTTAAACATGTTTTAAAAAATCTCACAAAAATATTTTACAATAGAGGTATTCAGAGTCTTGTTGCCAGCCCTGACAATATAGCAAACGAGTACTTCTTTTAAAAAATACATGTATTTTGAAAATTAATTTTGAAAAGTGCTCTTTTACCACCAGTGCCAGGGCTGAACTCTGACTCTGAATACCACTAATGTATTTTTGTCACTCAAAATTATTTTTTCACTAAAAAAAAAATACACTCGAAAAAAATTTTACACTCAAAAAATATTTTACACTCAAAAAAATTTTTTGTAAATTATTTTTTTTTTTTTTTTTTAAATTACTAAAAAAAGGTTTTTTACACAAAATAAAATACTTCTAATCAAATATGTTACTTTTTTCACGTTAGAAAATTTACTATCACTTAAAAAGGGCTTTGTGGAGGGTATTCATAAATTCGGCCAAGTCGAATTTAACTTTTCGATTTGTGTTTCTTAATTTTTTTTTTTTTAAATTTAGGAAAAAAATATAGTTTTTTCACGCTTTTCAGCATATCTTACAGGGACTGTTGATTTTTCCCTAACATTAATTACCAAAATTGTAGCCACGGGTAAGCTGAACAACTCTTATGAATATACCACAAGTTGATATGATAAGTTTATTTGAAAGGGTCATCAAAAAAATCTGAAAATTTACCACAAAGAAGTTTTCGAAGAGTACGAAAAACTGTAAAAAAATGGGAAAATCTAAAAAAAAAAATTTCAAAGTATCCGATTTGACATGGAATGCCATATATATTTGTTTACAGTTGTTCAAATATTTCAAAAACGTTCTAAAGGTATAACCACAGACTATATACAGACTCGACAGTAGAGTTTTAAAAGAAAAAATGGGGAAAAACTAAGCGATTTTAGGAGTAAACACAGCGGTTTTTAGTCCATTTTACGCTAACATGGCAACACTTTCTACGACTTAGGAGTGAGTGAAACAACAAAAAACGATCTGGCATCCATTTTTTTATGGTGCGTTATATCAGTTTTCTCTTTCTAACCTAATTCGTAAAATGATTTGAAAATATTAACCATATGGTTAAAGAATACTTTTTTGACACCTGTCATATTTGTCGAGTCTGTATTAGTCTGTGGTATAACCCCTTAAAATGATTTTGTGATATAGTGATTTAGAGCTTTTGTGATTTAGTTTTTCAGAGATATAGGTTTTTTGTGATTAATAGTACGTTCAGATTGGCCTCGAAACCTCGTTTATCGAGGTTTCGTGCCAAACCTCATGTGAAAATACGTATTTTCCCTTACAAATTGAAACTTTTTTGTAGTGAGGTTTCAACGAATATACGATCGAAACCTCGTAAATTTCATAATTTTTCATATTTTAACCACTGTGCGACAATGAAAAATAGAGAAAATGGGAAAATGCCAAAAATAAAAAATAAACAAATTTATTTATTTACAAAATTTCTTCAAATTATTTGTTTATTTAGGCTGGATTACTCAATGCTCCGTTATAAAATAACTCTCCGTTAAATTTAACTTTTTCATACAAATTTTGACATAAGGCTCCGTTAAATCGGCAGTTAGCAGCTAACTTTTCATTGAGTAATCTGCCCTTAGAATAATAAAAATATAAAACCTAATAAAAAATTGTTTTTGGATAATTTAATTAATTTTTAAAGATTTTGATTATTTGTGAATTTGTTATTCTGTGAGATTGAATGATTTTGTGATTTAGTGATTTTGAGATTTAGCGATTTTTGCTTTTGTGATTTAGAGTTTTGGCGATTTTGTGTGCGATTTTAACTTTTTTATTAAGTGATTTATTGATTTGGTGATGTAGTGATTTTGTGATTAAGTGATTTTGTGACTATGTGCTTGTTTGTGATTTTTTGCTTTAGTGATTTTGTGATTTTGTTATTCAGTGATTTAAAAGTTTTTGATTTCGTGATTTCGTGTGATTTTGAGTTTTTCTGAATTTGTGATTTTTGGAATTAAAATCTAAATTTAAAAAATGTGTTCTTTTCAGGATGTTTTCTTTTGTGCTGCAACATTTCAAATTTCAAGTTTGTGTGACCAATATTTTAGGATGTAGAAAAAGTATCAATGTACAGTTCCTTAAATCGGAATATCCAAAATGTATTTTTTGCGGAAAATTTATTTTTTGTGGAATCTTTTAAAATCGGGTAAATAGTTTCGAAAATTTTTGAATTTTAAAGTTTTTTGTGGCCTGGTAGTAGAAATGGGCGTGTTCTATAAAACCTAGCCTATGTTTAACTAGAAGGACCATTCTATATAATGGCGAAAACAAATTAAAATCATTTTAGTAGTTTCAGAGATTTTCATAATAAAATATTATTTTACTGTTGTAGCCAAAAGTGGGCGTAAAGGTAGGCGTGGATCTATCTTTTTTCCATCCCGAAGATCGAAAAAAAATATTTAAATTTGGTTCAATAAATTTCGGGGGAAAAAAATAATTTTGAATTTGAAATACATCGCGATAATTACTGGAACCGTAATTAAAATCTTCAATTAAAAATTAGTTTTTAAATTTTAAATAGAATCTTTAGATTTCCAAAAAATACTCGAATTTAGTTGTTGTATTGCTAATATCAACTAAAATAATTCAAAAATAATATAATTAGCTGTTTAAATCCTTATCATCTTAAAAAGTCTCTTTAAATCGATTATGTCTCAAGTGTATTGTTATTTATAAAAAATTTATAATTTTAAACAAAAGTAATTGCTCTACTTATTCAAAATAAGATTATAAAATCATTCCAAAAGTAAATTAATTTTAACGCAAACAACTTTCTTCAATAGCCATTAAACATTAAAAGAATAATGATGTTAAATAAAAAATTAAACTTTAATAAAATACCAGCGTAAAAGTGAAAAATTAAAACATAATCTTAAGAAAGTCATTTTCAAAAATTTAAAAGAAAAACGTCAAATACTTTGTTCACAAAAAGAAAAATTAAAAAAAAAACAACATAATGAAATAATATTAACCATATTTTAATTAACTTAACAATAGCAAAAAATAAACTTATAAAATGAAAGACAAAGACTAGACTTTGACATAAAAAAAAAACGAAAGGATTAATTTAACTACGCAAGCAAAGAAAAAATACAGAAAAGCAGTAAAGTGACTGAAAAGAAAAAAAAAATATATAAAACTGAATAAGCGCTTCATCAGAATTCATGAATTTAACTATCAACGGAAGTATCCTAACCGTTAGACACCAATTAGCCTGAAACTTGAAAGTATTTTCACTCTGGACCATATTCATGCACTCAAAAAAAAAAAACCTTGTAAAATTACAACAAAAATTTGTAAATCTTTTTTTGCTACCTCCTATTTGACAAAAATTCCTAGTAATTTTACAAGCTTTTTACCAATGATTTTGTAATTTTAAAAAATTTTTACCAATAAAATTGTAAATTTACAAATTTTTTGACACGATAAAATTTACAAGGCGGTTTCATAACTTTACTAGATTTTTTGCTTCCTCCTATTTTAAGAGAATTCCTAGTAATTTTACAAGCTTTTTATCAATAATTTTGTAATTTTACAAGCATTTTACCAATAAAATTGTAAATTTACAATTTTTTTTTGCGCAATTAAAATTACAAGGAATTCTCGTGAATTTACTAGATTTTTTTTTTGTAAAATTATCTTGGAAATTTGTAAAACTATACACTCAAAATATTTTGTAGGCAAAAACAAATGAAAAACACATTTACAACAAGTGAATAAACAATTGAAAACCATCCTAGTAATTATTCATTTGTTTTAACAAACATCAACATTTATTTTTTACTGTTGACAAAATTTTCTAAAATAAATAACATTAAACATTAAAAAATTACGTTTTTTTTTACTCTTTTTTACTAACACATTCGAAATAAATAACCTACGAAAACATTAAAAATTAATGATAGTTCTGTAATTTTTACCAACAAATTCAAAACAAGTAGAAAAGTTAAATTCGACTTGGCCGAATCTATGAATACCCTCCACAATGACCTTTTTAAGTTATAGTAAATTTTCTAAAGTGAAAAAATAACATTTTTGATTAGAAATATTTTATTTTCTGTAAAAAAGCTTTTTTAACTAATTTTTGAAAAAAAAAAATAATTTACTAATTTTTTTTTGAGTGTAAAATTTTTTTTGAGTGTAAAATTTTTTTCGAGTGTATTTTTTTTTTTTTCTTTTAGTATAAAAATATTTTTGACTGACAAAAACGAGTTGTAAAATATTTTTGTGACTTACCAATGTTTTTTAAACATGTGTAACGGGTTTTCAACACGTGCATTTAAGGTGAGGCGAATCTGAAATTTACGGTTTTGCTAATAACTTTTGAACCACCGGACCGATTTGGCTGAAATTCAATACGAACTAGCCCTGGGAAACGACAAATATATATGACAAGCTTCAGTATCCTCAGAATTGCGTTTAAAAAGTTATAGTTTTTTTTTATCTCGTAAATTCGTGAAAAACCCTTGCCGAAATTCACTCTTTTGCTCATAACTTTTGAACCACTGGACCGATTTCGCTGGATTGCAATACCAACCTGACCAGGTAAATGCCCAACATATATGCCAAACTTCAGGAGCCTCCGTTAAGTCTTTCAAAAGTTAGCGTGTTTTCAACAGACAGACAGACGGACAGACGGACAGACGGACAGACGGACGGACGGACGGACATCGCTAGATCGTCTTATAATCGAACGAGGATCATGAATATATATACTTTATGGGGTCTTAGACCAATATTTCGAGGTGTTACAAACGGAATGACAAACTTATATATACCCTCTATCACTAGAGTGGAGGGTATAAAAATAACCTACCAAAACTTAAAAAATTAATGATTTCGTAGGTTATTTTTTACAATTTTCTATTGAAATATTTTTTTTTAAAAATTTTTAATAAAATTTTGCGGAATCGATCCCGCAATCAACTACATTCTGGCAAGATACTCTACCCATCGTGACAAAGTCACTTGATACAAACATGTTTTTATATTTCTATAAATAACACAGGGCAACACTTTTTTTTGCCCGGGTTCTGATGGCTAATTTTGGGTAATTTGGGTACGCTGATTTCAAATCTGGCTATCGTTTTTTTTAATCAGCTCTAGTTTTTGAGATATAGCCTAAGGAATCTTTGAAATTAGGCTATTTCTGGCATGTTTATGAGTCCATATTTACCAACACTTGTCTTACATCCAAAAAGTGAATGGCGATTTTAGTTATGTTGGATATGCTGATTCCAAAAATGTTCTTACTTTTATTGAGTCATCTTTAGTTTTGGAGATATCGCTAAAACAAAATTTTTAAATTTATGCCCTCTTTAGTTTTGTCTGAATATTTATGCCCTTTTTAATAACTCGAAAACTGGAGATGTCAGAAAAAAGCTAATACCAGTTTTGGAATCCTCGCATCCAATATAGTTAAGTTCGTGTTTAAAAATGAGGATCTAATTAGTTTTGGAAGCTTTTTCGACTCTTTAAGAGTGATTTGCTTACGAACGCGTGCTGGTGGAAAAAATTGGACAACAGATTCGGAATCAGCACACTAAAATCCATATAAATCAGTTGTCAAAGGTCAGGCAAATTGAAAAAGTTCAACTTTTGTCAACCTGTGTAATTTTTTTAATTTTTTTTCTACAAAAAAATAACCTACTTGTGTAGGTAAAAACTAATGATATCTCATTAAAAAATACCAACAATTTGAAAAAAATCATTAAAAATTTAAAGAATAATCAGTATTTTTTTACTTACAGAACAAAAATAAACGGCTTTAAAAATTAAATGTTAATGAAAGTCTTTATTTTTTAGTGTGTTATTTTTTAAACAAACGACAGAAGTAGTCATTAATAAAAACTGAACATCAAACAAATGTATTTTCTTTTAAAAACGACTAAACGGAGAACTTTTTAAATAAACTACGAACAGTTAATGACATAATTTTTTGAGTGTAAAAAAAAAATGTAAAACTACAAAAAAAATTTAAATTTCGATTCAAATTTATTTGTTAAAAAACAAGCAAAACTGTCATATATTGGTAAAATGGGATTACGAGACTTTTCCTAGTAATTAAAGAAGTTTTTTTTTTGTGTGTGTTAGTGAAGGAGTCAGCGACGTATCCAGGAGTATCTTAAGGGGATCCAACTCCAAATTTTCTTTAAATCTACAAACACAAATTTCTAATTAGAACTACAAAAATGTCTCAGAATGTTACACTTTTCTTTTAAAAAACATAAAATGTTTTAGATTCAGAGAATTTTTCTATAGAAAAATGTTTCAGAATCATATAATTTTTCTTTAGAAAATATCACAGAATCTTTTCATAAAAAATGTCCAGAAATCAAAAAAATTTTCTACAGACAAAGGTTTCTCTATCTTTAAATTTTGTTTGTATCTGAATCTGCGAATTTTTTTTTTTTGAAAAAAAATTTCAGAATCTAAGAGTTTTTATACAGAAAATGTTTGAATTTTTCTGTAGAAAACAGTACGTATGTCTGTTTTTAATTAGTAAAGGAAATAATGACCTCGAGCTAGAATAAACCTACTCAAAATATAATCTCAGAATTTTTAAACCGATTTGCCTGAAATTTAAAATATATGAGAAAATCCATGGGAAATTTAACTGACAGATCACCGATTTAGTTTACCTTTAGATATTTGATAGAGCTTCATAAAAGATTGAAAACCATATAGGGTGACCGTGCCTAAGTTCGGCATGTACCTGTAGTCGGCACTTTTTGAATTTAAACGTAAATAACAAATAATTATAAAAGTAAAATATTTAAATAAGATTAAATTTACATTAAAAATATATTAATCTCTCTGTTTCCAATGATTAAATTGGACTAAGATGACTATTTTGTCCTCGTTTTATCCTTTTTTTGAAAACAGTTTTTTAGAATGTGAGAAATTGCTTCTTTTTAAGAAATTTTTTAGTGAATAGACCAATTTTAAAAGCTATGTAATTATATTACTTTATGTTTTATTTGAACTCTTATGGTTTCTGGGGGAAGATATTAATTAAAATATTGTTTTAAATGTTAAAAGTTACAAAAAAGCAGTTTTTATACCCTCCAATCTGGTGATAGAGGGTATATATAAGTTTGTCATTCCGTATGTAACACATTGAAATATTGGTTTAGGACCCCATAAAGTATATATATTCATGATCCTTGATCGATTTTAAGTCGATCTAGCGATGTCCGTCTGTCTGTCTGTCTGTCCGTCCGTCTGTCTGTTGAAATCACGTTTTTGGCAATACTCCGAAGCCGATTTAAACGCTTGGGGTACCAAAAGTTGCGTAATTTTCCCAGGCAAAAACTGATGTATTTTTTTTTTAAATCGGTTAAGTATTTTAAAAGTTATGAGCGAATTACTAAAAAACACATAGTTTTTTTTCAACATAACCCTAAATGAACTCATATTTTGTGTGATACATAAGAAAGAAAACGGAAATGAAAAAAAAAAAACTGAGAAAAAGGAAAAAAATCTTTACAAAAAATCTTTAAAATATGTAAAACAAAATCTAAATTTAATTAAAAAAAAGTTCGTTAAGTAATAATAAACAAATGAATAGTTATTTTTATATAGCATGTGTGTGTGTGTGTCCAATTTTTGCTTCGTCATATTAACGGGGTTGCCAGACTTTTTTTTGGCTTTGTCGCCAAATCGGATGTAAAATATCGCCAAAATTCAATTTTGTTCAAATTTCTTAAAAAAAAAAATATTTTCTTTTAAAAAAATAAATTTTGTTAAATAACACTGCGGAACACTAAAAAATAAACAAGAGTTACGACCATCATTTCTATATATTTCGGACATGCTGAATCGAATGGCGTACTCCGTTTTTCGATGTATGGTACAGTTTTCTTGTAAAATGTCATTAAAGATTGGCTGATTTTCAGCTGCTTTTTTAACAAAAAAAAAATCCAAAGCTTATGATTTTTAAATTTTATGGCATGGAATACAAAGATATAACTTGTAGCAATATTTCTAATATAAATTTGGTTTAAAGCTTTTCATCTTAACCCCTTAAATTCGCGGATTTCTTCATTTTTTTAAGTTTTCGCGAAATTAACCGCTAAATTGGTCTCTGATAAAAAACTTGCATTTTGTGGATCATAAAGGCGTCCATGACACTACGAATAGTGGACAAAAAACATCTATGTTATATGGACCATCACGAAGAAAATCGCGAAAAACCGTTTTTTTGTATATGGCAGCATCACTTTAGGAGATGATTTGAGGCTTCATCTTTTAGTATATAATGTGGGAATCTTAAACAATGAACTAACCCAAAATTTGTCCAAAAAAGTTTTCATTTGCAAAAGTTATCTTAACAAAAACTATAATTATTGTATCGCAAACACTGAAATAACAGTTTTTGTTAAGATAACTTTTGCAAATGAAAACTTTTTTGGACAAATTTTGGGTCAGTTCATTGTTTAAGGTTCCCACATTATATACTAAAAGATGAAGCCTCAAATCATCTCCTAAAGTGATGCTGCCATATACAAAAAAACGGTTTTTCGCGATTTTCTTCGTGATGGTCCATATAACATAGATGTTTTTTGTCCACTATTCGTAGTGTCATGGACGCCTTTATGATCCACAAAATGCAAGTTTTTTATCAGAGACCAATTTAGCGGTTAATTTCGCGAAAACTTAAAAAAATTAAGAAATCCGCGAATTAAAGGGGTTCAGATGAAAAGCTTTAAACCAAATTTATATCAGAAATATTGCTACAAGTTATAGCTTTGTTTTCCATGCCATAAAATTTAAAAATCATTAGCTTTGGAATTTTTTTTGTTAAAAAAGCAGCTGAAAATCAGCCAATCTTTAATGACATTTTACAAGAAAACTGTACCATACATCGAAAAACGGAGTACGCCATTCGATTCAGCATGTCCGAAATATATTGAAATGATGGTCGTACCTCTGGTTTTCTAAAATAGTGGTTAGTTTTGTCACGCAGTGTAATAAAAGACAGAAATAAACTTTATGGCAAAAATCGCCCAAATCCGGAAAATTTATATATATAAAAGAGTAATATGACTGACTGACATACTCATTCATCATCGCCCAGCCCAAACCGCTGAAGTTAGAGACTTGAAATTTGGACTGTAGTTTGAACTTGCGGAATAAAGATCCACTAAGGCTGGATTTTTGCCAATGTTGATTCTAAGGGGATAAAAAGTGTAAAAAACTGTACTTTTGGTACTTTTTATATCTCCCGATATAATGGTCATAGAGACTTGAAATTTGGACTGTATGTTACCCTCCCGCAATATAGATCCACTATGGCTGGAGTTTAGCCAATGGTAAGGGGGTAAAAATGGTAAAAAACTGTACTTTTGGTACTTTTTCAATCTTCTGATATAATGATCATAGAGACTTGAAATTTGGACTGTATGTTCACCTCCCGGAATATAGATCCATTAAGGCTGGATTTTTGCCAGTGTTAATTCTAAGGGGGTCAAAAGGGTAAAAAACTGTACTTTTGGTGCTTTTTATATCTCCTGAAATAATGGTCATAGAAACTTGAAATTTGGACAGTATGTTCACATCCTAGAATATAGATCCAGTACGGCTGGATTATTGCCAATGTTGATTCTAAGAGGGTAAAAAGGGAAAAAAATCTGTACTTTTGGCACCTTTTATATTTCCTTAAAAAATTGTCACATAGACTTGAAATTTGGACTGTATGTTCATCTCCCGGAATATAGATCCCCAAAGGATGGGTTTTTGCCAATAATTTTTCTAATAGGGTAAAAAGGGTAAAAATATGTACTTTTGTTACATTTTATATTTCCTTAAATAATGGTACTAGAAAATGGAAATTTGCAATGTCGGTTCACCTTCCGGAAAAAAGATTCACTAAGGCTCGGGTTTTGCCAATGTTGATTCTACTGAGGTAAAATGGGTAAAAAAGTACTTTTGGTACTTTTTTTTATTTACTGAAATTTTATTCAAACTTGAAATTTAGAATGTAGGATCCTTTAGTGAAATAAAACATTTTGGAACAAGTACTTTCCGAAAATTCTGTACCGTTTTCAAAAAGTACCTTTTATAAAAAGTACCTTTTATAAAAGGTTCCTTTATAAAAAGTACCTTTTATAAAAAGTACCTTTTATAAAAAGTACCTTTTATAAAAAGTACCTTTTATAAAAAGTACCTTTTATAAAAAGTACATTTTATAAAAAGTAGCCTTTATAAAAAGTACCTTTTATAAAAAATATCTTTTATAAAAAGTACTTTTTATAAAGGGTACCTTTTATAAAAAGTACCTTTTATAAAAAGTACCTTTTATAAAAAGTACCTTTTATAAAAAGTACCTTTTATAAAAAGTACCTTTTATAAAAAAAGGCTTTTAAAAAAAGTACCTTTTATAAAAAGTACCTTTTATAAAAAGTACCTTTTATAAAAAGTACCTTTTATAAAAAGTACCTTTAATAAAAAGTATCTTTTATAAAAAGTACCTTTTATAAAAAGTACCTTTTATAAAAGGTACCTTTTATAAAAAGTACCTTTTATAAAAAGTACCTTTTATAAAAAGTACCTGTTATAAAAAGTACCTTTTTTAAAAAGTACCTTTTATAAAAAGTACCTTTTATAAAAAGTACCTTTTATAAAAAGTACCTTTTATAAAAAGTACCTTTTATAAAAAGTACCTTTTATAAAAAGTACCTTTTATAAAAAGTACCTTTTATAAAAAGTACCTTTTATAAAAAGTAACTTTTATAAAAAGTACCTTTTATAAAAAGTACCTTTTATAAAAAGTACCTTCTATAAAAAGTACCTTTAATAAAAAGTACCGAAAGTACACTTTTTGGTACTTTTTTATTTCCTGAGGTATAAATAAAACAAACTTTTTTGTTTTTTAAATCATCACATTGGTGGAGGGTATTTAAGGATTCGGCACAGCCGAATATAGCTTTCTTACTTGTTTTATCTTTTTTTAAAAGATGCCGCCATTAGGAACAACAATTTTTTACAATTGCTAATAGTCGGCATAGGTGTGCCGACTACTGGTAAATTTGAATTTTTCTATGTTTCCTATAGTCGGCATCAGTTTTTCTTCCTTATTTTATTTAAACCTTTCAACCATTTTCAGATGTAATTCGTAAAAGATCAATTGAAATTCGTAGATTTCATTTGGAATTTGAAAAGATCAAATAAAATTCAAAAATTATAAATTAAAATTTAAAAATTTCATTGAAATTGGAATTAAAATTCCCAAAAATAAATCCGAATCCGAAAAAATGTGGACCTTCGGAAAAATGTTCATAACTAACGAACTAACAGGAATATCGCGTAGAGTAAAAATACGTGTCGACTTAAATTAAGACTATTTCGTATTCATATGGATATCGTAGGTCTATTTCTTCACATAAATACTCACCAAAATCTACACATTTTACTGAAACAAATTTTTACAAGGTTATGTCACCGATACACTCAAAAAAACTGCTAAAACGCCTGGTAAAATGCCTTGTAATCCCGTTCTACCAATATTTAACACTTTTCCTTGTTTTTTAACAAAAAATCTTGTACTTTGCTCAAACGAGAACTACAGTTTTATTGGTAATTTTACAAATTTATTTTCGTAATTGTGTTCTACCATTTTGAAAGGTTATTTTACAAAAAAAAAAACTGTAATTTTACAACAAAGTTTTTATTACGAGGATTCTTGTTGATTTACAAAAAAAAACTGTTATTTTACAAAAATTATGTTATACGAGGATTTATGTTGTTTAACAAAAAAGAAACAATTTTTTTTTTTTTTGAAAATTTTCTATTTTTTTAAAAACATTTTCCAAGTCCCGGACAATTTTTTTTTTATTGAACAATATTTAAAAAAAAGTTGACAAAATTTTTAAAAAATTATTACGAGGATTCTGATTTACAATAAAACAGTTATTTTACAAAAATGATTTTATTACGAGGATTTATGTTGTTTAACAAAAAAAAAATTTTTTTTTTGTAAATTTACCATTTTGGTTTGAAAATTTACCATTTTTTTAAATATATTTACCATTTTTTCTTGTAAGTTTTCCATTTTTTTTTTATTTTTTTCGGTTTTAAAACAATTTTTGACCAATAAAATTGTTTTTTTTTTAACAATTTTTGGCGCATTCAAAATATAGTTTCTTTGAAAGAAATGTCTGAAAATTTCAAAAAACTAATCCGTCCTTGGAATTAAACACTCTTGATGTTTTGGGCATGAAAAATAATGTGATGCTTGTTAGAACCAACATGCTTTTCAAGTGTCGAAAGAAGCATTCAAGTGCCACGGTTTCTTAAAAGTGTGCAAGAATTACTTCACTCTGTCTGATATCCGACTGAAGTTGAAATACAACTCTCGTATCTCGGCAGGCGCTTCAAAGTCTATTTTGACCGGGTGCAAAGGAGTGTGTTGAAGCTTTTCAATGACAGCAGAGTATCCAACTCTATTGATTCATTGCAGCATCGTCGGATCGTGGGTTGTGCATTATTGTTCTACCGATACTAAGTTAATGGTAAGTTCTCTGCTGAGATAAGTGAAGATATCTCCGAGATTCTGGTGTTTGTTCGCAGTACTCGTCAATCCAGTAGATCACATCCGTTTGTTTTCGATAGCCCAATGAATCGTTCCATAGATGGGAATTTTTCATTACCATTGAAATTTAATTACCATTGGTTGATATCAATGGTAATGAAAAAATTTTCATTACCATTTAATGGTAATTAAATTTTTTAATTGAAAAAATAATTACTAATGGTAATGAAATGCACCAATTGTTGAAAAACACCAATTATAATTGGTTTCAAAACCATTGGTTTGCACATTTTTGTTTTTCTGAAAAGTTAAAAATTTAAACATCAAAGTATGTTTTTACAAAAAAAATATGAAAATGTCAAAGACAAAAAACAAAACGCAAATAAAAATTTCAAATATTGTGTTATACAAAGGCAATCTACGTATGTTTGGTTTATAAAATGTGAAAAACTAAAACACCATATAACAAAAAGCAACAGATTGTTCCAAATATTAACGATTTTGACAATATTGTGACGACTTTTACTAATGGTAATTATTTTTTTTAAGTGATGCCATACCAATGGTAATTATTTTTTTTTTAATTTTCATTAGTATTAAATTGATAAGTAATTTAATTGGTACAATTGATACAACCAATGGTAATGAAACAAATTTCATTACCATTGACATCAATTAAATGGTAATTAAACCATCAATTAATTGGTCCCTTTAATTAATTAGTCCCATCTATGAATCGTACAAAGTATTATAGAGAAAATTCGTTTCTCAGTCGAACTTGTCTTATGTGGAATTCACTCCCCGCAAAAGACTTTCCAGTTAGCTACGCTCTGGAAAAGTTTAAACAAAATGTCCGTAAACACTACTCAATCTTTCATCCTCATAACCTACTTTCTAAATACCAAGACAATGCACTACATTAGTAGGGGGCATCCCCTTAGTATTGGCTCAAAGTAAATAAAAGCCCTTGAATGACCGATAGGCCGAGACACCCCTACCTTAAAATAGATTCTTGTATAAAGTATATTTTAAGTTTTAAGCAAATTGGTGCAAAACAGTTGGAATACTTCCCTTGTAAGTACAACTGACTACATACACACAAAACAATTTATGTAACCAGAACAAGAGGAAATACAAACACTTGTATGTAATTTTTATACACATAAACGCACACAGGCTTATTCTCTTTTATACACTCATTTGGGTTGCCTTAAGTTTTGTATGATTCCATTGTATAAAACATGCCGCTAAATGACTTGTTTCCGCTTCCTTAAACTGATAGATGACTTTATGACCGATGTTGAGTAAACTACTACTGCTACATGTTCAACTTGTGTTGTAAGTATTTAGTTTACTTACAGAAACAGAAGCAGCAGCTTTTCTAAATTTGACTCTCTATATGTAAACATAAGAAAGACAATGGAACAAAAAGGTAGAATTTTCAATTTCTGAACTGATTTTACATAAACTGAACTGATTTTACTCCAAACAATACTCCAAATACGAAAATAAGGTGAAAGCGATAAGAAGAATTAATGCTATTTGATGCAAAAAGACTTTCCTGATTTTATGTTATTTGATGCAAAAAGATTTACCTGATTTTTTTTAGATTTTTTTAAAAAAGTATAGAACTGTTTGAGGCTTCAATTTTCATCCAAAGTGCATATGGGGAAAATATCATTTGTTTTGCGCCACAGTTTTATGTTTTTGGTGCAAAAACCTTGCTTGATTTTTTCAGATATAACACCGTTCTAATTTTTTTTTTTAAACCCGAAGAAACCAGGAAAAGCTTTTTGCACTAAATAACATTATATGGAGTGCAAACGAAAAAAATCACATATGATTGCTCCAGTATTCCTGCACTTAAAATTTGAATATTACTTTGAAAATTATGAAAATTCGCTCGCAAAACTTTACAGCCATTTACAACCATTTAACCAAAGTTTGCAGTTGCTGGCCCATAGTGCGTTTTAGCGTTGTTTTCGACTACAAAAATTCTCCTTCAAAACTTATTGTGCTTGCTTTAAATTTGTCTTCATCATCACCATCATTACATTCTTTAGCTTACTTGAGGCTAATATCCTCAATTTGTGTTTTTCGTCTATTAGTAACATTTATTTTTTTTTCTTGTGAGGGGTTTTTTTTGGTAATTAAAGTCAATTATGCTGAAATAATTGTTTTAGAGATTTTTGGTGGTATTTTGTACAGATTTTTTATACTTGTTATTTTTTTTTTTTTTTGATATTTAAACTAAATTAACTTAAGCATAATTGTTTAGGAATACATTGAAGGATAGAAATACATTGCTTAATCAAAATGTCTCAGAATCTGAGGTTTTTTTTTATAGAAATCTGAAACTTTTTCAAAACGAAAAATGTCTCAGAAACTGAGAATTTTTCTATAGGAAAAATGTATAAGACAAATACTTTTTCTGTTGGAAAAATATCTAATAACTAAAGACTTTTTCTATAGGAAAAACGTTCAAAATTGCATACTATTTCTATGGAAAAATTGTCTTAGAATAGTAGACTTCTTTAAAGGAAAACTTTTTCTATAGGAAAACCATTTAAAAATTTGATACTATTTCTATAATTTCGAAAAAATCGTTTTTTTTTTTGATTTTTCAGCCAATTCAATCTTAGAAACTTTATGATGTTTCTATATGAGAAGAAATTTTGGGGGGGTATTTATGTGAAGACACATGCCAAAGATATCCATATCAATACGAAATAATCTTTATTGAATTTAAGTCGATACGTATTTTTGCTCTAGACCAGTGGTTACCAACCTATGGTACGCGTACCACTAGGGGGTACGCGAAACTGTCCGCGGGGGTACGCAACATTTTAGTAATTTGGACATTTATTTTAGATTAACCTTTCAATGCTGGATCCGCATCTGGCTTCCAAATTTTTCCATAACGTCAGGTTTTTAAGAAAGTTAAGTTCAAAGTTTACAAAAAACCTATTTTTGTGCAGTTTTTGCGATATTTTGAGATCTGACCACTTGTTTTCGATTAACCTTTCGATGCTGGTTCCGAATATGGTTCCCAAATTTTTCTAAGATGTCAGTTTTTTGAGAAAATGTATGTCAAAGTTCTCAAAAAACGTTTTTGGGTATTTTTAAAACGGTTTCTGTAGAGTGGAAATTTTGGTACCATTTTGTTAGGCTCAAGATGTCCTTTAATTGTACATATATATGGGGGTGTTTCATTCGAAAAGTCACAGAATTGTTGATCTGCCCTTGTATTAAAAAAAAGACATTTTGAAAACAAAAATCAAAAACATTATATTTCCGCCCTCTGTGCTGTGTTTTTGGAACTTTTTTTAAGAGTTCAAAAAACGTCCGTTGTTTTAAATTTTGGTGTAGAATCGGCTGGTGAAATCAGATTTGCAATATTTTCAGCTGTTTTTGATCTGAAGAAAAATCACCCCATGGAGCGAAAATTTTTCCTAAAAATACCACCATTGTTTTGATCTCCCCTAAAGCCTTCAAAAAAATTATAATATTGTAATACCCGCCGATCAAGAATTTCAAAATTAACTCTAATATTTATATGAGAAGTTTTTTAACAAAAACAACAAGCTCGTTAAAGGATACGCGGCTGACAAAATTTAAAAATAGGGGTACGCGAGCCAAAAACGTTGGTAACCGCTGCTCTATTGGTTGGTAACCGCTGCTCTATTCCTGTTAGTTCGGGAGCTTTCGAAATTTTCTCGAAGGTCCAAATTATTTCATAAGGGAACAACAAACTTTTAAAACACGGATATGGCCGATCTCTCTTTTATATATATTTTAAGTTTCAGGACAATCGGTTCAGATACTTCCCTTGTCAGACTCTAAGAATTTTTCCGTAGAAAAATGAATCAGAACCTGAGAATTTTTTTTTAGGAAAAATGTGCTATTGTTAGAATCTGAAATTTTTTCTATCGGAAAAATTACTTAAAATCTAAAACTTTTTCTGAGACTTTCTCTATTAGAAGAATGTCTCACTTTTTCCTTCGGGAAAATGGCTTAGAATCTGAGATTATTTCTATAGGAAAAAGAACTCAGAATCTGATACTTTTTCTATAGGAAAAATGTCTCAGAATCAGAGACTTTCTTTAGGAAAAATGCCTCAGAATCGAAAACTTTTTCTATTGGGAATATGTCTCAGAAGCTAAGACTTTTTCTATAGGAAAAAGATCTCAGAATCTGAAACTTTTTTTTAGCAAAACTGTCTTAAAATCTGAAACTCTTCTATATCAAAAGCATCTATGAATCTGAGACTTATTCTATAGGAAAAATGGCTCAGAATCGTGCCCATTTTCTATAAAAAATCATTTCAGAATCTGAGACATTTTTTATACGAAATTTGTCTCAGAATCTGAGAACTCAGAATCTCGAACTTTTTCTATATGAAAATGTTATCCTTTCATATAGGAAAATGTATCCAAATATAAGACTTTTTTATATGAAAAATATATCATAATCTGAAACTTTTTCTATAGAAAAAATCTCTGAATACGAGACTTTTTTATAGGAAAAATATCTCAGAATCTTAGAATTTCTATAGAAAAAGTGTCTTAGAATCTAAAACTTGTTATGTAGGAAAAATGTATCAGAATCTAAGACTGTTTCTATAGAAAAAATGTCTTACAAATTTATTTTAGAATAACAATTTTTTTTAGAAAAATTGTATTGGATTCAGAATCTGAAACTTTTTTTATAGGAAAAATGTCTTAAAGTCTGAGACATTTTTATTGGAAAAATATCGCAGAAGACTTTTTCTATCGGAAAAATGTTTCTAAATCTGAGACCTTTACTATAAGAAAAATTTCTCAGAATACTTAGTAGACATATTTTATAGGAAAACTATCTCTCAAACAGAAACAGTTTCTATAGAAAAAATGGCTCAGAATCTGCTATTTTTCGAAAGTAATATGTTCCAGAATGTGAAAATGTTTCCCCGAGTAAAATTTTAATATGGCGTCACATAAAATTATATAACGTTTGATCTGTCCTCGATTACAATTAGATATAATTTTATCCCAAAAATGGTGGATAGAATTGCATTAAATTGGATTTATTAATATCTTATTTTATTCATTTGTATATAGTTTGATACAATTTTGTCCGAAATTTGTCTCTATCCAATGGCATCAAATTATATGTGATTGGATACAATAAGATCCAATTCTATATAATTGTATAAAATCTTATCAGGTTATAGTGAATCTTTTTTTGGTTGAAATAACATACATCACAGGTCAACGATACATACACCAAATAAAGTTTGTGAACGCTTCGAACCAGAAGATGTAGTTTATTAAACTGTAAAAATACTTGTTATATTTTTAAACTGTAAAAAAACTTAGAAAAATTCAAACTTTAAAAAATCTTAGAACAATTTCAAACTGTAAAAAATCTTTTTTTTAACATATATGGTTAATATGACATCACCTAAGAAATATATAATTAAATATTAAATGCTCTTGAAAAACATTTAAGTTTAGTTTAATATATAATTTTATATAATTGAAGGTGACGTAATATATATTTTTATATAAAATGAAGTTTTGATACTTGTGGCTTATATAATTTTATATAGTAACATCAACCATATTTATTTATATCTGAATTATCATCAAATAATATGTAATTACATAAAACTCCATATGAAAATCAAGAAAATCTGTTAACTTATATGTAATCATAAAACACACAAACATTTTTTTTTTCATGAGCGATTTTCATAGTATTTATGAACAAATTCATACAATTTATTAACTTTTTCATGATATTTATAAACTTTTTCATAGTATTTATGAAAAATGTTAAAAATTCTTAAATTTCACATATTATGATTTATTCATAAATACTATGCAAAAGTTTATAAATATTATGAAAATTTTTTTTTGATATAATTTTATCAAATTAGATATAATTTGATATAATTATATCCACCAAATCCTGGATATAATTATATATAATTTTATCAAATTATATATAATTTTATATAATTTTATCCAACTTTTTGGAAAATTTTACCTCTTTATATATTTTTTTTTTTATTAAGAATTACCATATAATTACAAATCATATACTAATTTTACCTAACCGAGAACTGGTAACAATGACCTTCGTCTCGTTGTAGCGAAACAGACCAAGGCCTCTGGTGGTAATCGAACCCACGACCCCCAGACTCATAGGCTAGCACGCTACCAACTAGCCTACTGGGGCGCCTACCTCTTTATATAATTTTATATAATTATATATAATTTGATATAATTTTATCAAATTATATATAATTATATCAAAATTTTTTTTACTCGGGATACGTCTATATTTAATTTTTTTTACCCGGGTCATTATGAAAAATATCTCAGAATATAAAACATTAATAAGTGTTAAATAGACTCACAAACTTAATTCGAGCAAAATATTCCAATACACCGCTTTAACTGTATATCGGGCGAAATTTGTAAGTCCAAAAATGGTCCGATTGTAATCAGATTGGATAAGGTTATTAAAGTACGCGTTAAACACACAAAAACAAAACTTTAATAAACAATTTTCTATTTTCTTGATATTTGAGAGATGTATGTGAATATCGGAAGGTGGTCTGTATGAGGGCTACAAGAAGAAATTTCAGATTGCTTAGAAATTCGGAATGGTTATTTTTGAATACAAAACACGTTTGCAAACGATATTAAAGTCATTTAAGCCAAAATTAAAGCGGACCTTTGTATGGAGGCTTGGTCCAAACATGGATCCAATTCCAATAGGTTTCGTCCTTGGGCCAAATGAAGCTCAAGTTTCAAATATCAGGCAAATCGATTGTTAGTTGCGACCTGTATCGTGTTTACAACGGATAGATGGACGGACGGACACCGCTAGAATAACTAAAAAGTTATTCTGAGTCGTTCGGTATACTTGAAAGTAGGTCTAGAATCAATATTTCGGGTAGTTACAAACATCAGCACAAAGTCATTATGGCCTGTACCACAGAGTGGTGTAGTGTATAAAAAAAATGTTATTTGAAAAATAAATTTTGTAAAAAAAATATTTAAAAAAAATTTCGGTGAAACATTTTTTTTTTTTAAAAGAATTTTTTTTTTTTTTTGTTTATACAAGTATTTTCTTAATTTAAACTTATTGAAAATTCCTTGACATTTGTTCTTGTAAATTTTTTAGAGTTATTTTTCTTCTAGATAATTGGAATTTAGATATATAAAAAAAAATCTTAAATAAACATCACTTCAATCTCATAAATTTTTGGACCACAGTAAAGTGAATGTACAATAAACTAGAATAAAAAACTTTTGACATCATTTTGTTTTTTTTTTTTTTTTTACTTGCAAACTGGAAAAAACACAACTGCTTTATAAAGTTAAATATTTAAATGAAAAGGTGTTAACAAAACAGAAACTTTATGAAGATGTTCAAAGGTGGCAAAAGACAAATTAAGGAATAATTTAGAAATAAAATAAAATAAAAATAAAATTTTTATTAAAAAAAATAAGTTATGTAATAACAAGGGAAGTCCCCCAACCATTATACACAGATTTATCTGAAACTTAAGTTTTATATAAAGAGACGCTTTAAGTTTTGGGGTGTAACGGCCATTTTTAAGTTTAAAAATTTCGTTGCCTGCCTTCTTATGAAAATGATCCTTCGGGAAAATTCCAATTATTCCCGAATAAATATGAATATTGTCCAGAGAAAAAATACGTTTTGTCTTAAATTTAACAAGGATTAATTCATAATCATATGGATATCGTAAGTCTATGGTTTCATATAAAACCCTCCCAAAATCTCCACATTTTCGTGAAAAAAAATTTAACGAAGACGAATTTTTGCGAGGGTATTTGGATGAGTACTAAAAAATATTTCTTCCATTTAAAAACATCATATTATTTCTTCAGAATTAATAACTCAAATTTCCATTTTTACCAAGATGCCCGATAAGCCGTGACACCCTAACCTTTAAATCGTTATTTTCTTGAAAAATTTCTCTTATCTTACTAACTCTACCTTGGTAAAAGATTATTTAAAATTTTGTTATATACCACAGCCAATATTGTACATGAACCAAATGATATATGTCTGAAGGTTGAGATTAAATGGAGTAAAACTGCATTTAGAGTTTTGATTTCAAAGTTTTAAAGGATACATTTTCTAAAATATTTCTGAAATATTTGTACTTGTCCTAGGATGCCACTGGTGATGGCAAATGAAAGAAGAGGATATCTCCTAATTTTTTAATTTTTTTTATTTTGCCATATCAGGATAAAAGGAATGTGCATAAAGTCATTTGAAAACTTTATCAAAATATTTTGTTGGACATTTTTAATGATATTGAAGGATAAAGGTTTGAAAGGACGTAATAAAGTAGAAAAATTAGGGGAGATCTTCATCTTTCATTTGCTGTCACTAGGGGCATCCTAGGACAAGAACAAATATTAAAAACATATTTTTTAAATGTAATCCTCCAAATCTTTGAAGTTCTTTTAAAAGAACACAGGATCACGAAATGAAAAAAACTGTAAATGCAGTTTTACTATATTATCCAGTTCGTGCTTAGCGACTTTTTACCTCTTTGTTGGACGGTGTAATTAAACCTAATATATATTTAAATATGTTATTCATAATATATTGGTGTAGATTAAAAATTATATAAACAAAAAACAAACATCCCCAAAAAGGTAAAAAAACTTTATCCTTTTTTAAAGATTATAACAAGTCAAAAATTATAAATTCTTCAAAAATCTGCAAACAAAAAAAAAATATGTAACAACATAAACTTAATTTCACAGACCCAAATAAGACACCAGAAATATAAGCCAACACCAACAGACAGACAGACATTATGTAAATCCTTTTTTTGACCGTAAAATTTGTTAAGTTGTACAAATGTTTTTGTTTTGATTTTGAATTTTTATTGGTAACAACATGGATTTTTAAAGTTTAGCAAGTTAGTTGCCAACAACTAAATATGCATGTATGTATGAGTTTTTGTTTTTAGTACTGTTAGAAGAAGTCTTGTAAATGTTTGCACATTGACACATTTAATGTTGCATGCAGCAAATGTTTGCAAATGTAAACATACATACACAGTTACTTCTCGGTGTACAGCAACAACAAAATCATAGTGTTACAAAACTTTTGTAATAACTAAGTATGGTATCCCGAGTAAAAAAAATGATATGACGCAATATATAATTTAATATGGGTTCGTGTCTATTTTGATATAAACTTATACGAAAAATGGTTTCATAAGATTTGATCGAAAATTATATAATACTATCAGTTTATATAACTTTATATCGACTTTGATACGAGTTTTGGTCTAATCCAATGATATAAAATTTTATCCAATTATATTAAAATTTATACAATTTTATAAATCGGATGTTTTTTTTTTAGTTTTTAATAAAAAGTTAAAAAATAAAAAATAAAAATAAGTTGTTTTTGAAAAAAACTTCGAAAAATTTCAAAAATGGGGTCATGTTAAACTTTATATAAAACACTTTGAAAATATTCTCATAAATATTTGTCCTTGGAAAAACTTAGAAAAATTTTAAAAAATGGAGTCATATAAAATTTTATATAAAACACTTAGAAAATATTCTCATAAATATTTGTCCTTGGAAAAACTTAGAAAAATTTTAAAAAATGAAGTCATATAAAATTTTATATAAAACACTTAGAAAATATTTGTGATAAAAGATTTTTTCTTGAAAAAAACTTAGAAAAATTTAAAAAAATGGAGTCATATAAAATTTTATACAAAACACTTAGAAAATATTCGTGATAAAAAAGTTGTGCTTGGAAAAAACTTAGAAAAATTAAAAAATAATGGAGGCATATAAAATTTTATATAAAACACTTAGAAATTTGGAATGATGCATGGGACCAGATGTTACAACATAAAGTTATGTATGACGATATCTTAAAAAAATCGTACATCAAAATGTATTATATAAATTGATCTCGCAAGATATAGTGTCACACATGATCATATATGAAATAATATGACTATATAAAAGTATATAAGATCATATTAAATTATTTTTACTCGGGATGTAATGTTTTTGTTTATCCTTTATTTTTTTTTTAGAGATTTTGTTTGTTTTTTATTTTCCTTGTAGAAAAACAATTGTTAACTGCATGACAAAACCTAAAAATATATGGAAGGAATAACAATGACAGTATTGAGTTAATGTATTATAAAGTTAAATTAAATTATATGAATATTCTGAATAAATTGATGAATTTATGTTACATCAAATTATCCCAAAGAAACCTTTTGGCTTACTGTTGCATCATCTGGCTTTAGACTTCCCACAAAAACTTTTTGACAGTGGATTTCATCTCGTCCTCCGGGCTGATAGCTGTTCCAACAACGACTTTCGGGCTTATTGCTCCCAAAGAGTCTATCGCACAGAAAATGCAGATTCGTTGTGATAACCTTCCAGTATGCAAACTAACTCGAAATTGAATCGAAATAACATTGTTTTTCTCTTAAAATTAACTCGATATCGAGTTCGACATAATGTCGAAAAATGTAGTGTTCTCTTTGCTATTATTTATAGAACCGAAACTCTGATGATTTACTGATGTGAAATAAAATCGTAAAAATGGATTAATTTCGAAGTTTTGTAATAATTTCATTTGTAAGGATTAAAAAAAATATATTAAGGGATTTATTCAAAATCCTCTATCTACCATTTTCACGAAAATTACTTTTTGATGGAAAAATATTTAGTATAATCCCTAATCTATGGTGTAAATTTCAGAATAAAACTATTTTTTTGCTATTTTATTTTCATTTCTGGTTTTCTCTATCTTACAGAACTAAGTTTTCTGATTGCAAAACCCTCTATCTTTTCAAATAATTAATTTATAAATATTTTTTTGAATAACTTCATCATGCAGCAATACATGTTTTCATACTAACTTTTGTATGCTGGACATGAATTTGTCAACAAAATTTCAGAAATACGATTTTGGTCCACTGATCATAATTTTTGCTGAAAATTCTTGTTTGACTTTTTTGAAAAATATGGATGTCTTGTTTATATTATGAAACAAAAATTTTATTCTTAAAAATCGCGATGCTGATCAGCATTTGTGGACCAAAATCCCGTTTTTAGTTTTTTTACTATTTTTTTACATAACATACTCAACAGTTGGTCAACTTTTGAGATATGGACTTGGTAAAAAAATTATTTTTGTCTTAAAAATCAGCACATGTGGAATAAAACCGCGATGTCGGATTCTATAAGCCGTTATTATTAATAAACCACGTTAAAAATTTACCAATGTCGTAAATGAAATCATACACACAGAAAACAAATTTGCTAATTTCCAACTGAAATTCAGTTGTTACAACAAAAAATCGGTGGATGCATTTGAATTAAGGTTGAATCATCTAAATATCGGTAGTTACAACAAAATTTTGTTATCACAACTGTCTTTTAATTGAAGCAACTATAAAATTCGTTAGCCACATCAAAATGTAGTAGCAGCAACCGAATTTTGTGTTAATACAACTGAAAAATTCAGTTGGAAATTTATTTTTCTCTGTGTAATATCATCATAAATCATAAATTTTGATTTCTGTAAAGACAGTTGAGCTCAGGCTTTAATTATAATTATTTATGGTTCGTTTTTTACTAGTTCCATATAATCCAGTTATTATAATCTTCAGAAAAACTTTTTATGTCAAATTTATTCAGTTAACAGTCAATTGAACTCTATATGTGAAAATGATTAACACACACAGAAAACAAGTTAGTTGGAAAACAATTAAGACTATAAAAAGTCGATTACTAAAATACTAATTCATTTGTAATTGTAAAATTTCTTTAACTAAAAGTGTTAAACTATTATAATAACCATAGGAATTGCATTTTAACAAAATGAATGTCCTAACAATACAATTATCAGTTGCCTTAACTAACACCAATTTTAAAAAATCGTTATTAAAATAATTAGCTAGCACAACTGATAAAAAAAAATTTATTGGTCACAAAAGTCAACAATTTGTTACAAGAAAATATTTTCCGTTCCCTGCATTTGGAATGTCAAAAAAAAAAAATAATCAATAAAAAAATAAAAATGTTATTTCATAAAAACCTATAAAATTAAATTAATTTAAAAAGACGTTCATCAAATAAAACTTCAAAAATAATCGAATATTCATGTAAGTATTGTAATTAATATAAAACATAGCATTTATTTGATACACAAACTATTTTACATTGCAGTTTCTTGGTCTACAATTCCCGTGAAATTTCCCTTAATATGCTTTTTGTGGACAGCTTCACATCAACAAATCAATATACGTAGATTTTATGTGCACATGTGTAATACGCCGGCTTTTTATAGGAATCTAAAACTGACTCTTATTATTGATACTTACTAATGGATCTTCAAAATTCCACAGCAAATGAGGTATCTGGAACAGCATTTACTCAAGGGATGGGTCCTTAAAATCATCATATTTATGTATATTGACAGTCAGTCGGGTATTCATTTTACATCAAAATTATTCTTTTAGTATAATCCATTTATTCGCAGCTTTCGATTAAATTGAAACGCATTTCAGAATCTGAGAATTTTCGACAGGAAAAAATGTCTCAAAATCTGAGACTTTTTCTATAGAAAAAATGTCTCAGAATCTGAGACTTTTTCTATAAAAAAAATATCTCAGAATCTGAGACTTTTTCTATAAAAAAAATGTCTCAGAATCTGAGACTTTTTCTATAGAAGAAATGTCTCAGAATCTGAGACTTTTTCTATAGAAAAAATGTCTTAGAATTTGAGACTTTTTCAATAGAAAAAATGTCTCAGAATCTGAGACTTTTTCTATAGAAAAAATGTCTCAGAATCTGAGACTTTTTCTATAGAAAAAATGTCTCAGAATCTGAGACTTTTTCTATAGAAAAAATGTCTCAGAATCTGAGACTTTTTCTATAGAAAAAATGTCTCAGAATCTGAGACTTTTTCTATAGAAAAAATGTCTCAGAATCTGAGACTTTTTCTATAGAAAAAATGTCTCAGAATCTGAGACTTTTTCTATAGAAAAAATGTCTCAGAATCTGAGACTTTTTCTATAGAAAAAATGTCTCAGAATCTGAGACTTTTTCTATAGAAAAAATGTCTCAGAATCTGAGACTTTTTCTATAGAAAAAATGTCTCAGAATCTGAGACTTTTTCTATAGAAAAAATGTCTCAGAATCTGAGACTTTTTCTATAGAAAAAATGTCTCAGAATCTGAGACTTTTTCTATAGAAAAAATGTCTCAGAATCTGAGACTTTTTCTATAGAAAAAATGTCTCAGAATCTGAGACTTTTTCTATAGAAAAAATGTCTCAGAATCTGAGACTTTTTCTATAGAAAAAATGTCTCAGAATCTGAGACTTTTTCTATAGAAAAAATGTCTCAGAATCTGAGACTTTTTCTATAGAAAAAATGTCTCAGAATCTGAGACTTTTTCTATAGAAAAAATGTCTCAGAATCTGAGACTTTTTCTATAGAAAAAATGTCTCAGAATCTGAGACTTTTTCTATAGAAAAAATGTTTCAGAATCTGAGACTTTTTCTATAGAAAAAATGTCTCACAATCTAAGACTTTTTCTATAGAAAAAATGTCTCAGAATCTGAGACTTTTTCTATAGAAAAAATGTCTCAGAATCTGAGACTTTTTCTATAGAAAAAATGTCTCAGAATCTGAGACTTTTTCTATAGAAAAAATGTCTCAGAATCTGAGACTTTTTCTATAGAAAAAATGTCTCAGAATCTGAGACTTTTTCTATAGAAAAAATGTCTCAGAATCTGAGACTTTTTCTATAGAAAAAATGTCTCAGAATCTAAGACTTTTTCTATAGAAAAAATGTCTCAGAATCTGAGACTTTTTCTATAGAAAAAATGTCTCAGAATCTGAGACTTTTTCTATAGAAAAAATGTCTCAGAATCTGAGACTTTTTCTATAGAAAAAATGTCTCAGAATCTGAGACTTTTTCTATAGAAAAAATGTTTCAGAATCTGAGACTTTTTCTATAGAAAAAATGTCTCACAATCTAAGACTTTTTCTATAGAAAAAATGTCTCAGAATCTGAGACTTTTTCTATAGAAAAAATGTCTCAGAATCTGAGACTTTTTCTATAGAAAAAATGTCTCAGAATCTGAGACTTTTTCTATAGAAAAAATGTCTCAGAATCTGAGACTTTTTCTATAGAAAAAATGTCTCAGAATCTGAGACTTTTTCTATAGAAAAAATGTCTCAGAATCTGAGACTTTTTCTATAGAAAAAATGTCTCAGAATCTGAGACTTTTTCTATAGAAAAAATGTCTCAGAATCTGAGACTTTTTCTATAGAAAAAATGTCTCAGAATCTGAGACTTTTTCTATAGAAGAAATGTCTCAGAATCTGAGACTTTTTCTATAGAAAAAATGTCTTAGAATTTGAGACTTTTTCAATAGAAAAAATGTCTCAGAATCTGAGACTTTTTCTATAGAAAAAATGTCTCAGAATCTGAGACTTTTTCTATAGAAAAAATGTCTCAGAATCTGAGACTTTTTCTATAGAAAAAATGTCTCAGAATCTGAGACTTTTTCTATAGAAAAAATGTCTCAGAATCTGAGACTTTTTCTATAGAAAAAATGTCTCAGAATCTGAGACTTTTTCTATAGAAAAAATGTCTCAGAATCTGAGACTTTTTCTATAGAAAAAATGTCTCAGAATCTGAGACTTTTTCTATAGAAAAAATGTCTCAGAATCTGAGACTTTTTCTATAGAAAAAATGTCTCAGAATCTGAGACTTTTTCTATAGAAAAAATGTCTCAGAATCTGAGACTTTTTCTATAGACAAAATGTCTCAGAATCTGAGACTTTTTCTATAGAAAAAATGTCTCAGAATCTGAGACTTTTTCTATAGAAAAAATGTCTCAGAATCTGAGACTTTTTCTATAGAAAAAATGTCTCAGAATCTGAGACTTTTTCTATAGAAAAAATGTCTCAGAATCTGAGACTTTTTCTATAGAAAAAATGTCTCAGAATCTGAGACTTTTTCTATAGAAAAAATGTCTCAGAATCTGAGACTTTTTCTATAGAAAAAATGTTTCAGAATCTGAGACTTTTTCTATAGAAAAAATGTCTCACAATCTAAGACTTTTTCTATAGAAAAAATGTCTCAGAATCTGAGACTTTTTCTATAGAAAAAATGTCTCAGAATCTGAGACTTTTTCTATAGAAAAAATGTCTCAGAATCTGAGACTTTTTCTATAGAAAAAATGTCTCAGAATCTGAGACTTTTTCTATAGAAAAAATGTCTCAGAATCTGAGACTTTTTCTATAGAAAAAATGTCTCAGAATCTGAGACTTTTTCTATAGAAAAAATGTCTCAGAATCTAAGACTTTTTCTATAGAAAAAATGTCTCAGAATCTGAGACTTTTTCTATAGAAAAAATGTCTCAGAATCTGAGACTTTTTCTATAGAAAAAATGTCTCAGAATCTGAGACTTTTTCTATAGAAAAAATGTCTCAGAATCTGAGACTTTTTCTATAGAAAAAATGTTTCAGAATCTGAGACTTTTTCTATAGAAAAAATGTCTCACAATCTAAGACTTTTTCTATAGAAAAAATGTCTCAGAATCTGAGACTTTTTCTATAGAAAAAATGTCTCAGAATCTGAGACTTTTTCTATAGAAAAAATGTCTCAGAATCTGAGACTTTTTCTATAGAAAAAATGTCTCAGAATCTGAGACTTTTTCTATAGAAAAAATGTCTCAGAATCTGAGACTTTTTCTATAGAAAAAATGTCTCAGAATCTGAGACTTTTTCTATAGAAAAAATGTCTCAGAATCTGAGACTTTTTCTAAATAAAAAATGTCTCAGAATCTGAGACTTTTTCTATAGAAAAAATGTCTCAGAATCTGAGACTTTTTCTATAGAAAAAATGTCTCAGAATCTGAGACTTTTTCCATAGAAAAAATGTCTCAGAATCTGAGACTTTTTCCATAGAAAAAATGTCTCAGAATCTGAGACTTTTTCCATAGAAAAAATGTCTCAGAATCTGAGACTTTTTCTATAGAAAAAATGTCTCAGAATCTGAGACTTTTTCTATAGAAAAAATGTCTCAGAATCTGAGACTTTTTCTATAGAAAAAATGTCTCAGAATCTGAGACTTTTTCTATAGAAAAAATGTCTCAGAATCTGAGACTTTTTCTATAGAAAAAATATCTTAGAATCTGAGACTATTTCTATAGGAAAAATGTCTCAGAATCTGAGACTTTTCCTATAGAAAAAATGTCTCAGAATCTGAGACTTTTTCTATAGAAAAAATGTCTCAGATTCTAAGACATTTTTCCTATAGAAAAAGACATTTGTCTCAGATTCTGAGACTTTTTCTATAGAAAAAATGTCTTAGAATCTGAGACTTTTTCTATAAAAAAAAAATGTCTCAGAATCTGAGACTTTTCCTATAGAAAAAATGTCTCAGAATCTGAGACTTTTTCTGTAGAAAAAATGTCTCAGAATCTGAGACAAATGTCTTTTTCTATAGGAAAAATGTCTTAGAATCTGAGACTTTTTCAATAGAGAATATGTCTCAGAATCTGAGACTTTTTCTATAGAAATCCAAGAATTTTTCTATAGAAAAAATGTCTCTATTGAAAAAATGTCTCAATAGGAATTTTTCTATAGAAAAAATTCCTCTATAGAAAAAATGTCTCAGAATCTGAGACTTTTTCTATAGCAAAAATGTTTCAGAATCTAAAACTTTTTCTGTGAGAAAAATGTCTCAGAATCAGAGACTTTTTCTATAGAAATAATGTCTTCTATAAAAAAAATTTCATAATTTTTCATTTCATTTCAAATCAGAATCTGAGACTTTTTCTATAGAAAAAATGTTTTTGAAGCTGAGACTTTTTCTATAGAAAAAATATTTCAGAATCTGAGAAATTTTCTATAGCAAAAATGTCTCAGAATCTGGTACTTTTTCTATAGCAAAAATGTCTCAGAATCTGGTATTTTTTCTACAGTTAAAATTTCTCAGATTCTGAGACTTTTTCTACTGGAAAAATGTCTTTTAACCTGAGGCCTTTTTTATAGAAAAAAGTTTGAGAATCGTAGACTTTTTCTATAGAAAAAATTAGACCTTTTTATAGAAAAAAAATATCGTATATTGTGAGACTTTTTCTGTAAAACAAAATATCTCAGAATCTGAGACTTTTTTAAATTTTTTCAGTGAAAAAATTCTTAGATTCTGATATATTTTTTATAGAAAAATTCTCTGATTTGTTCTTAAGAAAAGTTCTCAACTTTTTTTCATTGGAAAAATTCTCACATTCTGACAATTTTATTTATAGAAAAATTCTCTTATATTTTTTAGTATTAATAATTATCGTCTGATTACTAATTTATTTATTGTATTAGATGTTTTTATTTCACTTTAAAATTTTATATATTTTTATTTAATAAAATTGTTTAAAAAAAATAATAAAAATTTATTTGTATGGAAACAGTGTATAAAAAATATTGATTGGGGCCACCATATAACGCTTTTTAAAATTCGATCACTCCAACCAATGTCAATTTTAACATAAAATTATTCGGTGCTTATGATAGAATTTACCGGTAGAGGCAACTGAATTAAGTAATAGTTGTTGGAACCGCAAAAATTCAGTTGGCAAACAATTCGGTTGTTGCAACTGAATCTGTTTTCTGTGTGCAGATCGCCGCCGCTAAGGATTGAACCTATGATCTGTTATGTTTTGCTATTAACTGCCTCTTAAATACGATCACTCCAGACCGATAAGCTAATTTGGGTGTTAAGCAAGTATTAACTAAATCATGATTTTTCAATAATACCCAGCAAAACTTCGCTTATCAAGTAGTTAACTTAAGGGGTTAGCAGAAATATGAGTAACTAGTTACCTCCTAATTTCAATGTTAATTACTTAACAATGGTGATGTCATTGGAGGTAACCATATTTTTCCTTTTTTTGCGCAATGTAATGCTACACACAGAAAACGGATTCGTTGTGCCAACCAAATTTAGAACCAACCAAATTTTTGTAGTCCAGCCAACTATCACTTTTATCAGTTGTGATTACTAATAATTTCATTCCGATCTACCGAATTTAATTTTAATCAATTGGTAAGAAATGGTTGTTATGACCGATATTTTAGCACTTTAACTAAAATATTTTATTAATGGGCTCCCTCAACCGTAAAATAAAAATACAAAATTTATGTTTTTTTGTAATATATTTATTAAATAAGTTAGTTTAACACAAATATTTACAAAAGTTGGTATTTACTACTACCACAATTTTAAATAATATTTTTTTGTATAAAAAAATTTTCAGAATCTGAGAAAAAGGTTTCAGCCACTGAGAATTTTTAAAGAAAAAATGTCATAGAATCTGAGGCTTTTTCTACAGAAAAAATTTCTCAGAATCTGAGACTTCTTCTATCGAAAAAATGTCTCAGAATCTGAGACTTTTTCTTTAGAAAATTTGTCCCAGAATCTGAGACTTTCTGATTTTTTTTCTATAGACAAAATGTCTCAGAATCTGACACTTATTCTTTATAAAAATATCTCAGAATCTGAGACTTTTTCTACAGAAAAAATGTTTCAGAATCTGAGACTTTTTCTATAGAAAAAATGTCTCAGAATCTGAGACTTTTTCTATAGAAAAATTGTCTCAATTGTCTCTTTTTCTATAGAAAATTGTCTATAGCAAAATTGTCTAAGAATCTGAGACTTTTTCTACGGAAAAAATGTTTCAGAATCAGAGACTTTTTCTATAGGAAAAATGTCTCAGAATCTGAGACTTTTTCTATAGAAAAATGCCTCAGAAACTGAGAATTTTTCTATAGAAAAAATGTCTCAGAATCTGAGACTTTTTCTACAGAAAAAATGTTTCAGAATCTGAGACTTTTCTATAGAAAAAATTTCTCAGAATCTGATATTTTTTCTATAGAAAAAATGTCTTAGAATCTGAGAATTTTTCTATAGAAAAAAATGTTTTAAATCTCAGAATCTGATATTTATTCTATAGAATCTGACATTTATTCTATAGAAAAAATGTCTCAGAATCTGAGACTTTTTCTATAGAAAAATTATCTCAGAATCTGAGACTTTTTCTATAGAAAAATTGTCTCAGAATCTGAGACTTTTTCTATAGAAAAATTGTCTCAGAATCTGAGTCTTTTTCTATAGAAAAATTGTCACAGAATCTGACAATATTTCTATAGAAAAAGTCTCAGATTCTTAGACAATATTTCTATAGACAATTTTTCTATAGAAAAAGTCTCAGATTCTGAGACAATTTTTCTGTAGAAAAAGTCTCAGATTCTGAGACAATTTTTCTGTAGAAAAATTCTCAGATTCTGAGACAATTTTTCTATAGAAAAAGCCTTAGATTCTGAGACAATTTTTCAATAGAAAAAGTCTCAGATTCTGAGACAATTTTTCAATAGAAAAAGTCTCAGATTCTGAGACAATTTTTCAATAGAAAAAGTCTCAGGTTCTGCGACAATTTTTCAATAGAAAAAGTCTCAGATTCTGAGACAATTTTTCAATAGAAAAAGTCTCAGATTCTGAGACAATTTTTCAATAGAAAAAGTCTCAGATTCTGAGACAATTTTTCTATAGAAAAGTCTCAGATTCTGAGACAATTTTCCTATGGAAAAAGTCTCAGATTCTGAGAAAAATTTTCTATGGAAAAAGTCTCAGATTCTGAGACAATTTTTCTATGGAAAAAGTCTCAGATTCTGAGACAATTTTTCTATGGAAAAAGTCTCAGATTCTGAGACAATTTTTCTATGGAAAAAGTCTCAGATTCTGAGACAATTTTTCTATGGAAAAAGTCTCAGATTCTGAGACAATTTTTCTATGGAAAAAGTCTCAGATTCTGGGACAATTTTTCTATGGAAAAAGTCTCAGATTCTGAGACAATTTTTCTATATAAAAAGTCTTAGAATCTGAGACAGTTTCTCTATAGAAAAAGTCTTAGAATCTGAAACAATTTTTCTATAGAAAAAGTCTCAGATTCTAAGACAATTTTTCTATAGAAAAAGGCTCAGAATATGAGAAAATTTTTCTATAGAAAAAGTCTCAGATTCTGAAACAATTTTTCTATAGTAAAAGTCTCAGATGCTAAGACAATTTTTCTATAGAAAAAGTCTCAGATTCTAAGAAAATTTTTCTATAGAAAAAGTCTCAGATTCTGAGACATTTTTTCTATAGAATAAATGTCAGATTCTATAGAATAAATATCAGATTCTGAGATTTAAAACATTTTTTTCTATAGAAAAATTCTCAGATTCTAAGACATTTTTTCTATAGAAAAAATATCAGATTCTGAGAAATTTTTTCTATAGAAAAGTCTCAGATTCTGAAACATTTTTTCTGTAGAAAAAGTCTCAGATTCTGAGACAATTTTTCTATAGAAAAAGTCTCAGATTCTGAGACAATTTTTCTATAGAAAAAGTCTCAGATTCTGAGACAATTTTTCTATAGAAAAAGTCTCAGATTCTGAGACAATTTTTCTATAGAAAAAGTCTCAGATTCTGAGACAATTTTTCTATAGAAAAAGTCTCAGATTCTGAGACAATTTTTCTATAGAAAAAGTCTCAGATTCTGAGACAATTTTTCTATAGAAAAAGTCTCAGATTCTGAGACAATTTTTCTATAGAAAAAGTCTCAGATTCTGAGACAATTTTTCTATAGAAAAAGTCTCAGATTCTGAGACAATTTTTCTATAGAAAAAGTCTCAGATTCTGAGACAATTTTTCTATAGAAAAAGTCTCAGATTCTGAGACAATTTTTCTATAGAAAAAGTCTCAGATTCTGAGACAATTTTTCTATAGAAAAAGTCTCAGATTCTGAGACAATTTTTCTATAGAAAAAGTCTCAGATTCTGAGACAATTTTTCTATAGAAAAAGTCTCAGATTCTGAGACAATTTTTCTATAGAAAAAGTCTCAGATTCTGAGACAATTTTTCTATAGAAAAAGTCTCAGATTCTGAGACAATTTTTCTATAGAAAAAGTCTCAGATTCTGAGACAATTTTTCTATAGAAAAAGTCTCAGATTCTGAGACAATTTTTCTATAGAAAAAGTCTCAGATTCTGAGACAATTTTTCTATAGAAAAAGTCTCAGATTCTGAGACAATTTTTCTATAGAAAAAGTCTCAGATTCTGAGACAATTTTTCTATAGAAAAAGTCTCAGATTCTGAGACAATTTTTCTATAGAAAAAGTCTCAGATTCTGAGACAATTTTTCTATAGAAAAAGTCTCAGATTCTGAGACAATTTTTCTATAGAAAAAGTCTCAGATTCTGAGACAATTTTTCTATAGAAAAAGTCTCAGATTCTGAGACAATTTTTCTATAGAAAAAGTCTCAGATTCTGAGAAAATTTTTCTATAGAAAAAGTCTCAGATGACAATTTTTCTATAGAAAAAGTCTCAGATTCTGAGACAATTTTTCTATAGAAAAAGTCTCAGATTCTGAGACAATTTTTCTATAGAAAAAGTCTCAGATTCTGAGACAATTTTTCTATAGAAAAAGTCTCAGATTCTGAGACAATTTTTCTATAGAAAAAGTCTCAGATTCTGAGACAATTTTTCTATAGAAAAAGTCTCAGATTCTGAGACAATTTTTCTATAGAAAAAGTCTCAGATTCTGAGACAATTTTTCTATAGAAAAAGTCTCAGATTCTGAGACAATTTTTCTATAGAAAAAGTCTCAGATTCTGAGACAATTTTTCTATAGAAAAAGAGACAATTGAGACAATTTTTCTATAGAAAAAGTCTCAGATTCTGAGACAATTTTTCTATAGAAAAAGTCTCAGATTCTGAGACAATTTTTCTATAGAAAAAGTCTCAGATTCTGAGACAATTTTTCTATAGAAAAAGTCTCAGATTCTGAGACAATTTTTCTGTAGAAAAAGTCTCAGATTCTGAGACAATTTTTCTATAGAAAAAGTCTCAGATTCTGAGACAATTTTTCTATAGAAAAGTCTCAGATTTTGAGAAAATTTTTCTATTGAAAATTCTGAGTTTTTGAGACATTTTGCGTTAGAATAATTCCTATTTTTTCTTATCTCTTGGTAAAGTCTCAGATTCTACTTACGATATTTTTCTTAATGTAAAGATTTTGGTCCGGAAATTTGGCAGAAAACATGGACTCATCATTACTAAATCTTTAGCAGTATATTATATTCAATTTTCTAACCCATTGATGTCTCATCTTTTTCCGTCTTTGTTATCTTCCTCCTCTGAAAAATAAATAGGTCATTCACTTTTAGAGCGATATTTTTGTTATTAATAAACTTACCGATTTTAAACGAATTCTTCATTTGTCCATATTTGATCCCTTTATTAAAATTATTTAAGTATTTTGCAATAAAAACATTTTTTTTGTAATTATTAGTAATGAATAAAAATAAAATTAATTTGAATATTTTTTTCTGACGTTAGTCGCAGAAAACAATTTTCGTTGCACGAGACAAATTAACGATTGTGATATCCAATTTTTGTTTTTTAAATGGTTACGTGTACTATTGGTTGGTGGAACAGTATTGGTTTTTTAATGTTTTGTTTATCTAACCAATATGTGGTCACTAAGGCTTTTTTACATTTATAAATATTGTTTTTCTTCCCTAGCTGTAAAAAAATAGTAAGATGAAATAAATTATGTATTTAATAATAGAAATTTGATAATTCCAACTGAATCCTAACTACTCTTTTTTCTGTGTGTACACACAGAAAAAAAAAATTTCAATCGAATTTTTCATTTGTACCTATTCAATATTCAGTTGCTGCTATATATATTTGGCTCGGGCAACCGAATTGTGACAACCTACATTCAAATGTAGCAGCCGACTTTTAGTTGTATCAACCGAATTTCGATTGGAAATTGCCTAATTTGTTTTCTGTGTGTAATGGTAATGGTAATGAGTAGTATTCAAAGCCATTAAGGGACGCAGGAAGGGGTACTCATTACCAAGTTTTTCCTGGGTAATTAATTTTTATTAAAATGCAAAACCCTCTATCTGATCATTTTCATTCATGTACTTTTAATATTTTTGAGAAACAAAACCCTCTATCTATCATAAAATCCCCAATACAAATGCAAAAAATAGTCATTACCACTTCCCAGTGAAGTGCTTTAAAACTATGACAAATGTAATGAAATACAACAAAAATAACAAAAAACACAAGAAAACAACACACAATCATTTTTTTCTACTCCGGAGTACATAGATATTCAGCTCTTAACTCATAACCTATCGCGACACCTTCATACAAATGTAAGTAGATATTCAGTAGATTAGAACTCCTCCAGGGAAGTAGTTGGAAGTTGTTTGAAAGCTCGGAGTACTTCTTATCTACTGAATATCTACTTACTTTTGTATGGGAGTGTCGCGGAAGCTAATGAGTTAAGTGCTGAATAAAAACTTTTTATGGAGTAGAAAAGAATGCTGTTGTTGTATTTCATTACATTTGTTATAGTTTTAAAGCACTCCAAATAGAAGTACTCCGCACTTTTTTGCTGGGTTAATTTAAAAAAAATGTAGAATATCGAATTTTAATTACTCTAACAATACGCGAAATAAACAGTTTTTTGGCTCTCCTGAAAAGTTGTGTTTTTTTAGATAGAGGGTTTTCAATATAGGTCGTCGATATTTATGTATATTATTTTTTTATTACTTCAATTTATTATAACTTGCTACTAACAATTTTTATCTGCTCTTTTCTTTAAATTAATTTTTACCACTTTTTATTCTATATTTGTCTCACTTGAGATTTGAACCCAGAACTTTCTGTTTACTGGTTTATCACCGAAAAAAATCGGTCCAGTTTTAGAGCTAGCCCCCATATGAAGGTTTCTATTTCAAATGTACCACGAAAAAAAAAATGTTGTTGGATCAAAGTCAAACTTTGAGAGCTTATTGCCCTATATGAAAGTAACAAATCGTGGAACAAAAGTTTTCGTTTTTCGGAAAAATGGGCGAGATAGGCGTGGTCAAACATGGTAAAATTGAGCAATTTTTGCATGATGTCGCTTTATATTTAATTTTTTTCTACAGTAACTCAACGATTCTGAAATTTTTGAAACACATCTATTTTATAGTGTTTTGTATGGGATATCGATTGGCATTATTAGTTTTTGGAAAAAATTCAGAACTATGTCTGAATTTTTCAAATGAAAAATAAAAATCGATGTAGCAAAAAACACGCCATTTTTAATTTTTTTAAAAAAAATTTTAAATTAAAGTTCATTTCATTCTCTACATCATATCAAATTTTCAGAGAGCAGTTATTTTTGGTTTTCGAGAAAATTGGCTTTAAATTTTAAATGTCTTATTTTATTTTCCATATCACTCATACGCCACGATACATTTATTTTTGCACTTAACAAAAACTTGTTTAATTCTGTTTAGATAACAGATTTAGAGCTGATTTGTCTTATTTATAGGAATTCGACTGTTTTTTTGTTGACCAGAGATATACAGTGCCATCGCTTACTCGTCTTCTGTGTAATAAGAATGACAATTTTTTTGAACTTTAAAATCTTTGAATGATGAAGAAGGTTTGTAAAATTTTTGAAGTGCAGACTTTAAAATATTTTTTGGAACTTGTCTACTTCTGATATATTTTAAATTTTTAGTTGTAAGGCAATGTGTTTAATATCAGAGTATTCTTAAAAATTAACAACGGCTGTGAATATTGTTGCCTGGATTTATTCCAGTAAATGGCTAAGAGGCGTTCCAGAATTTCAACAATCATAAGGCATAGATCACTTCTGAAATATTGTTATTTTATTGATATTGAATGCAACCTTGATACGAAGAATCTTGAAAAACAGTCGAATTCTTATTATAAATATGACAAATCAATAGAGTCCGGCCGAAACCAGTTTTTCGAGGCCAAACCGAAACCGAACCAAAACCGAAACTAAAAAAAAATTAATGCCTGGCTGAATAAAATTTTTGTTTATTTCTTTTTTAAGATAAATATACAGCACTTAATATTTTTAAACCATCGGAATTGTTGTATTTATTAAAAAATATATCGTCGAACTATATTCAATAAATGCCAACTCGAAAAAGCTTACTTTTCAGGAGAGCTAAAAAACTAGTTATTTCGCATATTATTGTAAAAATAAACAATGTACCTTCCATAAGATGGTTTAAATATTCTAAACAATTTTTACCTATGCCAAAAATTTCGTATTTTGCACTTGTTTGCGTATTTTTCAGAGATGGCATTTATTACTGTATCAAAAAATAAATATTTTTTAGAGTTGGCATATTTTGTCGGAAAATAAAAATATATTTTTTTTTGAAAATTTTTTTTAATTTTTTTTTTTTTTTGGATTTTGTTTTCCTTATGCCTTTATGATACTTGCTTGTTTCAAGTTACTTGTTGCTGCATTTATTAGGGTTTTTCTATGGGAATTTCGATAAATTCAAAATTTTTGGTTTAAGTTATCGAAATTTTTATAGAAAAACCCTAATAAATGCAGCAACAAGTAACTTGAAACAAGCAAGTATTATACGCACTTTAGTACGGTAATTGCAAAAACTAAAAAAAATTAAAAATCTTTGAATATTTTTAAAAGTTACTAGCTCCAAAAGCATTTTAATATCGGGGTTATCAACTTTGGCACTTTGTAACTCACGCTGTATTGAAAAAGTGTCACTCCAAACTAGCTATTTTGAAAGCTTATATCATTGGCTTTATTCGCCCCACCCAAAATGTTTCAATCTGATAAATAGTTTGAAAGTTACATATTACATAAGCAATTTTTTTTTTTGCAAACACTATTTACCAATATTTTCAAAATGGCAATATCTCGAAAACTAGTCATTAGATATCAAAATGTTTACCAGATTCGTGTTCAACGTGGCAATTGCAATAATAAATGTGGTCTAATTTTTTTTTTTTTTAAATTTTGAAAAATTTTTGGAAATTTACAATGGGAGTTGGCATTTATTTTCACCAAAAAAAATATGTACTTTGAGTTAGCAGAATAACAAAAATTGATGTAAAACGACAAAAAATATTTTGTTTGCTCTGAAATTTTTACCACAGATGGGTATTGCATAGGGGAACTATTTGCCATCGGAAACTCATTTCGGTCAAATTTGAGTTGGCATATTTTGAATATAGGTTCACGATATATATTTTTAAAAACTTACAAAAAAATCATATTTAAATAAACTTAAAAAAAAATTGTTCATTAAATCTGTAGATTAAGAAAAAAAAAATTATTTGAAATGTAACAGTAACACGTTAATTGGAAAACCTTGTTACATTTTTAAAATGAACTGAATCAAGTGTAATGATACTCGAAATTGAAAAATTCAGCAACTTTTTTATATAATTTTTAAAATACTAAAATTTTGCCGAATACCGAATAGGGGCCGAAACCCCATTATTCGGCCGAAGTCGAGACCGAAACCGAATATTCGGTTGGACTCTACAAATCAGCTCTAAATCAATTATCTAAATAGAATTAAACAAGTTTTTGGAAAGTGCAAAAATAAATGTATCGTGGCGTATGAGTGATATGGAAAATAAAATAAGACATTCAAACTTTAAAGCCAATTTTCTCGAAAACCAAAAATAACTGCTCTCAGAAAATTTGATATGATGTAGAGAATGAAATGAACTTTAATTAAAAATTTTTTTAAAAAAAATTAAAAATGGCGTGTTTTTTGCTACATCGATTTTTATTTTTCATTTGAAAAATTCAGACATAGTTCTGAATTTTTTCCAAAAACTAATAATGCCAATCGATAGCCCAAACAAAACACTATAAATTAGATGTGTTTCGAAAATTTCAGAATCGTCGAGTTACTGTAGAAAAAATTAAATATAAAGCGACATCATGCAAAAATTGCTCGATTTTACCATGTTTGACCACGCCTATCTAGCCCATTTTTCCGAAAAACGAAAACTTTTGTTCCACGATTTGTTACTTTCATATAGGGCAATAAGCTCTCAAAGTTTGACTTTGATCCAACAACATTTTTTTTTTCGTGGTACGTTTGAAATAGAAACCTTCATATATTGGTCCGCTTTATTTTGGCACAAATGACTCTAACACGCGTATTGTAATAGATAGCTTTTCAAAATTTACAGGTAGTCGTGTTTTGAATTCAATAATCACCATTACAAATTTTAAAGGAATCGGACCAGTTCTTTTTGTAGCCCCTATACAAACCACCTTCCCGATATTAACATAAATCTCTCAAATATCATGAAAATAGAAAATATTTTATTGAAATTTTGTTTGGGACCTATGTTTCGGAAAACACTGGTGTAGGTTATTATATGGTCGGTCTTGACCGACTATAATTTTCTTACTTGTTTTTAATTTATTTTGCTTTGACAAACTCAAAATATTTATTATTTATTTTCCCACATTTAGTCAATAATTTGTAGATTGGAAACCGAATTAAAGTAAATAAAAAAGATTTAATAATTTTTTTTTTTTACATTCCAATTTTAAAAGTTACCACATAGTTGATTTTTACTTTAAATCTACGGGAATTCCCTCTCGTCTAATCACGCCTTTAAAGACAAATTTATTTTTATTTTTTTAATTACAATTAAAATTTAAAGAACTTTTGTTAAATTTTAAAATAATACCAATCTTAAATTAAAAAGAAATTCTAATTCGACTAATCAAAAACTTAAGATTTGCAAGCAAATTGACATCGATTTATTTTTCAACAAAATATAGACCCCAAATGATAACAAAAAATTCCTCATAACTACACTATTTACAGATGTAATCCGTAAAAGATCGATTTTATTTCGATGATTAAATTTGTAATTCGAAGATTATATTTGTAATTCGAATATTCAAATTGTATTTCGAAAACAGACGAGTAGATCAACAAAAATTGTTTGGTTTGCCTTTAAAAACATTTTTTTGTTGATTTATTCGTTCGTTTTCGAATTACAATTGGAATCGTCGAATTACAAATGGAATCTTCGAATTACAAATAGAATCTTCGAATTACAAATGGAATCTTCGAATTACAAATGGAATCTTTGAACTACAAATGGAATCATCGAATTACAATTGATCTTTTTCGAATTACAATTGATCTTTTACGAATTACAATTGATCTTTTTCGAATTAAAATCGATCTTTTGCGAATAAAAATTGATCTTTTTCGAATTACAATTGATCTTTTACGAATAAAAATTTATCTTTTTCGAATTACAATTGATCTTTTAGAAATTACAATTGATGTTTTACAAATTACAATTGACCTTTCACGAATTACAATTGGAATCTTCGAATGGAGTATTCGAAGATGTAAAATCTTCGAATTACAATTAATCTTTTACGAATTACAATTAATCTTTTACGAATTACAATTGATCTTTTTCGAATTATAATTGATCTTTTACGAATTACAATTGATCTTTTACGAATTACAATTAATCTTTTACGAATTACAATTGATCTTTTACGTATTACAATTTATCTTTTACGAATTACAATTGATAATTTTCGAATTATTATTATTTTCGATAATGAAAAAGAAAATACTTATTTTATTTACTTGCCTTCTTACTTATGACCTGACAACTTACTGTAATAGTAGAACAAGAAAAATAAAAAATATCAAATGACTATAATATTATTTTTATTTTCAGTTAACAAGAGATTTTTTGTTAGTTTTGTTTAGTTTATGCATATATTTTGCAAAAGTAGTTTTGAATTGGTTCCATGTATTTATGTAGTCCCTCCATCAAAAAAATTGGTGGCAATTTAACTTTATCATTCCGTATGTATAACAGAGATATCACAAAATCTTTTTTAATTTTCAACTCAGTGAAACTGAAATAAATGTTTAAAAAAACCGGCAGTTTTTGGAATTTAGAAAAACTGTAAATGCAGTTGTTTAAACAAGACCTTGAACCATCACTGAGCAATGTTTAAGGATTACCCCACTTTAGCCGTAAAAGTTACAGAGGGTTAAAGTTGAAAAATCGATAAAAATGGCTTGAAGTAATCCGTAGTTTTTACCTTCTTTCGCTCTTTTTTTTAAGTTCTCCTTATATTTCAATCTTTTCCGGCATAAGACAAAGTCAGTACATATACGAGATTATTTTAATGTTGGTTTGATAGATGCTTCATCGCTTGGTAAGAAGTTATAAGACGGTTAAATTTTGAAACCAAAAATTAAGAGTTTTTAAATTTTCGATGTTTTTTGATCAGGGATTTCGGCCCACTCTATAGAATGAAAAAAGTTGAACTAGAGTTGGTAGCTGTTGTAATTCTTAACATTTTGGAATTAATCCCGATAATGTGCCACGAATAGTTAAGGAGTTTCAGCAGATCAAAGTTCCAAAGAAAAAACGTAATTTTTTTAAAATACCAGTTTTTCGCGAGGCACATTCGCGGTTTCATTCGAAATTTGGTGGACTCTTGCGTAAACCGAGTTTTTTGTGAGTTAACATAAAAAAATAACTGGTGGGTTTATAAAAAATAAATTGTAAACATTTTATGACATTTTTGAAAATTGGCGAAATTTGCAAATCTGTTTCCTATTTTTTTTAGTAGCAATTAATGCATCATGTTCATTTTAATACACGAAAAGACGTGCCTTAACGAGTAGAACTGATTTGCTTTTTGACTTTTTACTTTAAGCCATTCTGAGCGGAAAGCGCGATGATTTTATCTAAACCTGTTTTGATCTGGCACATCCAAGGCTTTACACGAAATCGGATGAAATTTTTTTAAATGAAAGCCCACTTGATGTGTCATCATAAAGTCAGAGGCGGGTTAAAAAATTATAGATTTTTTGGACCATATTAAATTTTCTTGTTATAAAAAAGCATCACCGATTTTTTTTTTTTTTAACTACTGGTACAATGATACGATTTTCCGTGATTTTTTTTCAGTAATACCAACCCGCATTGCCTAAATATGTTATAAAAAATTGTGAAACTTTTCTTTTACCGCGAATTAATCGCGATTTTAGGTACTTAGATTTTTTTTTTTAAATCGTTTGGTCATTAAAGGGTTAAATTTGTATCATATATTTTAAAAGAAATGATATATCCAGGCATGCTTAAATAACGCATGCAACAAATGTGTAGAAAAAAAATTTTTAAAATATTTTTAAGATTTAAAAAAACGGCTAAATCTTAAAACCGCCATAACTTTTGACCCCCTTGAGCGATTTAATTGACGCGAACGAATTTCTTATTCTTAAATAGCTTCTAATATTTATGGCAACTTTCATCGATGTGCCATCAAAACAAAAATCACATATTTTTTACCTCAAAATTTGAGTCTTAGGCGGAACTCCTCATATATATTCTTGAGCCATAAAGGATTAAGTTTATAAAGCAATGTCAGATATTGAATTTTCTGGATATAAAATATAGTTTTCTAAACTTCAAGTAGATGTTACTGGTTTTTAATTAGTGTTTACTTAATACCAATTGGGATTTCTGGCGCTTCTTAATTTCTGAATTAAATCTCTGCTTCTGTTTTGTCTGTGACTAGTTTTCTGTAATTTGTGTTTGTAAAAATAACAAAATACCTACAAATTCGTAGCAGACGAAGACGTTTATTCATTTGGCATACAGTTGTTCACCGAATTTCTGTTTCAAATGTTGTTTAAGAATAATTGCCGAATTTTGTTACTTTATTAGAAGGGACTGCTGAGAATGTCGGGCGAGTAGTTTTCCAAAGTGTTTTTATATTTCAATGAAGGGTATAAAAAATTCGCCATAATCGACTTTAACAATCCAAATAGGTTTTTCTTTGTCATGTTCCAAAAAAGGGGGAATATAAAGTAAAATAAAACATGTTTCCAGTAAAATTTATGCAAATCAAAAATGGGTTATCTCTGGTTACAAGATTTGTGATATGTTTTGTTAAACATACTTACAGTTAAAAAAAAAAAAACACAAACAAATAAATACATGAACACATTCAAACAAAGACATACAATTACTAGTGTATTTTCAAACAAATACATTCATATAAACAGGATGAGCTTTATAAAACTTGGCAATAAAGGATTTTGTCTATTTGGAGATTTGTGTCATGAGTAATTAAAAAAAAAAATAAAATAAAAATAAAATAAAAATAAAATAATAAACAAACAGATAAAAAATAACAAAAGTAAACTTGTAAATTGCTATTGCAGATTTTATTTTGTAATTTTTGACAACCTACAAAGTTTTTAACAATAATAAAAAGATAAATTATATTTGATATATAAAGTTGTAAATCTGTGAAGTGGAAATTAAATAGATTTTAAACAATTTGAAATACAACTAATAGGATAATAAATATACTTAAGATATTTTTGTTTTTAATTGCTAATAAGTAAACTAATTTAAGAAAGGGAGGAGGGGTCACTCATAACGAACTAAATTTCTCTTATATTTTGTAGGAAGTGAAACTGTCAAAAAATCGCATACGGACCATACATTGTCTAATATGGCGTATACCAAACGAATAAATTTAAATAATACTATGCATCTAACTTGATCAAATCCTAAAATCCTTTAATACACACAAAAAAACTTGGTAAATTACTAGAAACAGTCTCGTTATCTCATTTTACCAATATTTTACAGGTTTCCTTGTTTTTTAACAAAAAATTTTCGATCGTTATTTAATTTTTTTGTAATATTAAAATTTTGTTTGGTAATTTTACAAATTTCCTACATACACACAAAAAAATTTTTTTTTTTCCATGAACGATTTTCATAGTATTTATGAACAAATTCATACAATTTATTAACTTTTTCATAATATTTATAAACTTTTTCATAGTATTTATGAAAAATGTTAAAAATTCTTAAATTTCACATATTATGATTTATTCATAAATACTATGAAAAAGTTAATAAGTTGTATGAATTTGTTCATAAATACTATGAAAATCGTTCATGGAAAAAAAAATTTTTGTGTGTAGGTTATTTTACGAAAAAAATCTAGTAAATTCACGTTAATTCATTGTAAGTTTTATTGCGCCAAAAAACTTGTAAACTTACAAGTTTTTAATAGGAGGTAGTAAAAAATCTAGTAAAATCAAACATTTACAATTTTTTGGTAAAAACCTTGTAAAATTACAAAACTTTTGGTAAAAAGACTGTAAAATTACTAGGAATTCTTGTCAAATAGGAGGTACTAGCAAAAAATAAAAATAATATATTTTTCTTGTCATTTCATAAGGGTTTTTTTTTTTTTTGTTGAGTGTAGCCAATTTGTTAAACTACTGCATTTTTACACACAGAAAAAATTTGTGATAATTTTTTTTGTAAAAATAAAAAACTATTGAATTTATAACTAAACTAGCATGCCCGCACGGAACATCATTACTTTTATATACTGGTTAAAAGATGTATTTTACTAAAAAAAACCTAGTAAAACGACAAGAAAAGTTTGTAACTTTTTTATTTGCTTACTTATTTATAAATTTTTTGACGCGATAAAACTTACAAGGAGGTTTTGTGGTTTTACTAGATTTTTTGCTACCTCCAATTTTACGAGATCTCCTATTAAAAATAACGAGCTTTTTCGTAATTTTATAAGATTTTTACGAATAAAATTGTAAATTTAATTTTTGGCGCAATTAAAGGAAATCTCGTAAATTTACTAGATTTTTTTTTTGTAAAAAAATATTGGAAATTTGTAAAATTACAAAATATTGTAAAATTACAAAAAAAAAAAATTAAATATCGATCGAAAAATTGTTTGTTAAAAAACAAGGAAAACTTTTAAATATTGGTAAAATGGGATAACGAGACTTTTTCTTTTAATTTGACAAGGTTTTTTTGTGTGTAGGTTAGGCAAGAGGTGGTGGAGTCAAAGAATCCTCACATAGACCTGATGGTCCATAGCGAAACCACTACAATTCCTCAGCGGCGCTGATAGAACACGTTAGTCCTCATTGTGTGTTTTCCTTTTAAAATGGTCTCATTTTTTAAGCGCTTATATAAGACTCTAAAAAAAATGTTTTTTAATTTTTTTCTGATGTTTATTTTTTTTATTTTTTTATGGAAGTTCAACAAAAAAATATCGAGGGCCTATATCAACACCCTCTATCTTCCATTTTCACGAAAATTACATTTTGATGGCAAAATATTCAGTAAAACGGCCCTTATCTATGGTGTAAAATTCAAAATAAAAAAAATTTTTTTTTTTGCTATTTTATTTGCATTTTTGGTTTTCTCTATCTCTTACACAATTAATTTTTCTGAGTGCAAAACCCTCTATCATTTCAAATAATTAATTTATAAATATTTGTTTGAATAATTTCATCATGCATTACATGTTTTCATACTAATTTTTGCATGCTGAACATGAATTTGTCAACAAAATTCCAGAATCACTTATTTTTTCTCAAAATTCTTGTTTGAGTTTTTGAAAAATATGGCTCAAAATTCAGATGACTTGTGTACATTATGAAACAAAAATTTTAATCTTAAAAATCGCGATGCTGATCAGCAACTTTGGACCAAAATCGCGTTTTTAATTTTTTACATAACATACTCAACAATTTGTCATCTTTTAAGATGAATTCGGTAAAAAAATGTTTTTTTTTGTCTCAAAAATCAGCATCTGTGTACCAAAACCGCGATTTTGGAACTCTTTATATGCCGTTATCATTAATAAATCACGTTAAAAATTTAACGATGTCTAAAATGAAATCATAATAACTCATTTTTATTAAAATGCAAAACCCTCTATCTGATCATTTTCATTCATGTACTTAATATTTTTGAGAAACAAAACGCTCTATCTTTCATAATATCCCCAATAGCGCAACATTTTAAAAACGAATTATATGTGAGATTCAGTAGTTGATTTAAAAAAATATTGTAGAATATCGAATTTTAATTACCCTAACAATACGCGAAATAAACACTTTTTTGGCTCTCCTGAAAAGTTGTGTTTTTTTTAGATAGAGGGTTTTGAATATATTTGAATTTTTCAAATGTTCATAAATAAGAGTCAAATATGAACCTTTTAGGACTGCAAATTTGAATTATTCTAAAATTTTTAAAATTTTGGTGTCCTAAAAGTGTCATACTAAAGCAAAATTTTCGATAAATCGATCAATAGCTTCTAAGGCGATATTTAGATTAAAACATTTTGTATGTAGAATTAATAAAGCATTTATTTACCATTAATTTAAAACCAACAAGTAGAAAAGTTAAATTCGACTTGGCCGAATCTATGAATACCCTCCACAATGCCCTTTTTAAGTGATAGTAAATTTTCTAACGTGAAAAAATAAAATTTTTGGTAAGAAATATTTTATTTTGTGTAAAAAAAACTTTTTTTTTATTAATTTTTGAAACAAAAAAAAATTACTAATTTTTTTTTGAGTGTAAAATTTTTTTTGAGTGTAAAATTTTTTTTGAGTGTAAAATTTTTTTTGAGTGTATTTTTTGTTTTTGTGTAAAAATATTTTTGTGTGACAAAAATACCTTGTAAAATATTTTTTTGACTTACAAATGTTTTTAAAACATGTTTAATGGGTTTTCAACACGTGAATTTAAGGTGAAACTAATCTGAAATTTACGGTATTGCTAATAACTTTTAAACCGCTGGACTGATTTGGCTGAAATTTAAAACGAACCGGACCAGAGGAACGACAAATATATATGCCACACTTCAGCACCCTCAGAATTGCCGTTCGAAAGTTACCGTGTGTTTTATCTCGTAAATTCCAGAAAAACCCTTGCCGAAATTCACTCATTTGCTTATAACTATTGAACCACTGGACCGATTTCGCTGGATTGCAATACCAACCTGACCAGGTAAATGCCCAACATATATGCCAAACTTCAGGAGCCTCCGTAAAGTCTTTCAAAAGTTAGCGTGTTTTCAACAGACAGACAGACGGACAGACGGACAGACGGACGGACGGACGGACGGACGGACGGATCGTCTTAAAATCGATCGAGGATCATGAATATATATACTTTATGGGGTCCTAGACCAATATTTCGAGGTGTTACAAACGGAATGACAAACTTATATATACCCTCTATCACTAGAGTGGAGGGTATAAAAAAAATTAAATCCACCAATTTGTCCTGGAGATATTTTTACTTAAGTAAAACCACTTTTTAACAAGTTAAAAATTTGAAAAATTAGAAATATCTCGTAAACTGTTCCATTTTTAAAATTTAAGACTTCATTTTCGGATTCAGCGTAAGATTTTATATGGAAAAATCATTGCAAAATATCGTTGTTCAAAATATTTTTTAATTTGTAATCTTGTGTTCAAAGAAAAAATTTGAAACGAATTTCAATCAACAAAAACGCGGATTCAATCAATTTTTTGATTGAAATTCCACCATTAAAAGAAAATTGTTATACCAATCATCAAATTGTAGGTAATTGATTGAAATTTTTTTCAATCAAATATTTTTTCGATTTTGATAAAAAATTTTATCTATTTTTTATTTATAATCAACCAAAATAATGATTGATTTAACAAATGAATTGTAAGCTTATGACAAAACTACAAAAAAATCCATATTTTTTCCAATATGTCGCCAATAATAAAAAAAGTAAAAGCCGATTATTTTGTATATTTTTGAATTAATATATTCAAATAAATAAAAGCGAAAAAAATCTGGTATGTTAAAAATTTGAAATTCCACAGTTAAAGAAAATAACAAAAATTTTAATCAAAATATTGATTGACTAATTTAAATTTTTTTGATCAATAAATTTAATTGAAAATTTTTAACCAATAATTTTTTGTGTGTCATAGTCCTTCACAAGCATTGTTTTGAATAATTTAAAAAAAAACTCCTGTTAATCCTGGACTTCGTTTCGGTAAAAAAATGGTGAGCACTTATTTCGAAATAACCTTATGAAATCAGGAAATGTTTGAGTAAAAATTAATTTTAAGTGAAAAAATTTTAATAAACAAAATTATTAGAGAAATAAAACAGAGTAAAGTTTATTTCTTATTATTCCTTTTATTTCTTACAATCAGTTCTAATCCATATCGTTCCCTGTTCCATTTCGTTCTATGTAGGTTTCATTCCTTTCCGTATACCATGCGTTAAAGAAACAAAAAAAAATCTTGAGTCTTTATCTCAATAGATATAAAAAGTACCATTTTGTCCCACCAATTACTTGCTTCTTTTTATACCCTACACCCCTCTGTGGTACAGGGTATAATTAATTAGTGCTGATGTTTGTAACTACCCGAAATATTGGTCTTAGACACACCTTTAAGTATACCGATTGACTCAGAATTACTTTTTGATACTTAAAATTTTAAATTTCAAAATTCTACATGCCAAAGAAATCGGTTCCAAAACATATTAAACATATTATCCTGCAATTGGCTTTACTCAACATTACAGAATCAATGATTTTTGTTTGAAATTGTCCTAAAAGCAAATGTGTTTTATAGCAAGTAGTTTTGTTAAAAAATTATTTTGCATGTTGTGATTACCTTAGAATATAAACTAGAATCTATTTCAGAAGGAATCTGTTCCAAAAAGTTGTCTAGGAATAGTTATAAAGAAGTAAGTCCAGTAAAGCCCCTTTTGGGCAATTAATAATAGAAATTTCCAAAAACAACTTTTTTAAAATATTATTTTCTTGTTAATGGATGGTCCAAGATTAAAAATTTTACGAATATTAATTTTGAAAATTTTTTCATGCATTTTATGCTTATAGAATCAGAAATTCCTTAAATTACACTGTGCAACAGTGAAAAAATACTTCTGATGTGACATAGTATATGTTGTTGGTCTTGTCGAGTAGATCACAAAAATGCCCATTAAACTTGCCACACACCCTCAAATTTTAGAGTTATTGTCAAAAAACGTTTTTTTTTTGGGACTTTTCTCACTAAACCTTGTGTAATTCAGAAAATTTTCAACCGATTTTAAATTTTTTAACTGTTTTTGATAGAAGAAGGATGGGGCTTTCCATGTGTGTGAATTGGTCTATACATATAAGAAAGGTATTTATTGATTTTTTCAATAAAATCTAATTTTTTTGTTATTTTTTGAAAATTTTTCGAGTTTATCAATTTTTTTCTGCTATAGTTCGTTTAACAACCTTTATATTTATAAACGTATTTTTAAAGAAAATTTAATTCTAAATTCGATAAGCTTTATCCTGAACAAATCGGATGACAATTGGCAGAGTTGTTATAATTTTTCTAAAAAATAAAATTAAGATTTTACAGGAAATCGCCGTTCAGATATCCGAGACAAAAAAAATAAATTTATCATAAGAGGTTGTGTACAATATTTTGAAAGATTTTTGGAGCGCTGAATCCGAATCTGGCCTTTAAATTGCTCTAGCTAGTCAAGTTTTTGAGATATTTAACATAAATTGATATATCAAAAACTTAATAAAATAGCGCAATTTCAAGGTCAAATTCGGATTCAGGAGGCAAAAAACCTTTAAAATAATGATACGCGACCTCTTAGTATGTTCGTTTATTTTTTTTTTTTTTTTTTGCCTGGGTTATCCGAACGGCAATTTCAAGCAAAATCTTAATATTCTTTTTTAGAAAAATTATCACAACTCTGTCAATTGTTATCCGATTTTTTCGTCATAAAGCTCATCGTATTCACAATTAAATTTTCTTTAAGAATACGTTTATAAATATAAATTTTGTTGAACGAACTATAGCAGAAAAAAATCGATAAACTCAAAAAATTTTCAAAAAATAACAAAAAAATTTGATATTGTTGAAAAAATCAATACAAATCTTTTTTATATGTATAGACCATAGCTGTATTATTGATTTTTTTTATTTGGATTTTTTGGAAAAAAATAAAATACTTTGATATTTTAGTTGGCTATCAAAAAATAAAATGTTTTGTTATTTTATTTATTTTGGTTTGAATAAAATAAAATTTTATTTTATTCAAATTCATAAAAATGAAATAATATTTCTTTCCAAAAAAATCAAATAATTTTTTCTGATTGCTTATTCAAACAAACAAAATAGAATTTTTCAAAATAATCAACAAAAATTTGTGATTTTTTTTGGTTATTCACAAAAATTCAAATGAATAACGTATTATTTAAACAAAAAAAGAAATATTCTTGAAAATTTTGTGTTTGAAAAATAATTTTTTTATTATTTATTTTGCATTTTATTATACAGTAAAACACACAATTATTCTTACAAACCACTATTGTTTTACTTATTTAAGGTTTTCTTTACTAAAATATTAATTAGATTATTTTTAATTTTTTCCAAATTGACTTTTACTGATTAAAAAAATGTTCTTAAAACATTTTCTTATGGAAAATACTCTAGTTGATTAGACTTTTCGATATTTTTCTAAAACAATAAAAACTCGTGAAAGGATGTATAATTACTTAACTACCCTTAATTGTAAAGGTTTATTAAGCAAAACATTGAGATTTTTAAGGGTTTTTGCTTTGGTGACATTTTTAAGAAAATATTCTTTAGTATTAACTGTGAAATGTTTCTACTACACAAAAATTATTTAAATCGAAAAAAATTTCATTCTTTATACAATTGAACATTTTTGCAATAGAAAATGCATTATTCTATTTTTTAAATTTAAATGCATATTTGCTTATAATTTTTTTTTATTTTTGACTACTTTTGAGGTAAAACCAAGGTTGGCAATCGAAACGAATAACGGTATCGATATCGGTATTGGTATCGTTTTTTTATTTATTTCGGTATCGGTATCGGTTACGGTATTTGAGTTGAATCGGTTACGGTATTACCGATACCGAAACGTCGATACCGGTACGTACCGGTATTATCAAAAAAATGTTAAAAATATAAAAAACGCATAAAAACTTAAATTCTTTTTTTTTAATTTTAATACTAAAACACGTATTTATTTTTAGCATTTTTGCTAAAATGCGCTTTAAAATGTGAAAAAAAATTAAAATTGCGTTTTCTTAGGGGGTCGGCGGGACGTTGCCGGACCAAACCTACAAAAGGGGGCGGACCGAGAAAACTGTAATTTTCTTAACCCCTTGATCAAAGTGCAGGACTTTGAAGTTATTCTGACATAAAAAGGTTTCATTTGTTGCAGAAAGTAAAAAAAATATGTTGCAGAAAGTAAAAAAAATATGTAAAAAAAATATGTTGCAGAAAGTAAAAAAAATATGTAAAAAAGTAGAAGAGTTAAATTCGACTTAAAAGAAAGATCTCCCTGGTGTCACCTGCCGATCTTTATGGAATTGGTTTTATTTTGTAGAGTATAAAAAATAAAGGGACACGTATTTTTTTTAGTGGCCCAAATTCATACTTAGGGGGTGAAAATGAGGGGGAAAAACGGTAATTTTTCAGTTTTTTTGCGTTTATCTCATATATTATACAAATAAACCTAGTCATGTTACATACGAAATGAAAGGTCTTTAGAAAACCTATCTCCATGTGCAAAGAACGGTCCAAACATGCACAACTTTTCGTCATATTGAGTAAAATTACAAAATTGTTGGACATTTTTGTTAATAAGTCGAAAAATATTTACTTTTTTACACGTTATTAGCATCACAAGATAGTTATTTTAATTACCTTTAATCTAATACCAAATACGCCTATATTAATTTTGAGCAAATAGACGTAAATCGTACAAAAACTGAAAAAGGTCAATTTCCCTCCATGCAAATCGAACCTCCTAAAAATGAGTTTGGGCCGCTAAAAAAAAATAAGTGTCGAATTAATTTTCGTTCTGAACAACATATCCAAATGTCATGAAGATCGGAGGGTGACACCAGGGAGACTCTCCTTGTTAGCCGAATCCATGAGTATCCACGGTGCCATTTTAAAGTGATAGTTAGTTTTCTAACTTAAAAAAAAAATTAACAATTTTGATTAGAAATATTTTATTTTGAGTAAAAAACTTTTTTTAGTCATTTTTGAAAAAAAAAAAAATTACAAAAAAATTTTTTGAGTGTAAAATTTTTTTCGAGTGTAAGTTATTTTTTTGCTTAATTGTAAAAATATTTTTGGGTGACAAAAATACTTTGTTAAATATTTTTTTATGTATCTTCCATGTTTTTAAAGCTGGTTTTTCAACATGTGGACTTAAGGTGAAACCAATTTGAAATTCACGGTTTTGTAATAATTTTTGAACCACGAGTCCTATAAATATCAAAAAAATCCTTGGGCACCCACATCGCGGATTAAATAAAATCCCCAAAAAACTTAACTATACTAAGGGTTGCGGAAAGTTTCTATTGAGAGTCTAAATGATTTCAAAAAAATTTCGTGAAAATCAATAATTTTCTTCTGCTCCCGCATAGCGGTTGAAGTATGATTTTTTTTTTTTTGGAAATTTTTACTTAATCCACGATGTGGGTGCCCAAAGATTTTTTTGATTTTTATGAGACTTCGGGGAGGCATTTGGAGTACGATTTTTCATTTACAAAAACCAAAAAAATTACAAATTTTCTATTATTTTTTTTGTAAAAAAAACATGTTTTTTAGGAAAAAACCGTTTTAATACCGTTTCAATACCGGTACGTACCGGTATCGAAGGAAAAGGTTTTTGGATACCGGTATCCGATACCAAAACTAAGTTTCGGTATTGGTATTGGTACCGGTATTCAGTTTAAAGGGTTTTGAAACGGATAACGGTATTGAAAAGGTATCGATTGCCAACATTGGGTAAAACTGATGTTAAGATGTAATTTATTGAAATTTATTGTGAATCTCTAACACATAACCATCTATCCATCTATCCCTCATTTTACGGATTAACTGTTATATTTTTTAAGCGAGATACATTGAAGTCTACCAAAAGGGAAAAAATATTCTACGAATTAGTGCATGAAATTTCACTGGGGATGTATCATATTGAAAATAATTAAAATAAAAAGTTATAATATATCAAAAATGTTTCAAATTTACTTTATAAATATATCACATAGGCCAGGTAAAATTTGTGACTTTGACCAACCAGATAAAACACTGGTGGTTGGAAACAGTTTTTGCCTAAAAGTGCGAATACTATATTTTCTTTTTGGACATATTGGGTAGGCAGTATGTGGCTACGTCGGCAATTCGACTGATTGGAACGCTGCAAAGGAAGAGCTGCGATTGTGGCTATAGCGCGATCTTGAAAAAGATAGCAATACCACAAAATGTTGATCTATGATATTACTATGATAATATTAATTAAAAAAAGGGTATTGTCATTCATAAACACATACATACCTCAGGATTTTTATTGAGTGATGAATATTGCGAATATAAGTTTAAAAAAATCGCAATAAAGTTTCCTTTCCAACAACAATTTTGGTGAAATACATAAATAAAAATATTTTCATGTTGTTTAATTTATTGCTTTAATTGCTTTTGGTACTAAAAATAAAAAAAACAACATTTGACACAAAGTTTAGTACGACTTATCCTACCAACACTATTGTTTGGTTAGGTACTGTTGTTATTGTAAAATAACAGCAACACGTATACTTATAATTACCGACGGTGATTTAGTATATACAATTTTTGCTTTAAAAGAGTTATTTTTGTTGGAAAACAGATTTCGGACCTTCATAATAATATTTCTCATATAACTTGTGAAATATATCAAATATTATGTCTGGTTTGATTGACCAACGATGATTCTCTAAAGTCTGCTGATGATTCCTTTAGTGGGGATGAAACTGATCAGTACAGATATACTATGAGATGAGTAACTTTTTTAAAGCAATAAATTAAAAATACTCTATTACAGGGATGGAAAAGTTAGTACTTTAGTACTTTTTTCAGTACTTTTTGACTCTCAAAAATACCGTAGTACCCCCGCGACTGATTTAGTACCTTTTCCATACCAGTCGATTTCATACATTTTTTAACAAAATTTAAAAAAAAATCCGAAAATCGAAGGATTTTCATTGGAAAAATGTTTCAAAAGCTTCAAATAAATGAAATTTTTGATTTTAGCGAACCTTTAATAAAGTTTTCTCAAAAAAAATAAATAAATGAATAAGGATGTCCACAATTTAAGAACTTTTATATTGAATTATGCCTAGTTTCTTCTTATTCGTCGCAGGCGAACGGCGTTTGTCGTACTAAAACTGGACTTTAATTTTTTTAGTACCGTCGAGAGCGAAAAAGTACTTTTTTGGTTGAGCTCCAGTACCATTTCAAAATTCCGATTTTCCATCCCTGCTCTATTATGACAATATCATGTATAGAAATATTTTTGGGCCTCGAACTAGAATAAAACTCTAATCGAATATATATAAAAATATTTTCTAAAAAATTTTTGACACCTTTAACAAATAAATAAAATAATTAATTTCCAGCCAAATTGTCCAAACAAAAAAATAATATTTTTTTGATATAATAATGTTACCATTTATTTTATCATTAATGCTAGTAAAATTTTAACGATTACAATAGTATTATGATAAAATCATTTTTGTTATTACAAAATTTAGAGAATATAATATTATTTATAATACGGTATCATTTTCTGGATTGTTGGGTAAAGATATCGTCACCCAAAACTTTGTTTTTTTATAAGTGAATTAAGAAAAGATTTTGTGAGGATAAACATTTTTGTATTTATCATAATTATCAGATATCATTCCATTTCGCAAGTCCCGTGTTTTTAAATTTGGCTATAAAACCGCTAAATTTTAGCATAAAATACTTTTTTATAGTCCCCTGGATTCAACTGCAGGACGTTGAACTTCTTCTGACATAGAAATATTTTATTTCATTTTGCGTTTTTTCAGATGTTGAAATATGGTCCGATTTGACCCATTTCCGTACATAACCAGCCTCAGACCATAAGACTTTTTTCCAGTGTTGCCACCAACAAAATCGTAAATTACACATGGGTCATGCCAAAATTACACATGAAATCACAAATTACACATGGATCATGCCAAAATTACACATGAAATTACACATGCTTTTTTTTTAATAAGGTTTTTTTTTTGTAATTTTCAAAATATTACGGTTAACCGAAGTCTGGTTTTTACTGCTCAAAAAACCTACGATTTGTATTTTTTTGCGAAATTTTTAATCGTTAAAATTTCACGAAATAAAACAAAATCTGTAAAATTTTAAAATAATTAGCTAAAATGTTCACAAAAATATTTTTGTAAACTCAGCAAACAGAATCAACAAAATAATTAAAAACTTCTGTTAATTTTTAAAACTGAATGACAGAAAATTTCGTTAAAATATCCATTTCTGCCGAAAAATCTGCTAAAAGTTTTGTTAAAACAAATTATGAAAATAAATGCTCCAAAAAGTAAAAATTTCAAATTACACATGAATTACACATGCAGACAATTACACATGGGCTACACATGAAAAAAAAAATTACACATGATATGTGTAATTACACATGAGGTGGCAACACTGCTTATTTCTGACAAATTTCCGCAGTCTAGCTCTTTTAGTTGGGACTGTATCATGTCTTCCACAAACAAACGGACGGACATCTGTAGAATGTGTTACAATCTATCACTGATCAATAACATATATTTTATAGTCTGTTAGATGGATATTTCGATGCATTACACACGAAATGACAAAGTGCGCATAGTCCTTTTAAACCAACCTCTAAAAATCGCCTTTTTTCAGATTTTTGTACTTTTGTTAAAAAAATAAAAGTTTTTATATCTGCTCTTGGAATTTCCTAAATTACAACTTAACTTTTCTGAATTTCAATGGACTTTTTTAAATTACAATTTATAAGAACCTGACATCAAAACAATACTGTTCTGTAAGAATAATTTTGTGTTTCTCTGTACAAAATAAATGAAATAGATTTTTTTTCAAACACAAAATTTTCAAGAATATTTATTTTTTGTTGTTTGAATAATACGTTATTTATTTGAATTTTTGTGAATAACCAAAAAAAATCACAAATTTTTGTTGATTATTTTGAAAAATTCTATTTTGTTTGTTTGAATAAAAAAAATCAGAAAAAATTATTTGATTTTTCGTTATTCAAATAAAATCAAAATAAATATTATTCATTTTCAAATATTTAAATAACCTGTTATTTGATTATTTTTGAAAAAATATTGTTATTTATTCATTTCGTTATTTCAATCATAGCATACAGCTATGGTATAGACCAATTGACACACATGAAAAGCCCCATACTTCTTCTATCCAAAACAGATGAAAAATTGAAAATCGGTTGAAAAATGTTTTTGTTACACGTGGTTTAGTGAGAAAAGTCCCAAAAAATCGTTTTTTGACAATAACTTAAAAATTTGAGGGTGTCTGGCAAGTTTGATGGGCATTTTTGTGATCTTTTCGACGAGACCTACAACCTTAACTACCTCATTTTAAAAGTATTTTCGATTTTGTGTTTTTTGTAGCACAGTGTTATTTTTCAGATTGAGGATCCATTACTTCGAAAATCATTACTTTGTTCCAATGGAGGATCTTTTACTTCTAAAATCATGTTATGATGTATGACCATTATTTTAAGAAATCAAAAGGTCTTTAAATTTTAACAATTTTAGCATCGAAACTTGCCAAGTACATTGTTCATATCTTTTTTTTCGGTGGATGATCATTCTACATATTTTTGCAAATAAAATATTTTCTAATAATGAAAATTTCAAAACAAACAAAATAATTAAATTTTTAATTAAATCAATTAAAAAAAATTAAATTTAGTTTTTTTTTTTTTTTTTTGGAAAGATTTTTTTTTATTTTTCAAAAATAATAGTCCCTATTTTTTTCTGTGTGTTGTAAAGCGTTATTAAACAGTAACATATTTTATAATCAAAACTATTATCATTACTTACACCAATATGCACTTAAAAAATAAACTGATATATATTTCAATATTATATGGCATGCAATAAAGTAAATGACTTAAACGACTCACGCAAATTGCAACAAAATCCCAACCGCACAAAAACTATTTACGAAAGAAAAATTTTTGTTTGAACTAAAAATTGCTTGTAATCATAATAATGTAATAAATACATATATATACGTAAAAAAAAATGATTTCGAAACATTTTTCTTTTTTATTTTTAATAATACTTATAAAAACATACTATTAGCGACATCTTGTTTCCGCTATTAGGCTTTTAAAAAAAAAAACTTTCATAACAAACGAAATGAAGGCGTGATGGCTATATGGTGTAATGTGAATACACTAATGATAATTTGTTAGTAGAAATATAGGAAGTTAAGATTTACAAGAGTCAGAATCTGAAACATTTTTCGGAATTCAAAAAATGTTTACTTTTTAAACATTTTTAGAGTTAAAAAAAAAAAAAAAAACAGATATGAAAAATGTCTCAGAATCTGATACTTTTTTTATAGAAAAAATTACTAAGAATCGAAAACTTATCCGATATGAAAACAATCTACGATTTTTTTATAAAAATGTCTTACAATCTGAGACTTTTTCTGTAAAAAAAATCTCAGAATCTGAGACTTTTTCTATAGGAAAAATATCTGATATATGTCTCAGAAGCTGAGACATTTTGTTAAGGACAAATGTCTTACAAGGAAGGCCTTGCACAGGGCACCCACCTATTCTCCTGAAACTTATATATGGGAAAAGGGGAGGAAAATAAGAGTAACCTGTTTTTTCTTAGCTGCCCAGCACGGTTATAACTTTTTGAATTTTTTGCAAATATCAAAAAGTCCATCCCATAGTCGTATTGGCCATGAAAATATATTAAGGAATGATGTGTTACTTTTTCGCGATCGTTAAAAAAGTTCACGCACCAAACGCGATGAAGTTTTGAAATAGTTAGTTTTTTTTAAGTGTAAACAAATTAAATTTAATTGCAAAATATTTATGATTTTCTTGTAATTTCATTAATAAAAAAACAAAATCTCATCAATTGAATGGAGGGCGCGAAAAAATCGCGATATTATGAAGCTATTTCGCGGATTTTTTTAATTAGCTAAATTTTAGTGTCAAGTGATAGGTGCTATGAGGCAGTAATTATTTTCAGCAACTAAAGATTATAATCGCGGAATTTTGGTGCTTTTTCGCGGATGTTTTAAATTAGTTAAATGTTGGTTCATTCTGATATGTAGTCATGAGTTTGCGATTATTTTCAAATAATTAAGATATGACGCCATAATTTAAAATTTTCAAAACAAAAAAATAAAAAAAATCATTTTTGGGGAGTTTTAGAAATTGCATTCGGTGCATGAACTTTTTTCACTGAAATGACCGAAAAAATATATTTTTGTTATCTGTACAACATTGCCCATAGCGTGGTGGGATGGACTTTTTGTCCAAAAAAAAGTTATAAACCTACTGCCCAGTCTAACATTTAGAGGGTCAAAGGGGAGGGGGGAAAACGGTATTTTCACATTTCTCTAAGAAAGAAACTATGTGAACATTTTATACAGATCGAAAGGTTTTTTGAAGACCTATCCAATGGTGTATACGTCGTATCCGAATTGGGCTTCGTTAAGTCCCTATTTTAAAATGTAAAAACGTTGGGGTAGTTAATATGGAGAGGTATATACGTACGACCGCCAAAATCATTTATAATAATCTCTATTAAAATTAAGCTGACCAGTTTTATTTTTGCGTTTGGCAAAATTCCTGCTAGTTCGGATTTCCCTTTTTCAAATTTGAGATCGGGCGGCTAAAGAACAGGTAACTATTTTCTCCACTCATTCTTATATGCAAGTTTCAGGAGAATCGGTGCGTGCCCTCTAAAAGACCTTCCTTGTTAGAAAGTTAGACTTCGTCTATAAAAAAAAATTCTTAAGAAAAACGTCTCAGAATCTGAGACTTTTACTATCGAAATAATTTCTCACACTAAAAAAAAAAAAAACTGTAATGTTAGCAAAAAAAAGCTTGTAAACCTACAAGAAAATTTGCTGATTTTGAACCCACAATTTTTTTGCTAAAGTTAGCAAAAATGTTTTGCCAATAATTAGTTAACAATTTTTTTTTTTTTGACACATTTGAGGACCCCATTGGGTTCGGACCCGATAGGTCCAGACCCCGATGGGTTTAGACCTAGTTGGGTTCCTTAAAAATCGTCATAGTTTTTGATCCAAAATTTTTGTCCGTTTCGCTCTACCTTGCTTAGTTTTTGAGATACGTGATTTTAGGGGACCACTGGGGTCTTGAGAATTAAAAAACTCGATAACTTAAAAAATATTACTCGGAGAGCTTTGGACTATTTTGCGGTCTTGTTCTATGTATTGAGGGCTACAAAAATGCTTTTGGACTTTTTGTTGTGTCGGCAATATTTACCGAGATATGAGCATTTTAAAATTTTCGGGAATGCTAACTTTTTTGGATCCAAAGTTAGGGCCCATTAGGGTCCACACATGTGAAGAGGACCCGCGAAAGTATGGAGATTCTAAGAACCAAAAATGCCCTTCATTTTGCTCTATCTGGCTTAGTTTCCGAGATAGAGCCATTTTAAGTTTTCTGAAAATAAAAAAAAATTTCCCGAGTAAAAAAGTTCCTATATAGTTGTATATAATTTTATAAACATCATATATGATTAAATAGAATTATATAGAATTTGATGCGAAAAATGAGTCGATAAAACTATATAAAATTTGATCAATGTTTCATATATTTTGATAAATTTTTTATATAATTTTATGCGAAATTTGGACCCCTATTTTTATATAATAATAGCAAAATTATATAATTAGATATAATTATATAAAAATATATAAAATTGTATAAAACTGTATAAAATTATATAAAGTTACATAAAATTATATATAATTATATATAATTAAAACAAAATTTTATGATTTATATAAAACTTGATATAATTTTATGTAACTTTATATAGTTTTATACAGTTTTATACAATTTTATATATTTTTATATAATTATATCTAATTATATAATTTTGCTATTATTATATAAAAATAGGGGTCCAAATTTCGCATAAAATTATATAAAAAATTTATCAAAATATATGAAACATTGATCAAATTTTATATAGTTTTATCGACTCATTTTTCGCATCAAATTCTATATAATTCTATTTAATCATATATGATGTTTATAAAATTATATACAACTATATAGGAACTTTTTTACTCGGGTTACCATTTATTTTTGCTAATGTTAGCAAAAAATCTTGTAAAAATGTTGTCAACTCAATTTCAAATCTTAGCAAAAGAAATTAGTTCAACGTTTGTTTAAAATTGCTAATGTGCTAAATGAAGTTTACAAGAATTTTTTGCTAACATGCTAATCTCAACTAAAAATTTGCTAAAAGTTAGCTAACTAGCATTAGCAAAAAAAAAATAGTAAATCTACTAACGTATTTTTTTGAGTGCAGAATCTATAGAAAGAATGTTTTATAATCTTAGAATTTTTTATTGTAGGAAAGTTTTTTGTATAGGAAAAATGTCTCAGAATCTGAGACTTTTTCTATTGAAAAAATGTCTCATAATCAAAGACTTTTTCTAAAGAAAAAATATCTCAGAATCTAAGACTTTTTCAGTAGGAAAAATGTCTCAGAATCTGAGGCTTTTTCTGTAGAAAAACTGTCTCAGCATCTGCGACTTTTTCTATAGGAAAATGTCTCAGAATCTGAAACTTTTTCTATTGGAAAAATGTTTCAAGTCTGAGAATTTTTCTATAAGAAAAATGTCGCAGAATCTGAGATTTTTTCTGGAGGGAATATTTTTTTTAAAATCTGAGACACTTTCTATAGGAAAAATGTCTCAGAATCTGAGACTTTTGCTATAGAAAAAATTTTTATAGAATTTGAGACTTTTTCTATAGAAAAAATTTCTCAGAATCTAAAACTTTTACTATCGAAAAAATGTCTCAGAAACTATTGGAAGAATGTTTTATAATCTTTAACTTTTTCATTGAAGGAAAATTTTTTGAATAGGAAAAATGTCTCAGAATCTGAGGCTTTTTCCATTGGAAAACTGTCTATAGGAAAATTTTTAAAATCTGAGACTTTTTCTATAGGAAAAATGTCTCAATATCTGAAATTTTTTCATTAAGAAAAAAAATGTCCTATAGAAAAAGTCTCAGAATCCGAGACTTTTTCTATAGGAAAAATGTCTCAGAATCAGATACTTTTTCTATAGGAACATTTTTTAGAATCTGAGACTTTTTCTATAGGGAAAATGTCTCAGAATCTGAGATTTTTTGTATAAGAAAAATGTCCCACAATCTGAGACTTTTTCATACAAAAAATGTTACAGAATCGGAGACTTTTTCTATAAGAAAAATTTCTCGAGTTCTAACACTTTTTTTTGTAGGAAAGATGTCTAAGAATCTTAGACCTTTTCTATAGAAAAAATTTCTCAGAGTGTGATATATTTTCTATGGGAAAAATGTATCAGAAATCTGTCTATAGGAAAAGTGTTTAAGAATCTGTGACTTTTCTTTAGGAAAAAAGTTCCAGAATCTGATACTTTTCTATAGGAAAAATGTCTCAGAATTTGATACTTTTTCAATAGGAAAAATATCTCAGAATCCGAGACTTTTTCTTTAGGAAAAATGTCTCAGAACCAGATACTTTTTCTATAGGAAATTTTTTTATAATCTGAGACTTATTCTATAGGAACACTGCCTCAGAATCTGAGATTTTTTCTATAAAAAAATGTCGCAGAATCTGAGACTTTTCCATTCAAAAAATGATTCAGAATCTGAGACTTTGTCCATAGGAAAAATTCCTCGGAGTCTTAAGCCGCAGTTCCAAAAAAAGGAATTCACATAAAAAATGTGAAAATGAAAATTTCCGAATTTTTTGGTGTTCTGGATTTCACTTCCGAGTTTCTTTTTCGTTTTTTTCACATAAATAAAATTTGATAAAAGCGAATGCACTTTTTTCCTTATAATTTGTATACCCTCCAACTACAGTATGGGGGTATACTCACTTTGTCATTCCGTTTGTAACTCATCGAAATATTGGTCGGGGACCCCAAAAAGTGTATTTATTATTGATCTATGGTCGATTCTAAGACTTTTCTAGAATGTCCGTATGTCCGTCCGTCCGTCCGTCCGTCTGTATAATACACGATTCAGTCCAAAAAGAGATAGACTCGTCAAGTTTGACAGGAATATGTCTTTTGGTCCTAGGCAGTTTAAGTTCGTAAATGGGCAAAATCGGGCCAGGTGGAAAAAAGTTCCCCCTTGAAGAACTTAACTTACCTCTGAAAAACGCCAAATTTTCACAGATTTTTTTGTATTTTTGTTAAGCAAATGAAACATTTTGATGTCAGAAAATGTTCAAGGTCCTGCATTTGGACTTAGGAAATAATTTTTTTTTTCGGCCGCCCCCCTCTTGTAGGCGTGGATACTAAAAATGTTTTTAAATAATTATAAAATTGTATTACTTGAGCTCAAAAAGCATAATAAATTAATTTTTAAACGTTTACTGCATGGGTTTATGTTTCCCCCAATGACTCCTTCTGACGCCCCCCAAAAAAAAATACGCCCCTGCAATTTTTTTTAAATTTTTTTTTTAAAATGTTGGAAGGTATTATAGATTCGGCACAGCCGAATTTAACACTCTTACTTGTTTTAATTTTAATTGTTCGATTTCAACTTCGAATAAAAATGTGATCAACGAAACACTAAACTTGATTTCATGTGATTCGGAAATTTTCATGTGAATTAAAAAGTTGTAAAAGACAGACTCTTTACAAAAATATCTCAAAATTTAAAGCTTTTTCTATACCAAAAACATTTTAGAGTCTGAGACTTTTTCTAGGTGAAAATAGTCTCAGAATCTGAAAAAGTCTTAGAATCTGAGACTTTTTTCGTCTAAGTCTTTTTTTTTATAAAAAAACTCTCATAATCTGAGACTTTTTCTATTGGAAAAATTTGTAAGATTCTAAGACTTTTCTATGTTCCAGAATCTAAGGCTTTTTCTATATCAAAAATTTTTTAGAATCTGAGACATTTTTATTGGAAAAATGTTTTAAAATCTGTGACTTTTCGAAAGGAAAAATGTCTAAGAATCTGATCCTTTTTCCATAGGAAAGGTGTTTGAGAATCTTAGACTTTTTCCTTATGAAAAATGTCTCAGGATCTGCGACTTTTTTTATAGGAAAATGTCGCAGGAAAAATGTCATCTGAGACTTTGTCTGTAGGAAAAATTTTCCAGAATCTAAGATTCTTTTTATAGTTAAAATTTCTCAAAATCAGAGACTTTTCTATAGTAAAAATTTCTCAAAATCTGAGACTTTTTCTATAGGAAAATGTCTCAGATTCTGTAGCTTTTTCTTTTAAAAAAATGTGTCACATTCATACAGATTCTGAGATTTTTTCTATAAGAAATATGTTTTAGAATCTTAGACTTTTTCTGTAGGAAAATTATCTCAGAATTTGAATCATTAGCTATGTGAAAAATTTCTCATAATACGATTTTTTTTCTATAGGAAAAACGTCTCAGAATCTGAGAAAATTCCCAACGGAATAATATCAAAAATTACATCTTGCCTTTTGACCCACCAAATTTTCTTGAGAGTATTATTACAACATATCGTTGCAAAAGAAAAAATCACTTGAGAAAAGTTTAGTTTGTTACATTTTTTTTTGTTGGCACTACTCATGTTTGAATTACGTCATTTATGATGCTGATGATGATGGTATTAAATCAAATTGTTCGGAAGCTGTAAAAATGCTATTACATAGAAGTGTTTGAGTGGTGTGTGTGTGTGAGAGTGTGAGAATATGCAGTCAGCAGTGTAGTGCGATGGTGTGTGTGTGTGCATTTGTGTGCGGTAAACTAACATAAACCGCCAATATCAAAACCAACAAACTGGTGGTGCACACAATTGAAGCATAAACATAAGTACTTGCACTTCATCACACTCTCTGACTAATACATACACGTACACAAATACACACTTACTGTCACCATTTTAATATGAATGTGTTCATAAGGTAAGTAAAATTTGACGTCAATAGTCAAGTGCATTGAAATAAAAACAAGTCGCTCTTGTTGGCAAGTAAGATTTCTTTTCTATTCTTCTATTTGAACACCCTACAGCAGATGGCTGCGGTGACATGATTTTGATTCCTCAGGTGAGAAAATATTATCTGCAGTTGGTCCCACAGTAGGAACTAATTGTAAGGGTCTCGTGGCATTCCATTTTCTTACTAATAGGACAAACATTGTGACTTTCGAAATTAAATGTTAATGAAAATCATTATTTTATGATGTTATTTTTTTAAACAGCCCGCAATAGTAGTCATTTATTAAATTTGTTTGTTAAACACACGTGTGTGTGTTTGTTAGAAAGCAAATACATAAACGCATAACTTTTTAAAGAAACTACAAACATTTTGAGTAGGTTTTTTTTCTAGCTCGAGGTCATTATTTCCTTTACTAATTAAAACTATGATATTCTTATAGAATGATTTTGAAGAAAATAACTTTTCTGTTTGAAATGTATTTATGTTGGTAATTTTTAGCAAGACTTAATCGACACGTGTTTCGGAATTTGTCAGATCCAATTGTCAAGATTATTACGCAATGGGATTTGACAAATTCCGAAACACGTGTTGATTAAGTCTTGCAAAAAATGCCATATATTAAAAATTTAGAACAGAATAATAATTTTCTGGAAAATTATTCTATGAGAATATCATAGTTTTAATAAGTAAAGGAAATAATGACCTCGAGCTATAAAAAAAAACTACTTAAAATATAATATCCCGAGTAAAAATAAACATATATAACAATATATAACTTGATGCAAACATAATAAATCATATATGATTATTAAAGGTGTCCTAACAACTAACGTAATTTTTCAAAATCACTTTTTAATACGTGGTAGGGTCCTAAATTGTAGTTTTGTATCTAAAAATGAGTGAGCCAAAATTTGGAGACAATCGGATAAAAATAACTAGTGCCGAAAATGGATTGAAGTTTTGGGACACTCTTATCTGACGAAAAAACACGTTTTTTCTAGTTTTTTGAAAAATATTGGTATATGCTATTTTTTGTTAATTTTTTTGTTAAGTAATATGAAAATGGTAATAAATTACCCTTCCAAAAAGCTTAAAGAAATTCAAATCGGATGAAAAATAAGCATTTTACGCATACATGCCCCCAGACCATTGCATGGTTTTTAAAGCCAAAATTTGAAAATTTTCAAAATTTTTAGGTAAAAAAATAAAAAAAAATAAATTTTACTTTATAATTATATTAAATACATGTTATAGATAAAAACTAACAGATATGGTAGTCTAACTTTTTTTTTCATTTGGCGTGGGTAGTGATATAATTTCCGCGGATTCCAAAGAAAATGAGTTTTTCTAAAATAATTTAGCAAATATGGGAAACAATTTTTTGTATTGTATTATACGAAGTGAAATACATAAATTCTGTAAATTTTTTGAGAATTCGGGCATCTTTAACCCCATTTCGTCGAGGTGAAATGACAAATTTGAGACGTTATACATTTCTATAACACAAAATATCTGCATATATCCGATTTCTCAAAAGTTACAGAATTTACGTTTTACACTTCGATCCGCACAATAGAGCACAAATTTTCAAAAATTTGCTTAATTATTGTAGAAAAACGCATTTTATTTGGAATCCGCGGAAATTTTATCACTACCCGCGCCAAATAAAAAAAAAGCTTGACTACCATATCTGCTATTTTTAATCTTAAACATGTTTTCAATTTGATCATAAAGTAAAATTAAATTTTTACTATTTTTTTGCCTAAAAATTTTGAAAATTTTGAAATTCTGGCTCTAAAAACCATACAATGGTCTGGGGCATGTATGCGTAAAATGCTTATTTTTCATCCGATTTTAATTTTATTAGTCGTTTTGAAAAGGTAATTTAGTACCATTTTCATATTATTTCACAAAAAATTTAACAAAAAATATCAAATACCAATGTTTTTCCAAAAACTAGAAAAAACGAGTTTTTCGTTCTTATAAGAATGTCCCAAAACTTCAATCCATTTTCGGCACGAGTTATTTTTAGCCGATTGTCCCCAAATTTTGGCTCACTCATTTTTAGATACTAAAGAACAATATAGGACCCTACCAGGTATAAAAAGGTGATTTTCGTTTTTCAGGACACCTCTAATGATTATACATCGCGTGAGATATTTTCAAAATTTTTTAAATGCAGTCATATGTAGTTACAAATAATTGAATCATGATTCGGCTTAAAAGGTGAACGGTTGATATAATTATATAAAATTATATGAGGGTCAATACAAAATTTGTTTTTCTGTATAATTTAATATAAAATTATATATATCCTATTCTGTTCCATATATAACACTATATGTTTCCATTCAACCAACAATTTTCTAAGTTTTTAAGGCAAAGTATAAGAAACTTTTTAAAATGTTCCTAAACATTTCCTTGTTAGGGTTATGTATATCACCTATCTGGTTCGAAGCGTACCCGAACATTTTTTTGTTTAAGAAAATTATATGTTTGGTGAATGTATCGTAGACCTGTGGTGTAACTCAACCCAAACCACAAAACACCAGGATTTTACATGTTTTTATGCAATTAGATCTAATTAGATCCACTTTATATGGCAATGTCTGGTCAAAACTCGGATGAAATCAAATCATATTTTATACAAGTTGATCTTTTTTAATGCAAAAACATCCACCATTATTCGGATCAAATTGCGTATAAATATATATTGTGTTACATATCATTATATATTGTATCATATAAAAATTTTTACTCGGGATTTTAAAGGTCGAATAAAACAATTTTATTTTTTAATAAAAATTAATCAGAATTTGAAATTACAAACATTGAAAAGCATAATTTTTTAATTGCAGATATTTTTGATTCTCGAAGATCATAAAATTCAGAAAAAGGCTGATCCAAACTTTTGAAAATATTTTTTTTTGAAAATTAGTGTAAATTTTTTACTTATCACACTTTTTTCCAAAACTTTATTTCTTGATTTTTGTTAGTTTTTTGTTTCCTTAAACTGTAATTGTAAAAATGACTGTATCCGGTTTCAGTTTAAGAATGCATTATATTTCTTCTTTTTTTTTCTCAGTATAAAGCGGTTACAAATAGAGTGGAAAAAATTGAAACAAAACTTAAACTAGCGGAAATTGTGTTGTGTATCAATGCTAGCATTTGAAGTAAAACATTTTATTTTCTTTCGTCGCTTTTCCTTCTCCTTACTTATATACGTATATTTTCCGTATGTTAGTAAGAATATTTCAAATCTCGTGTTCACAATTGTGTGAGTAAGTTTATTATATAAGTGTGGGAATTTACGCAAGTTTTTTCTTCATAACTTTATGACATATAAGTTGCATTTATGTACAAAACAAGAATAGAAAGTTTAAACTTTTTGTGTTTTTTTGAAAATTGTTAAACATTTTTTAGATGTTTGTAATAGTTTCACAAAAAAAAGTAAGCGAAAGTACGAATGTGTTTTAAGTACTATAAAGGGCTTTAACTGTAAGTGTATTGTAAAATTTACAAAATAAAAAAACTTTAAAATATGTTATTCAGGTTTCTTCTTTGCAGCGCTGTTTTTCTAGAAGACTACGTAAATCTACAAAAAAAAATATATTTTTTTTGCAATTTATGAAAAAAAAAGTATCACACATAAATGATAGATCGATTTAAAAATCGATTTTTGGATTTTTTTAATTTTTCTGAATTTCCTTGAATAAATAGTTTAAATCTTCTAAAAGACAACACAGTTTTTGGGCAAAATTTCGAAATAAAAAAATTGGGTGATTTTTCATTACGAAAAATTAATCAAAAATTGTACCCGAAATATGTTGCAATTAAGCAGCCCCAAAAATAGTGGAACATGCTAAACAAAAATTAGTGTATTATTTTTTTTAAGAAACAAAGAACACATATCGTGTTTTTTTTTTTGTTTTTATAAATTACTAGCTATACCCGGCCCGTTGCTGGCCCTAAGAAAAAAACTGTTTTATATTGCATCTTAATTTAAATATAATGTCGGACAAAATTAAATCACGGGTACGGTCCAGCTAGTAACCTTTGGTTCCACCCTCGGTTAGCACTATCTATAGAGAAATCTCAACAAAATCGGTTCAGCAGTTTTTGCGTGATTCCGAAACAGATAGACATAACGTTAAGTATAGTACAAAAGGGCGTGTCATGTAAAGAATTTTTATCAAATCGTGATAGTCTAAAGTTCCATGCTGCATCCTCGATTAGTACTATCTGTGCTGAAAATTTCATTTCTATCAGAAGTGACAGATTCGGCTTATCCGTTTTACGTGATTTCAATTATAACGTTCTGTATAAAACAAAGGGGCGTGGCACCTTACGCCTCTTTGTTCAATCGTGGTCAGTATAGTACAAAGGGCGTTGCAATTTTTATCCCTTTTTCCAATAACGATCTTATATGGCCTACATATGCACCTGGTTAGCACTATATGTAGTGAAAATGTCAAGAGAATCGGTTCAGCTATTTTTGCGTGATTGCGAAGCAGGCAGACAACGTCCAGTATAGTACAAAGGGCGTATCATTTTACACCCCTTTTTCCAATCGTAGTATAATATGGCCTATAGTTCTTCACTCGATTAAAATTTAATTAAAATCGAATCAACGGTTTTTTGCGTTATTGCGGAGCATGCAGAAATAACATTCAATTCAATACAAAGGGGCACGGCATGTTACGCTAATTTGACCGATCTAATTTGGCGGAGGACGAAAGCCAAGCCAAGACAAATCCCCTCTGAAACCCCTCCCTTATACGGTACCCTCACCGTGGAAAGCAGGTTTGCTGTGTGCTAATAACTCACTCTGTAAAAACCAATTATTACAGAAACGAATACAATTTCAAATAAAAGAACAAACCCTCTAAAGATGACAACCTTTGGCTTTAAAACACGGATTATGATTGGAACATGGAACGTTCGAACTCTTTCGGATCCATCCAGAATAGAACAACTTTGCAAAGAAATGTCCAACTACAAACTCTCAATTCTCGGACTAAGTGAGACAAGAATACTAAACAGTGGTTCCACGCATCTTTCATCTGGCCACCATTTGCTTTTCTCCGGAAACAGTAATACAAAAGTGCGAGGTGTTGGTATTCTCTTAACACCATATTCTAGCCGTTGCTTGATAGAATTCAAACCGATATCTGACCGCCTAATAGTTGCAAGATTTAGTTGCCGTTTTCGTAATATCTCTGTCATTCAATGTTATGCCCCAACTGAACCTGATGATGATAGTTCCAAAGATGAATTTTACTCTCAACTCGATACCACCATTCACTCACTTCCTGGAGGTGATATCAAAATACTGATTGGCGATTTCAACGCTAAAGTTGGAAGTGACAATGCCAACCTAGAATCAATAATGGGAAAAAATGGTTTAGGAGATGTCCGAAATGATAACGGGGAAAGGCTAGTCGATTTATGCGCAAGACACAGTTTGTTTATAGGTGGAACACGTTTTTTACACAAAGATATACACAAGTATACTTGGGAGTCACCTGACCAAAACACTCGTAACCAAATTGACCACGTTATTATTAGCAAACTTTTTGTTGGATCTCTCGAAGACGTTAGAACTAGGAGGGGCGCTGATCTGTACACTGACCATGAACTGCTAGTGGGTACTTTTCGTCTTCGTCCGGCAGCGATAAAACAACATAAGCATGTAGCAAAATTTAACACCTCTCGCTTTCAGGACCCCTCTACGTCACAGTTATATAGAAATACACTATCATTAAAACTTCCAGCTGACGTTGATAGTGAACAATCTTGGGATGACATAGTTGAGGCCTGTAAACAAGCGGCCAAAGATGTAATTGGACATGTTGAGAAAAAGCGAAAACAATGGATAAGCGATGAAACATGGGCAGAAATAAAAAACCGAAAGCATCTTAAAAACATTAAGAATAAAGCTAAAACTCCAGAAGGAAAAAAATGCAGCAAAACTCCAATATAGACAGTCTGCCTCAAGAGTAAAAACACTTGTGCGCCTAGATAAGGAGAAATACTATAATAGCGTAGCCGAAGAGACGGAACGAGCGGCTAATACTGGCAATATGAAGCAAGTCTACGCTTCTATAAAGAAACTTAGTGGTAACAACATAAGGAGCACTGCAACTATAAAGGACGGTAATGGTAATCTCCTGACTGCCCCGGACCAACAACTCAACCGATGGCGTGAATTCTTCACCGAAAACGCAACATCACAAAACACCGATACCGTAAACGAACAACAACAACCTAGCAGACGTAACCAGCGAAGAGACATTTCCACAGCCCCGCCATCAGTATCAGAAATTAAACTGTGCATTGAAAAACTTAAAAATGGCAAATCGGCGGGCCCGGACGATATTCCTGCAGAACTGATTAAATACGGTGCACCAATATTGGCTGAAAGACTTGCTCCCATTATTAACAAAGTGTGGACTTCAAACCAAATACCAAATGAATGGAAAGAAGGAGTGGTAATAACGATTCCCAAAAAAGGAGATTTAGGTGATTGCAAAAATTGGAGAGGTATCACGTTGCTCGGACGTATTGCACCAGCAGTAGATTTGATGCTTCGTAACGAGCAAGCAGGTTTTAGGACGGGTAGATCATGCGCGGACCATATAAATACACTCCGCATCATTATAGAACAGTCTAAAGAATACAACACACACCTGTACCTTCTCTTCGTCGATTTTGAAAGGGCCTTCGACACAGTATCTAGGGATCTTCTGTGGCGCACGCTATCGTCCAAAGGCATCCCTGATAAAATCGTAACGCTTATACGTGAGTTATATAGAGAGTCTTCTAGTCGAGTACGTTTCAATGGTAAAGATAGTCAACCATTTTCATCCACTACAGGCGTTAAGCAGGGCTGTATTCTGTCTCCAACCCTTTTTCTGCTGCTCCTTGACAGTGTACTGGAGAAAACAAATACCGAGGCTCAAAACGGTATTCAGTGGAACATATCTGAAAAGCTTAACGACATCGATTACGCAGACGATATTTGTTTAATGGCTCACCGTTTCAACGACATCGAAGATAAGTTAAAGAAACTCTCAGTGAACGCTATGAAATTTGGACTTAAAATCAACCTGAAAAAAACCAAACTAATGCGTATAGGAACAAGCTCAACTACCCCACTGAAACTTGAAAATGTTGTAATCGAGGACGTTGAATCGTTCAATTATCTGGGAAGCGTAATTACTAAAGATGGCGGCACAACAGCAGATATAAGATCCCGTATAAACAAAGCAAGAGTGGCCTTTCAATCAATGCATAAGCTGTGGAAGTCGAACTCTATCAGCAGCAAAACCAAACTTCGCATCTTTGACTGTAGCGTTAAATCTGTTTTATTATATGGTTCTACAACTTGGGGAGTAACACAGACAAATATGAAAAAACTCCAAGGTTTTGTTAACCGATGTTTACGCCGCATCCTTTGCATTTTCTGGCCCAACACTATATCTACAACCGAACTCTTAGAGCTTACAGAAAACACTACAATAGAAGCAGAAATAATGAAACGTAAGTGGACGTGGATAGGCCATATTTTAAGAAGACCGCAAAATGAAATTACTCGCGCTGCACTTCAGTGGAACCCTCAAGGCCATCGCAGACCCGGACGACCACAAAACACCTGGATGAGAACGATAAATCGAGAATGCAGTGCTGTCAACAAATCATGGAACCAAATTAAAGCCCTTGCCAATAATCGAAGCAGATGGAGAGAAATTGTAAACGCCCTATGTTCACCTGAACTTTTATTTTAAAACACATACTTTGTATAAATATTAAAATAAATAAAGGACATATATATATATAATTTGGCACATAGTTACTACTTGGTTAGTACTATCGTTGGTTTAAATTTCATCTAAATCGGTCCTTCCGTTTTTTATATATAGATGTCATTATTGGTTCAATGTAAAAATTCGATTTTGCCCACCCCTCCGCACAGTGCACTATAGGGAATTTTCTGGTATTTTCTGGCCAAAACTCCAAAAGTTGGGATATTGCCTTAAAATTTGGCAAGTTTATTTGGCGGTAAGTTTTAAGGCTCTGTATAAAAAATTGGCATGATATGGCCTAATAAATCGTGTTTTTAATGCAATTTTGTACTATAATTTTGTCAATAATTTTTACATCCACGCCCACAAAAGGGGGCGGGCAAAAAAATAATTTTCCTAGTGCCTTTGGTCCAAGTGCAGGGCTTTGAACTTCTTGTGGCGTATTTTTTTTTAATTTTTAAGCAAATGTACAAAAAAAATGTAAAATATGGGATTTTGCGTAGCTAGACTAAGTTATTTAAGGGGGAGCTTTTTTTCACATGTTCCAATTTTGCCCATTTACGAACTTGAACATCGTAAGACTATAAGACATATTCGTGCCAAACATCAGGTGGCTAGCTCTTTTGGTTTGGACAGCATCGTGCATTCCCCAGACAGTCAGACCGACAGACGGTCGGACGGACATCACTAAATATCTTTTCCCCATGGAGCCGCATGGCTTAGCGGATGAATACATCTTACTCACAAAGAGTTTCCCAATACCTCATAGAGATATGGGAGTATGCAATTATATGCAAAAAAAGTAGCAGTCCACAAATATATTTGGTTTAAAAAAGAAAAAAATTAATTAAATAGAAAAATTAAAAAAATATATAAATCAACATTTTAAACCCGTACTTTGTACAAAATATATTAATCTGCTCTATTGGTAATTGAAATTAATTTCAAAAGATTTTAATACAGGATTTTAAGTACGTTAATTTTGTAATAAGTTATGTTCTCCAAAATTAAAAAAAAAATAATAAAAAATTAAATTTTGTTTTTGACGCCTCCGTACTAGAGGTAAAAGAGTTTGGTGTACAAAAATATGTGTGCTAGCTTACTTTTATATAGTTTACTGTATAATGGCATCCGAAAAAAGTTTTTTTGAACACATCAAAAATGGACTTTTGGCCAACAATTCCTTATAAATTCCCTATAGTGCAGTGGGGAAAAATGGACTTTTTTGTCCGATTTTGCCTACAGGTCGCAATTCTTAACCGATTTTAGTTTTTCTTTTTTTGAAACTAAGCTAATAAAATTCCTCATCGGTCTGTCATGGTGGATTTCTAAAAATCGTTTTTGTTTTATTTGAATATTTTTTAAAGTTCAGAAAATATTTTTTTTTTTAATTTTTGCTCTAAAAAATGTAATAGGCGGGGGACAAATAAGCTGTATGGACAAAATTAAATGTATTTGAACCCCTTATAAATGACATTAATAGCATTAGTTAATTGATTGTTATTTTGGTTTTTATAAACATATGAAAACTTAAAAATGTTCTTCTGTGCCGAATCATTTATACTCTCCAAAATGTAAAAATACTTTTTTGCACTTAAGTAATGCACTCATTTAACAAATTAACAGCTCTTTTGGTTTAGACTGCATCTTGCTTTCCACAGACAGATGGAATGATGGATATAGCTCGAATTTGATCCTATTTTTAACAAGCTGGGCACCCCACTGATAAAGCTAATTCAATGGTGATAGCCCTTTTTCGAACTAAGCGCTCGTATTTGCGATATTCGCGATTTAAAATTTTTAATGCTCAAGTACAAAAAAAATATATTTTCAAACTTTCGCGATATTTGAAGTTTAAAAATATTCAACTTTGTTAAAGTAACACAACAGACCAGGACCCTGCGAATTTTATCGCCAAAAATTATTTTTACTCGCGAAAAATCTTTTTTTCGTAAAAAAAAATCTGGTTCAAGACACACTCAAAATAAATTTTCTGTCCATCAGCAGAAAAATCTGCTGAAAATACACCCATTTGAGCCATAAGTAAAATCTGCTGATTTTAGCAGACGCGGTTTGCTAAATATGTGTCTTGATTATCTAGGTGAAATAAGTATAGAAATCTGTCGGGACAGCAGAAAACACAAATGAATATAAGACAATTTTCCAAGTTTTTTTTAAAGTGTTAATTTTTTTAAGTTAAACTTTTTCCCAACAATAAAATTTCCAAATTTTTTTCAAGATTAAACAAAAAAAATTTATATTTTTTTTTTTTTTCAAAAAAGGAATACCCGCCCTTGTAAAAAAATAATTATATCAACACATATCTCCTTTGATAAAAACATATATGGATCATATCTAAATGGATACAATCAGATCTACTCCATATATACCCGAGTAAAAAAAAGTTATATGACGCAATATTTAATTATATATGAACAGATATGCTTTTATGTACATCCATATTAATTTTGATCCGAAAATTGGCGGATCGAATATTATACGATTATATCAAATTCTATTATTTTTGATATAATAGTATCAAATTTGATTAAGTTTGATCCCAAAAATGGGTCTATCCAATTGTATTAAATCATATCTTATCTGTTAAAATTAGATAAATTTTTATATTATTAGATGAAATGTGGTAACATTTTTTGGAATTTTAAACGTGAAATTAGAAATTATTTTATCAGATTGGATACATTATCAATTAGAAGTGTTTTTATTGCATTCTTCGGATTTTTTTCGGAACTTGGCAAATTATTAAAAATTTGTCAATTTATTTCTAAAATCATTTTTAAGGAATTTAAAAATTCCAAAAATTTTTGTGTCTTAAAAAATTTAAAACCATTTTTCCGAACTTAAAAATTTGTTAAAAACATAAAATTTCCCCTAAAAACATTTTCAATGATTTTTTTACTAAAAAAAAAAAATTGCCAAACAAATTTTGTGTCCGGGACTTTGGAAAATTTTCATAAAATTTTTTAGAACTTGAAAATTTTTTAATTGTACGGCACTTAGAAAATTTTGAAAATTTTTTCGGGATATAATTATAAATAAAATCATATATCGTTTTATCTGCCATATCTAAAAATTCCCGACCTTATATGACATATCGAATTTCATATAGATCGGTACATAAATAGATATGAATATGTATGTTATCATATTAAAAAATAAGGAAAACTACAATGCTATATAAAAACTTATATGTCCGTATCAAAGTTCATGCATAACCATATATAAATATAAATAATTATATAATAGCATATATGATTATATCAGATCTTTTTTACTCGGGTATGCATATTTGCTTCATATGTGTTTTGATCCGTAAATTGAGTCTATCTGGCATATATGATCAGACATTTTCAGATATGTTCATATATGTAAAATTGTCAGATACCCGAGTAAAAAAAAGTTATATGACGCAATATTTAATAATATATGAACAGATATGCTTTTATGTAAATCCATATTAATTTTGATCCGAAAATTGGCGGATCGAATATTATACGATTATATCAAATTCTATTATTTTTGATAAAATAATATCAAATTTGATTAAGTTTGATCCCAAAAATGGGTCTATCTAATTGTATTAAATCATATCTTATATGTTAAAATTAGATAAATTTTTATATAATTAGATGAAATCTGGTAAAATTTTTTGAAATTTTAAACGTGAAATTAGAAATTATTTTATCAGATTGGATACATTATCAATTAGAAGATTTTTTATTACATTCTTCGGAATTTTTTCGCGACTTAGCAATTTATTAAAAATTTGTAAAATTTTTTTCTAAAACAATTTTTAAGGGATTTAAAAATTCCAAAAAATGTTTGTGTCTTAGAAAATTTAAAAACATTTTTTCGAAACTTAAAAATTTTTCAAATGAATAAAATTTCTCCTAAAAACATTTTCAATGATTTTTTTAGTCAAAAAAAAAAAAATTGCCAAAAAAATTGTATGTCCGGGAGTTTAGAAAATTTTTATAAAATTTTTAAGACTTGAACATTTTTAATTTTTTTTTTAATTGTACGGGACTTAGAAAATTTTAAATTTTTTTTCGGGATATCTATATATATAAAAATGGATGTATGTATGTGGGTATGTATGTATGTTCCGTATGGACTCGAAAACGGCTGGACCGATCTTGATGAAATTTTCAGGGAATATTCAGAATAGCCTAGGGAGTAACACTGTGCGGTCAGATTTTTGATTTTTTGCGTGTGGGCGGAGGGGCGTGGCAAAATCCAATTTTTACATTACACCACTAATGACATCTATATATAAAAACGGATGGACCGATTTTGATGAAATTTAAACCAAAAATAGTACTGACCGAGTACTAACTATATCAATGGTTCCCAACCTTTGATTCTCGCCCCACTGGGGGGCAATTTGAATGCTTCAGGGGGGCAACGAGCAAATTTTTAAGACTTTTTTGTTAAATAAACTAAAATAAAATATTGTTTCAGTTAAATTATTTAGATGATTATTAAAAACTTTTTCTAAAAACTTTGTTAAAACGCTGATTTTAACTAAAAGTTTGCTCAACCACATGTAAATTTTGAATTTTAAACCAAATTTACAAAATTTTCTTGACTGCAGCGGGGACATTTTAGTTTTTTAACGTAAAAGTGGGGCATGGCGCAAAAAAGGTTGGGAACCATTGAACTATATGCTAAATTAGAGCGTGATCGGACAAATGGGCGTAAAATGCCATGTCCTTTTGTATTGAATTGAATGTTATTTCTGCATGCTCCGAAATAACGCAAAAACTGTTGATTCGATTTTAATTAAATTTTCAGCACTGATAGTGTTAACCGAGTGCGGAACTATAGGCCATGTTATATTACGAGTGGAAAAAGGGGCGCAAAATGCCACGCCCCTTTGTACTTTGTAATGTGCGTAAAATGCCATGCTTTTTTGCCTGTGGGCGGAGGGGTGGGCAAAATTGAATTTTTACATTTCACCACTAATGACATCTATATATAAAAAACAGATGGACCGATTTTGATGAAATTTAAACCAACGATAGTACTTACCAAGTACTAACTATGTGCTAAATTAGAGCGTGATCGGACAAATGGGCGTAAAATGCCATGCCCCTTTGTATTGAATTGAATGTTATTTCTGCATGCTCCGCAATAACGCAAAAACTGTTGATTCGATTTTAATTAAATTTTCAGCACTGATAGTGTTAACCGAGTGCGGAACTATAGGCCATGTTATACTACGATTGGAAAAAGGGGCGTAAAATGACACGCCCCTTTGTACTATACTGGACGTTGTCTGCCTGTTTCGCAATCACGCAAAATCAGCTGAATCGATTTTCTTGACATTTTCACTACATACAGTGCTAACTAAGTGCATATGTAGGCCATATAAGATCGTTATTGGAAAAATGAAACAAAATTGCAACGCCCTTTGTACTATACTGACCACGATTGAACAAAGCGGCGTTAATTGCCACGCCCCTTTGTTTTATACTGAACGTCATATTTGCCTGTTTTGAAATCACGCAAAAACGGATAAGCCGAATCTGTCACTACTGATAGAACTAACCGACCGAGAACAGTAGGTCATATTTATATAGAGCGCGATTCAGCAAAAGGGTATAAAATGTCACACCCGTTTTTCATAAAAAAAAGTTATTTCCTCCTCTTTCGCAATCACACAGAAACGGCAAAACTGATGTCTATTAAATTTGCCGCACAGATAGTACTAATCGAGGATGCAGCATGGAACTTTAGATTATCACGATTCGATAAAAATGCGTTTAATGACACGCCCCTAACGTTATGTCTGTCTGTTTCGAAATCACGCAAAAACGGCTGAACCGATTTTGTTGAGATTTCTCTATAGATAGTGCTAACCGAGGGTGGAACCAAAGGTTACTAACTGGACCCGGACCCGTGCTTTAATTTTGTCCGACACTATATTTAAATTAAGATGCAATAAAAAACAGTTTTTTTCTTAGGGCCAGCAACGCGGACCGGGTATAGCTAGTTATAAATAAGATCATATATCTTTTTATCTGCCATATCTAAAAATTTCCGAACTTATATGTCATATCTAATTTCATATAGATCGGTATATAAATAGATATAAATATGTATGTTATCATATTAAAAAATAAGGAAAAATACAATGCTATATATAAACTTATATGTCCATATCAAAGTTCATGCATAACCATATATAAATATAAATAATTATATACTAGCATATATGGTTATATCAAATCTTTTTTACTCGGGTAGACTCAATTTACGGATCAAAACATATCTGAAGCAGATATGAATATATATGGAGTAGATCTGATTACATCAATTTATATATAATCCATATATGTTTTTATCAAAGGAGATATGTTTTGATATAATTACTTTTTTACACGGGCGTATAAAAATGGTTTAGATATAAACAGATCTGTTTATATATATTCATATATAATCGTATCTGATTAAATACAATTATATCTGAAATAGCCAAAGTTAAGATCTAAGTTTATCTCGGTTTTCAACATTGGCGCAAATTTGCCATGAAATTATTTTTGATCAGATATACTTATATACAATCAGATGCAATCATAAAATTTCATATAAAAATTAAAAAAAAACATACATCTTAAAAAATTTTACAACATTTTTTTAAATTTTATCCCAGTTGGCAAAATAAAATCACACCTGACATACTGCTGACACTCCCTTTATGAAATCGCTGACATCTTCATACAATTTTTCAAAATGTCATCGATAACATGTCAGCAGTTGGTCAGCAGTGTCCACCAGTATCGGTGGCCACTAACAATTTGTTTAAACAACCGCTGACCAAATGCTGACATTGATGACATTTTGAAAAATTGTATGAAGATGTCAGCAATTTTATAAAGGGAGAGTCAGCAGTATGTCAGGTGCGATTTTTTTTGCCGACTGGGATTCTGCCAAAAATCTGCACAATATTTTAAAATTTAGCAAACAGAATCAGTAAAATTGCAGAAAATTGTTTGTTATTTTCTAAAACTGAATGACAGAGAATTTTATTTGAAAAACACATAGCGGTTTTGTTTGGCGAACCGACGATATGTAAAATATATTCTTTTCAATTACACTCACATTTTCTTTTTAATACCATATGTCCCCAATTTTTTAATTCAATTAAATAATTCTCATTGCACAAAACAAAATATTAAAAAAAAAACTAAAAACAACGACAATAACTTTTGTACACCACCAAACAAGCCATACCCACCACACGGTAATGTAGTAAATTTTAATTTTGTTACAAAATAAAATTAAAAAAAAAATAAAAAAAACTTGTATATTTTTAACAAATAGTTTACAAATTGCAAAAGCATTAAATTAAATGCTTGTAATTAATTATGCACACACATGAGTCAAATAAAATTCACCAATACACACAAATGCACACACATATAAACTGGGACTCACACTTGCATACAACTTAATGTTGATACTAAAAAAAAAGAAAATTTATACAACAACAAATAAAAATAAAACAACCGCACTAAACGAAACAACAAAAAAAAAAAAAAACTTTTCTCTTAATTAGAACAACAACAACGACGATGATGATGATGACGAGGATGCTGATCACCTACTCATACACATTAATGTTTAAAAAAAAAATATATAAACATATTCACACATATGAGGCAGTACACACCAAATGTCCCGCTTCAGAAAAACATGGTTTTTAAATTTTCAAAACCTGGACTTACAAGGGAAGTATATCAAGCCTTAAGAACCGATTTTCCTGAAGCTTAAAATATATATAAAAGAGACGATTTTAAGGTTGGGGTGACTTGGCTTATCGGCCATATCAGTGTTTAAAAATTTCGTTGTCCCCTTATGGCACTTCTAAAAAATGTCGATAACTTGAAAATAATTTAATATTTTTGTCGAGTTACCATGGTTAAATATTTGGGCCATTCCATGTCAAACCGCACAGAAAACTAACATTTTCGGATTTGTCATCTCAGGTTTAAATGAAATTCGCCATAAATATTGTAAATGCGTAGTGTTCATTAACCTTCCGACCCCAAAAATTTTCGGTTTTCGTAATATGACGTCTTGAAAATTGGCAAAAATATAAAAATTTCAAAAAAGTGACCATACAAAGTCGCTCATAACTTTTGAAGTATACAACATAAAATTTTGATATTGGTACCATTTTAAAGGTGAGAATATTTCCTTCAAAATGGCGTCTTCAAATTTGTTTGTATTAAATGGTTAAAGGTAATTTTTTTAAATTTAATGTTCAAAGACCCATATCTTAAAATCCGTATTTTTTAGAACTCTGAAAAAATATATGTTAATAACTAAGGCTTCCACTACATTTGTATCCACATTTTATGGTGGACACCCATTTGGTTCTAAAGTTATGTAGGAAAACGTGGTCGTAGCAAATTTTTCTCGTTGAGTTCATATGCAAAAGCTTACACACAAACCAATATGTATACTGTACATGAGGGTGGATTGTTCAAAAAAAGTTTTGACAGTCACCCCCTAGAATTAAAAATTAGTTGAAATAATATAAATAAAATAAAAAAAAAAAAATTTTCTTGTAGTTACTTGTTTCATCAAAACGTATGAGTTACAAATCAACGAATTTCGCAAATATTTTTAACTCATACGCTATGTTGAAACAACTAAATACAGGAAACTTACAAAATTATTATAAAACTTAGTATTAAATGCGATTTCTCGAAAAAAGAAACGCAAAAAGAGCTTCTGATTTTTTTTTGTGTGTATAAGCAAAAATCCAAAGTTAAAAAATTTAAAAATTAACAAAGGAGAAAAGTATCCCAATTTTTGATAAATTGACTTTTTTACAACATTAAAAATTTTAGAACGGACTCTCAAAATTTTCAAAAAAATAAAATAATTAATAGCTTATTAAAAAATATACAAAAATATAATTTTTTGGGATTGTGGATCCGTTTTAATTTAGTAAATATTTAATTAAGGCAACTCAACACAAATTTGAAAATTTTTTCAATATTTAGCCAAGCGCCCAAAGACCACTTTTTGAAAAATTTAAAAACTATAAACACAATTTTCTCAGTTCCATAAAGGTCCCCCTCGGGATCTATATTTCATCTTGAAGTTGAAATTTAATAACCATATGGGAAGCACAGCTAAAGTGCTACGGGACGCCTCCACAGGTTGCGGATAGTGGAAGACCCTACCATGTAGTATGGAGGGCAACTGCGAATTGAATAAGCAGTTGCGGACATTTTAGCGGATTAAAGAAGAAGGTATCAGACGGACACGCCTGGCAACGTCTAACATTTAAATTCTGAGTGCCGTTGAGGCTCTAATTGACATGGCGATGAATTGGCGCCATCAAATATCCAATGCCAATAAAACCATACTCTGGTGGTATATTCAGAGCTGCTGTGCCTTTTCAGCATAGATGGCAGCCCCATCAAAAGGCTTGAGGCCTTAGGTTAACAACCAACTGCTCTCGAAAACTCACCTGTTAACGAAACCACAAACAAAGAAATAAACTCCCAAAACTTGGCAACGACCTTTGGCATGAAAACCCGGACACGAATTGGTATATGGAATGTAAGAACGCTAGCACAAGCAGGTAAACTCGTTCAACTGGCTAAAGAAGCTACAAGAATAAACATCGAAATACTCGGCATCTCTAACCTACGGTGGATAAACTATGGCGAACAAAAGCTTAACACTGGCCAAGTTCTGCTCTTCTCAGGTCTGCGAGGCGATAATGCTCCTCATCATCATGGCGTTGGTATTTTGTTGGACCAAAAAGCTTATCGTTCACTAATCAAATGGGATCCAGTGGATGAGAGAATAATAACAGCTACATTCAGAACAAAAGTAAGAAACCTGACAATAATCTAATGTTACGCCCCAACAGATGTTGCTGACACTGCTACAAAAGAGAATTTTTATAGCAAGCTAAATGGTATATTTCGCAAAATACCAAAAGGAAACATTACAATCCTTATAGGAGATATGAACGCAAAAGTAGGAGACAACAACGAAGATTTCGAAATCGTAATGGGACATCACGGTATAGGCTTAATGAACGAAAATGGCGAATTTCTAACTGAATTCTGCAGTAGCAACAAACTGGTCATCGGAGGCACTATATTCCCTCATAAGAAAGTTCATAAGGTCACATGGGTATCTCCCGACGATGTTACTGAAAATCAAATAGACCATATCTGCATCGATAAAATGTGGAGAAGTAGTCTTTTGGATGTAAGAAATAAACGTAGCGCAGATATTGCATCAGATCATCACCTCGTTATAGCATCAATACGACTTAAGGTTGTCCGTACCGATCAGCGAAATTCAGAAGCAAACCAGCGCTATAACATCAGCAAACTGAAGCAATCATCAACTAAAGATACATTTTATCAACAATTAAGAACTGCAACCGCACACTTTGAACCCACAAACTCTGTAGAATATAATTGGAACTCAATCAAACAAGCTTACACTACAACGTGTCAACAAGTACTTGGCATTAAACGAGAAACCCGTAAAGAGTGGATAACAGACGAAAGCTGGAGTCTGATAGAAAAAATAAAGGGAAAAAAAGCTGACATTAACAGCGCACGCACGCGCTCCTTAAAGGATGCAGAAAGGAGAGAATATGCTGACCTCAATAATCAGGTTAAACGGTCATGCGGAAAAGATAAGCGCAGGTGGATCAACAACTTAGCGGATGAAGCACAAGCAGCGGCATCAAGTGGCAACTATAAAGTTTTATATGAATGCAGCAAAATACTAGTTATGAAAAACAAAACTCCGAATACTCCAATCAAGAATAAGCAAGGTAGCAAATAAACGAGATGAGCGAATCTTTACATCTAGTGTTCATTGATTTCGAAAAGGCATTCGATCGCATTAGACATGACAGCATTTGGACTGCAATGCAACACAGAGGAGTCCCATCAAATCTATGCGACCAGGGCACAGTACACAAATTTCCAATGTCGGGTACGTCATAACAACCAACTATCAGACGCAATTAAAGTTACATCAGGTGTCCGTCAAGGATGCATTCTATCCCCACTACTCTTTTTAAATGTAATCGACGATGTATTGATAAACGCGATCGATAACCATCCTCAGCGCGGTATTATATGGCACCCTATACACTCAAAAAAATAAAACTGTAAAGTTAACAAATTTTTTTTTTGTTAACTCGAGTTTACTGGCTTTTTAGCAAATTTTTAGTTAAAATCAGCGTTTTAACTACTTTTTTGAGTTAAGTTAAATTTACGGAAATACTAGTTTTGAACAAAATTTGAATTAATTTTTTTTGTTGAATTTTAAACTGAGTTTACGAATTTTTACTAATTAATTTGTTGATTTCTCGTAACATATTTGTTAAGTGAAATTTTTTTATATATTTCTTGTGTAGCCTCCTATGCAAATCTCATAAGTTCTACTTAAGCTGAACTTAATGCTGTGAAAAAAAAAGAAAAAAATAAGTGAAGTGTTAGTGTTTAAAACCAATATTTAACAAACTTACAATTTTTTACAAAAAAGTAACAAAAAGTTTAGCTGAATTCAACTATTTTTTTTTTTGTTAATATGTACATAAAAATGTTACAAAATTTTCAGCTGAATTTTTAGTTAAGTTACGCAAAAGGAGCGTTTTCAGCATTTTATAACGTATGGCGATCGAATCAAATAACTAAAAACACCAAAATTCGGATATTTAATACGAACGTCAAATCCATATTGTTATACGGATGTGAGACATGGCTAACCTATGTAGACCTCAACAACAAGCTACAGTGCTTTGTAAACAGATGCCTCCGAAATATCCTCCGAATATGGTGGCCAAACAACTGGATCGCCAACGAAGAGTTTTACCGCAAATGCAAACAAAAGCGAGTAGATCATGAAATCCGAGAACGAAGGTGGAGGTGGATAGGCCACACATTACGAAAACCTGCTGACGATATCGGCCAAAAAGCCCTCGAATGGAACCCCCAAGGCCATAGAAGGCGTGGCAGGCCAAGGGGAAGTTGGAGACGCAGCTTGCTAGATGAATTACGGTCCTATAACTAACAGCTCTCATGGCAAAAACTAAAATCAATGGCACACAACCGACAAGAATGGAAGAACTTTGTAATGGCACTATGCGCCCATAATTTGGCGTAAAAGCATTAAATAATAATAATAAAGGTCTATCCATAATACCTATTGAGATATTGACAGGACACATGTTTTTTCCGCTGGACATTTAGTGTGGAACGCCTTATAAACACATAAATATGTGGAAATTTGTTATGTGCAACTATGCAATTTGTGAAGAAGATACAAAAAAAAAATTAAAATAAATAACACGCTTTTATATAAACAAACGACAAAGTAGAGATGATAAACTTGACACTGAAATAATTTTTTTTAGTTTTTTAGCGGATTTTGTTCAGGTGCTGTCACAACGGCATAGCAGCCACTTTAAACCTTAATTTAATCCTACCAATTTCGAAATAAGGCTATATATAATACAGTTTCTAGTTGAAAGTAAAAAATTAAAAATTTTTTCCGCACTTGAGTAAATTTGGCTTCCAGAAAAATTACCTCAATAAAAAATGGACTCTTCTTAAACGAATTTATTTTTTTTTTTTTTGTATTCGAGCTTATAAAATTTCACATCGATCTATCATGGTGGATTTTTGAAAAACATTTTATTATAATTTTTTTATTTCTCTAAAGTTCAGAAAATTTTACTTTTTTCAGTAGTTTTGCTCTAAAAAATGTAATATGCAAGGGAGAATAAGCTGTATGAAAAAAATTAAAGGCGTTTCAACCCTTTATAAGAAGTGTGAATAGAGTTATTATTTTGGTTTAAAATACCAGATTCTCTTAAAATAATCTCTTAAAATAATATACCAATTTTCAATTTGTAAATAAAATATTAAAAAAAAAAATATTTTAATTTTTGCTTAAATTTTGCCTTAGCATTTTTAGAATTTTAAAATTATTTTTTTGTCTGTTTGGAAATCGAGAAAATATTGGTAATTAAAAATTGACTTCGCTCAAAATCGAACACTTTTATAAAATTTCCCCAAATTAGAGTAGAAAAAATTATTTCAAATTAGAATTTTTCATGGAGCCAGTTAATTTTTCTTACAGTTGGGAAATTTTGAAACTTAAGAGGCCCATTGTGTTTCGACCAAATTAGGTCTGTATCCAACTTTGTTATATTTTACAATCTACCAAAAAGTACCATTTCATTTAACATCACTGATAGTTAAACAAAAACTACAATGTTTTGAACAATTTATTGTTCTTTTTCAAGCTGCACTCTTTCTTTCAACTCCCTTGTCTATATTTGTATAAACACAAACACTCATTAAACACTTTTTCCTGGCATCTTGTTTTAAAATAAACTATGAATGTATGTGGATATTGTATAAGTTATATGTATGTATGCGTTCATCCTTTTAATGTGTATAGTTTCATATAGTGGTTATTTGTTTTTTAAAGCTTTGATAATTGTTGTTGGTTAACTACATACATGCAAACATATGTTTGTATGTGTATATTGTCCATTTTAGAGACAACAAATTGCAATTGTTTAGTATTTAAACATGTGCTTCATTTATAAGTACTGTACACAATATATTAAAAACCGAGACATTAAAGTAGATCAAGGTCGAATAAAAAATGCTCTACTTAGAGTAGTGTTAAGGAAGCTACTTATTTTAATCGTAGCTACAATAAAACTCAGAGTCTACACTCAAAATATTTTGTAGGCAAAAACAAATGAAAAACACACTTAAAACCAGTGAATAAACAATTGAAAACCATCCCAGTAATTATTCATTTGTTTTACCAAACATCAACATTTATTTTTTACTGTTGACAAAATTTTCTAAAATAAAAAACATTAAACATTAAAAAATTACGTTTTTTTCACTCTTTTTTACCAACAAATTCGAAAAAAATAACCAACGAAAACATTAAAAATTAATAATAGTTCTGTTATTTTTACCAACAAATTTCAAAAAAATAACCTACGAAAACAATAAAAATTAATGATTTCGTAGGTAATTTTTTACAATTTTTTATTGAAATATTTTTTTAAAAACTTTTAATAAAATTTTTGGGGATTCGATCCCGCAATCAACTACATTCTGGCCAGACACTCTACCCATCGTGCCAAAGTCACTTGATACAAACATGTTTTTATATTTCTATAAATACTTTTTTGATTTTTTTTCTACAAAAAAATAACTGACTTCCCGAGTAAAAATGTTTAGATATATTTTTATATATCACGTCTTATCCGAGATTTAAAAGATCTTACTCGGATCAGTACTGATCCTTCACATTTTTACTTGGGTTGTGTAGGTAAAAACTAATGATATTTCATTAAAAAATACCAACAATTAAAAAAAAAAATTACCTACACAATTCATTAAAAATCAAAAGAATAATCAGTAGTTTTTACTTACAGAACAAAAATAAATGACTTTAAAAATTAAATGTTAATGAAAGTCTTTATTTTTTAATGTGTTATTTTTGAAACAAAGGACTGAAGTAGTCATTAATAAAAACTGAACATTAAACAAATGTTTTTTCTTTTAAAAACGACTAAACGGAAAACTTTTTAAATAAACTACAAACAGTTAATGACATAATTTTTTGAGTGTAGTAAAAGAAGTTTGAGTAAAGGATCAAACTTCCAATTTTTAAAAATTTGATATATTTTGAACGGGCCATCAAAAAATCTGAAAATTTACCACGAAGGAGTTTTCGAAGGGTGCTAAAAACTGTAAACAAATTGGGAAAATCTAAAAAAAAATTTCAAAGTGTCCGATTTGACATGGAATGCCCCATATATTCATGATCCTCGATCGATTTTAAGACGATCTAGCTATGTCCATCCGTCCGTCTGTCTGTCTGTCTGTTGAAAACACGCTAACTTTTGAAAGACTTTACGGAGTTGTGAATTTCAGATTAGCTCACCTTAAATTCACGTGTGAAAACCCGTTAAACATGTTTTAAAAACATTGGTAAGTCACAAAAATATTTTACAACGTATTTTTGTCACTCAAAAATATTTTTGCACTTAAAAAAAAAAAAAGAAAACACTGGAAAAAAATTTTACACTCAAAAAAAATTTTGTTAATTATTTTTTTTTCAAAAATTAGTTAAAAAAGTGTTTTTTCACAAAATAAAATATTTCTAATCAAAAATTTTATTTTTTTCACGTTAAAAAGGGCACTCTGGAGGGTATTCATAGATAGATTCGGCCAAGTCGAATTTAACTTTTCTACTTGTTACCAATAAAATTGTAAATTTACAACTTTTTTGGCAAAATAAAACTTCCTTGTAAGTTAAAGTTATTATTTAAAATCCACCCTTAGTTTTTGACAATAACGTAATAATATAACATAACAGTGGAGCCACAAAAACGCTAGTACTTTCAAGAACGTTGCAGTTCCTTCTTAAAAGCAACAAAGTTCGCGTTTTTTTGTGGTATTAAAACGCGAATATCTGTAAAGGGATACTGCTTGAAAAGTTTTGATGGCGGATTCGGATTAAGGAGGTCCATTAACTGTAAAGTTTGTTGTTACCGACTTAAGAAAACGTTACAGTGGAACAACTAACATGATAATGTTTTTAGGCTGATGTCTAATTTTAAAAAAGTTGCAGGCCGCCACCTCAGTTTGACTATATAAGCTAACAATTAACGAAAAAGAAAACAAGAATTACTATTTTCATTTTCTTAAAACCAAAAATTTTTATAACTTGGGTTTGCAACTTGGAAAATAATTCACCTCGTGGTAAATAAAACCGTTTTTCACCAGCTGGTGAATAAAAAGTAACATAATTATTTTTCAACAAAAAATTTTTTTTTTTAATGAAATTTTTTTTTTTCATCAAATTTTTTTTCATGAATTTTTTTTCCATCAAATTTTTTTCCATTAATTTTTTTTTTTAATATTTTTTTTTTTCATCAAACTTTTTTTTCATTATTTTTTTTTTATCAATTTTTTTTTTAAACATTTTTTTTTCATCAATTTTTTTTGTCATAAAATTATTTTGCATCATATTTTTTTTTTCATCAATTTTTTTTTTCATCAATTTTTTTTCAATAATTTTTTTTTATTAAAATTTTTTTTCATAATTTTTTTTTTTATCATATTATCAATTTTTTTCTCACCAAAAAATTTGCTTTCATATTTTTTTCATCAATTTTTTTTTACATCAACAATTTTTTTTTTCATCAAAAAAAATTCATCAAAAACTTTTTTTCATCAAAATTTTTTTTCACCAAAAATTTTGGGGTTATTAAATTTTTTTAACGTAATTTTGTTTTTCGTAAAAAAATCATTTTTATTTACCAAAACTACTTTTTCACTAACAAGGGAAGTCTCCCTTGTGTCACCCGCGGATCCTTATGGAATTGGTTTTATTTTCTAGAGCAGAAAAAATAAAGGGACTCGTATTTTTTTTTAGCGGCCCAAATTCATATTTATGGGGTAAAAAGGAGGGGGGAAGACAATGCCATTTTTCAGTTTTTTTCGTTTATATCCTATATTATGCAAAGAAACCTAATCATGTTACATACCAAATGAAAGGTCTTTGGAAAACCTATCTACGTGTGCTAAGAACGTGTCCAAACATGCACAACTTTTCGTCATATTGAGTAAAATACCAAAATTTTAGGACATTTTTGTTAATAAGTCGAAAAATATTAACTTCATTGGCCCGTTGTTAGCACCACGAGATAGGTATTTTTAATACCTTCAATCTGATAACACACATGCCTACATTAATTTTGTTTAAATAGGCGTAAATCGTAAAAAACTGAAAAAGGTAAATTTCCCCCCATACAAATCGACCCCCCCTAAAAATGAGTTTGGGCCGCTAAAAAAAATACGTGTCGAATTAATTTTCGTTCTTAACAACATATCCAAATTTCATGAAGATCCTAGGGTGACACCAGGGAGACTTCCCTTGTAAGTCTAAGCTTTTAGCATACAAATTTTCCATTTGTTTATCAAATGTACATAAAACAAGTGAGAGTGTTAACTTCTTTGGTGCCGAATCTTTTATACTCTCCAAAATGTGAAAACACTTTTTTGCACTTATTTTTGCACTTACTTACGAACTGTACAGCTCGTTTGGTTTTTTAATGAGGACCTCGACTGATATTTCAATTGGTTTTGCATGGAATAGCAAAGTAATATAACATTATTTTTTCTAAAAAAATTTTGCTTTGGCAAGTACACCCAAATCTTCCGCAAAACATTATCATGATTTAATGTTTTGGGCAAGAGTACAAAATTCGCAGGCAATTTTAATCTGCAAACGTGAATATCTCGAAATTTGGAATTAGGAGGTCAAAATCTATTAACTTCATATAATTGAATTTTAAAGAGTGATTTTTTTTTATTTTTTACAACTTAAGCGCGATTTTTGCAAAAAGTGCTCGATCAAAGATTTTGGTTTTTGTTGCTAAATTTATCTTACACATCCCAAATATTTATTCAAAAATAAAAATTATGGTATACGCACTTTTAGGTTAAAACTGTATCGGACAACCCGATTGGCGTTATATTGACTTATACACACAAAAAACTTTGTCAAATTACTAGGAAAAGTCTCGTAATCCCATTTTAACAATATTTGACAATTTTCCTTGTTTTTTAACAAAACATTTTTATTTGATTTTTTATTTTATTAAGAATTACCACATACACTCATGATCATAATAATAGATACACGAAATAATAAGGACACGTAACATAAAAATTCAAAAGGGCATATCTTCAAAACGAAATCGAATATCACAAAAAACTAAAAATTCCTATGTAGATAATTTATCTAGCTTTTGTTTGCGTCAAATCTGGACCAGGTTGTATAAATAACGAATGTGATACGAGGGCCGAAGTTGGAAATGAATTTATTTATAGACATTTTTTAGAAAATTTTTAAAAAATATTTCTAAGTCGACCTGTATTTTTGGCACAATTTTGAAATTTAAAAAATAATCCAGTGGTTCATATTCAGTTATTAAATAATTTTTTCATTAAGCCAAAAGAAAAATGGAAATTTTTAATGCAGTAGGAAAAATTCGTATTTTTTTACTTCCAATTCTTTTGACCACCAATTTTTTGTTAACAATGAAAAAATTTTATTGTTTTTTTTTTTATTTTAGTACATGGAAGTGTATAGTTATGAAATATAAGAATAATAAAATATTTTCATTGTTTACAAAAAATTGGTGTTCAAAAGAATTGGAGGTCAAAAAATAAAAATTTTTCCTACTGCGTTTAAAAATTTCCATTTTTTTTTTTGGCTCAATGAAAAAATTATTTAATAACTGAATATGAAGCACTGGATTATTTCTTAAATTTCAAAATTGTGCCAAAAACACGGGTCGACTTAGAAATATTTTTTAAAAATTTTCTAAAAAATGTCTGTAAATAAATTCATTTCCAACTTCGGCCCTCGTATCACATTCGTTATTTACACAACCTGGTCCAGATTTGACGCAAACAAAAGCTAGATAAATTATCAACATAGGAATTTTTAGTTTTCTGTGATATTCGATTTCGTTTTGAAGATATGCCCTTTTGAATTTTTATGTTAGGTGTCCTTATTATTTCGTGTATCTATTATTATGATCATGAGTGTAATTACAAATTATATACTAATTTTACCTAACCGAGAACTGGTAACAATGACCTTCGTCTCGTTGTAGCGAAACAGACCAAGGCCTCTGGTGGGAATCGAACCCACGACCCCCAGACTCATAGGCTAGCACGCTACCAACTAGCCTACTGGGGCGCCTTTTAACAAAACATTTTCGATCGAAATTTAATTTTTTTTTGTAATTTTACAATTTTTTGTAATTTTACAATTTTTTGCAATTTTACAATTTTTTTGGTAATTTTACATTTTTTTTGTAATTTTACAAATTTTCAACATTTTTTACAAAAAATTTTGTAAATTCACGAGATTTTCCTGTTAGTTTTATTGCGCTAAAAAAAGTTGTAAATTTACAATTTTTTTGGTAAAAATCTTATAAAATTACGAAAAAGCTCGAAGTGTTTACAAGGAATTCTTGTTAAATAGAAGGTAGCAAAAAATCTAATAAAAACACGAAACCTCCTTGTAAGTTTTATCGCGTCAAAAAATATGTAAATTTACAATTTTATTGGTAAAAATCTTGTAAAATAACAAAATTATTGGTAAAAAGCTTGTAAAATTATAAGGAATTGGTGTCAAATACTAGGTAGAAAAAAAGGTAACAAACTCTTATTGTCGTTTTACCAAGTTTTTTTTTTAATGTGGCTTCTAAGGCGATAATCAGATTCATCAGAATTAAAATAATGTTTTATGTGGAATTAATAAATCATTGAATTAACATTTAATTTGGTTCGGAGAGATTTAAGTAAATCCACTTTGATAAAAAGTCCAAATTTTTAATTTTTGTAATATCTTAAAAACTGGTCTACTTTTGAAAATTTTAACTTCTGCGAAATTTTTCGGCTTCGCGAAAGATTTTACATGGAAAAAAAATGCAAAATGTCGTGGATCATAATCACTGTACACTAGTAATATCAGCAATCCATGTCAAAGGAAATTATAAGATTTCTCATATGGCTACAAATTAATTACACTGTGCTACGATGAAAAAATACTTCTGATGTGACATAGTATAGGTTGTTGGGCTTGTCGAGTAGATCACAAAAATGCCCATTAAACTTGCCAGACACCCTCAAATTTTAGAGTTATTGTCAAAAAACCTTTTTTGGGCCTTTTCTCACTAAACCTTGTGTAACTCAGAATATTTTCAACCGATTTTAAATGTTTAAACTGTTTTGGATAGGAGAAGGATAGGGCTTTCTACGTGTGTGAATTTATCTACACATATACGAAAAATATCTATTTATTATTTCTATAAACTCTATTTTTTTGTTATTTTTGGAAAATTTTTCGAGTTCATCGTTTTTTTTTTTGCTATAGTTTGTTTAACAACTGTTATATTTATAAACGCATTTTTAAAGAAAATTTAATTTGGAATACGAAAAGCTTTATCCTGCAAAAATTGGATAACAATTGACAGAGTTGTGATAATTTTTCTAAAAAGAAAATTAAGATTTTACAGGAAATCGCCGTTCAGATAACGCAGGCAAAAAAAATAAATTTATCATAAGAGGTCATGTTACATGACTCATGTACCATATTTTTAAAGGTTTTTGGAGCGCTAAATCCGAATATGGCCTTTAAATTGCTCTATCTCGTCAGGTTTTTGAGATATTTTACAGAAATTGATATATCAAAACTTAATAAGATATCGCAATTTCAAGGTCAAATTCGAATTCAGGAGGCCAAAAACTTTTAAAATAATGATACGCGACCTCTCAGTATGTTCGTTTATTTTTTTTTTGCCTGGGTTATCCGAAAGGAAATTTCATGCAAAATCTTAATTTTCTTTTTATCACATCTCTATCAATTGTTATCCGATTTTTTCGGCATAAAGCTCATCGTATTCACAATTAAATTTTCTTTAAGAACACGTTCATAAATATAAATGTTGTTGAACGAAATTTAGCAGAAAAAAATCGATAAACTCCAAAAATTTTCAAAAAATAACAAAAAAATAGATATTGTTGAAAAAATCAATACATATCTTTCTTATATGTATAGATCAATTTACACACATGCCCTATCTATCCAAAACAGTTGAAAAATTGAAAATCGGCTGAAAAATGTTTAAGTTACACAAGGTTTAGTGAGAAAAGTCCCAAAAAAAACGTTTTCTGACAATAACTGTAAAATTTGAGGGTGTCTGGGAAGTTTGATGGGCATTTTTGTGATCTTTTCGACGAGACCTACAACCTTAACTACCTCATTTTAAAAGTATATTCGATTTTGTGTTTTTTGTTGCACAGTCTTATTTTCACTGGATTTTCCTGCAGAAAACTATTTTTTGTTTTTGAAAAATGAATTTAATTCCATTCTTTAAAGCTTTGTTTTTGCTTGATATTTAAAAAGCAATAGAAAAACAATACATCACTGACTAGAAGTTATTAAAGACTAATCACACCATCACAACTGAAGTCAAAATTAGGGAAACAACTTTTGGTTTTTTTGGCAAAAAAAAATATTTTGAAATATATTTTCTACAAATTAGAATAAATCGAAGGATTGTGAAATGTTCTAAGAAGCAAAAAACCCCAAAGGACTCGAAACAAAAATGCATAATTACCTGAGCCTGTTTGTTAATTGATATTTTTTGAATTTTAATTGATCTGTTTCGAACTACAATTGATACTTTACGAATAACAATTGATATTTTTGAATTAAAATTTATCTTTTTCGAATAACAATTGATCGTTTCTTGAATCAAAATTGATCTTTATCAATTTACAATTGAAGTCTTCGAATTACTGTTGGGATTTTAAATTACAACCCAGAAAAAAATAAACGAAGTGGTTCGAAAAGAATTAGTAGTTTCACTACATACAAAGTAGCGATAGGTGCCGAACTTCATATTCCGTAGGAAGTACTTTTAAAATCACTTCCAAAAATGCTACAAAATAACAATAAAAACATATTTCACCAGTTCTTTGCTTAATGATTTTGAAGTACCTTTTTTATATGTTCTTAGGAATCAAATCAAATCACCACAACATATGAACTTCTTTTTCAACTGAAACACTTAGAATGGGGGTGACACACGAAGTAGTCAATTTTTTCTACGTCCAGCTTCGAATAGATTTAGGTTTTGCAAAAATGGTGACAAAATTTTGTAATGGCATTTCATTTCTCTTTATTTAGAGCTTAAAAAATCGAAAAGACGAAAATCGATTATTGATAAATTTTTCACATTTCATACAAGCAATTTGACGTTGAACTACCATTCTATATCTTATATCGAAAAAAGTTGGTCATAAATTAAATAAATACATTTACAAACTATTATTAAAGATTGTTTAAGCTTTTTAGAAAATTGAGGTCTAGGCTTATAGTCAGAACAAACTGGTGAATCGATTCGCCGTGAATTTTTATAGTTTTGTGATGTTTATAATTACTCTTTTTTTAATTCGAAATATATACGTTTGATTACACAGGGCAACACTTTTTTTTTGACCCAGGGCAACACTTTTTTCGCGATTGGCTCGCGAACGCGAGCTGATGGAAACAATTCGATAACAGATTCGGAATCAGCACACTAAAATCCATATAAATCAGTTGTCAAAGGTCAGGCAAATTGAAAAAGTTCAAATTTTGTGAACCTGTGTTATCAATGAAATTAATTTTTCTATCACGTAAGGTTTTTAAGATATTCGCGTTTGAATATTGAAATATTTGGGTCTCCTCTGTAACGTATTCTTAAGTTGCTCAAACACAAAGGTACTCGATTTAGTTAAAATAAGACATCTTTATTCCAAATCTAGTATCCAAATTTTTCTATCGCGTACTGTTTTTGAAATATTGGCGTTTGAAAAACTCAAACTCCACTGTTGCGCACTTTTATATTCTTTATAAATCACACTAAAATTTTCAAACGCGAATATCTCAAAAACAGAACATGCTTAAAAAAAATGGATTGCAGTTTTGGAATCAGGAAGTCCATTTTATATGAAATCAAATCCTATTTGGTGGGAGCAACGTAAGAATACGTAAAGGTGGACCCCTAAAAGTGCTAAAATATTGTATATTTTTTTTTTTACTTTTTAACAGCGAATATCTCAAAAACGATACTTGCTAGAAAAATTTGGAGGGTAGATTTGGAAGCAGGAGACCAAAATCTACAAGGAAATTTCACTGGGAGGTTTTGCTGTCGAACAGAGTTTTTAGTGTAAATATTACAAAAAAATACTCTTTCAATCAATCTAACAAAAATAAGTGAAAAAAGAACTTCTAATTTAGAAGTTCTAAATCACCAAATAAAAATGACATAATCACCCCCAAAATGACAAGAAATGTGTACTTCTAAAGAAGTGATGAAAAAAGCGCTTCCAAAAAGTCAAGTTATATTAACATCCGGATCACTACTTCAGAAGTTGTGATAAAAATGTTAATATAAGGCCGCTGTTCCAAAAAAAGCAATTCACATAAAAAATGTGAAAATTAAAATTTCCGAATTTTTTTGGTGTTCTAGATTTCACATCCGAATTTCTTTTTCGTTTTGTTTCACATAAATAAAATTTGGAGAAAGTAAACCGAATGCACTTTTTTCCTTATAATTTTTTTAATTTTAATTATTCGATTTCAACTTCGAATGAAAACGTGTTCAACAAAACACTAAACTTGATTTCATGTGATTCAGAAATTTTCATGTGAATAGAAAAGTTGTGAAAGACAGATCAGAGGCCTATATGTACATAATAAACACTAGTGATATATGTTATACTTAAGTGTCAATCTTACGCCACTAAAAAGTGGCGAAAAAAAGAACATACTTTGTGTGTCACGCCCATATTAAATTCATCAATGTTTCAGTTGAAGAAGAAGTACATCTGGTTCATAAGTTGTGGTGAATTTTGTAGTGAATGGTAAGCTCTTTTTTTGCTGGGAAATGGAATCTTTAAATAACAAATGGACTTTGCGAATTACAAGTAGAACATTAAAATTGCAATTGATCTTTTTCGAATTACATCTGAAATTGGAAAAAAGTTATACCCCTACTTCATATTTGCAAATAAATCATAAATTACACATTTTTCTAGCTATTATTCATATTCAAAGTCAATCTACATACCTTCAAACATACATTAGATTTTTTTTCACACACTAATAAAACTTTTTTTTTCATAATTTTCAACAAAAACATCCAGACAACCACCATTTTTGCTATGAAAAAAAAAATATGAAAAACCAGCCATAAATGATAGTGAGCAAAAAAAAAAACTTGACTGTGCACGTGACCTGCTTTGAGTGTCATGATAGCCTATTTAACCCGAAATAGGTGTCATAATAGCAAACGAAAAGATGCTTCAAAAAGTAAATTATTATCAAATCGTGATTGGCATAATTTTCATATAAAATAGAAATGGAAGCAACGAATGGAGTGAGCCAATGATGAAAGAAGATTTTTAAAGAAATTGGTTTTTATTAGCACCTTATTCCATAATATTCGTATTCTTAAATGAAAATAGAATGCGTAAGTAAGAGAATATTGACATAGTCATATCAATCTGTCTTTTTAATAGTATTATAATAGCGGAATAGATGATATCATTATAAGCATTTTAAGGTTTTTTTATACCCACTCTGTGGAACAGAGTATAATGAGTTTGTGCTGATGTTTGTAACTACCCGAAATATTGGTCCTAGACCTACCTTCAAGTATACCGATCGACTCAGAATTACTTTTTGAGTCGATTTAGCGATGTCCGTCCGTCCGTCTGTCCATCTATCGGTTTAAGCAAAATACAGGTCGCAATTTTCCATCAATTGACTTGAAATTTGAAACTTAAGCATCTTTTGGCCCAAGGACGATTGAAATTGGAGAAAATCGATCCATGTTAAGACCTAGCCCCCATACAAACGCCCCCTTTGGATTATTCTTAAATGATTGTAATAACCGTATTAAAATAGATTACGCTTTTAAATTCAGCAGGTAATCAAATTTTGTATGCACAAATCACCATTTCAAATTTCAAAGGAATCGGGTCAGTCCTTCTGGTAGTCCCCATACAAACCACCTTCCCGATATTCACATAATTCCCTCAAAATTCATAAAAATGGAAATATTTGATAAAAATTTTATTTTTATATGTTAAACGTGTACTTCAGTAACCTAATCAAATCGGAATATAATTGGAACATTTTGGACCTAGTCCCCCATATAAAAATTTCGACCGATATTCAGTTAAATTGGTTTATTGACAAAAAAATAAACCAAACCAACTAAAATTTGATCTGTGTGTGTTTTTTGCACTAAATAAAGATCTAACAAAAGACATACAATCGCTACATGTTTCGACTTGGAACCCATTTTCCGGGAAACACTGGTGTAGGGTAGCATTTGGTCGGTCTTGACCGACTATAACTTCTTACTTGCTTAGTGTTAAATTATTTAATGACGAAGAAGGAAAATTAATAATTTTAAGTTTTTGCATTAAAAATCTCTTTTTAGTCCCTGGTGATGAGCTACGATTAGGATCGAAATATTGGAAGTATATAAAAAAGGTTTAAGAAAAAAATTGGCCTTGAGATAGTGTTAACAAATTAAAAAATAAATATTAAATTTGACTTCGAAAAAAATTAAAAATTATATTTTTTTTAAGTGTAAATTTTTTTTCTGAATGTATTTTTTTAGTGTAAAATTATTTTTGAGTGACAAAAATAAATTTTAAAATATTTTTTGACTTACCAATGTTTTTAAACTTGTTTACGGGTTTTCAGCACATGAATTTTGAGGTGAAACCAATCTGATATTCACTGTCTAATATATGGCTAATATATTTTGAACCACAGGACTGATTTTGTTGAAATTCAATACCAACTTGACCAGGGGATCGATAAATATTGTTTTTCAAAAGTAAGCGTGATTTTTATCCCGTGAATTCGCGTAAAACCTTTGCCGAAATTAACTCTTTTACTTATAACTTTTGAACCATTTCCGATTTCGCTGAATTGCAATAACAACCTGACCAGATAAATAAACAACAGCAGTCCCCGTTAAGTTTTTCAAACTTGTATATGAGGCATTCCACACCAAATGTCCAGCGAAAAAAAACATGTGTACTTAGGAGGCGTGGTCAAATATTGGAAAAATTGTCAAATTTGTGGCGAGATTGTTCTGAAATTTTTAAAAAAAGTCAATTTATCAAAAATACGGCCAATTTTTTTTTAAGTTTAGATGTTTGTCCATCCACACAAAAAAAAATCAGAAATGCGTTTTTCGTTCTTCTCGAGAAAATCGCATATGAATTTTAAATTTCATAACAATTTAGTGACCTGCTTTGCTTGTATTTTCTTGTTTCAACAGAGCGTATGAGTAATATTTATGCAATAAATAATACTCATTCGCAACGTTTAAATAAGAAAATACAAGCAAATTACAAAATTGTTAGAATTTAAAATTCAAATGCGGTTTTCTAGAAGAAAAAAACGAAAAACGCGTTTTTGAATTTGTTTTGTGTGGATGGACAAACATCTAAACTTTTAAAAAAGTGGCCGGATTTTTGATAAATTGACTTTTTTAAAATTGGAAAATTTCAGAACAGGTTCTGAAAATTTACCAAAAAAAATTTTATCGATAGCCCATACAAAACTATATAAGAATGTTAATTTTTGAGATTGTGGTGCATTCCGTTTTTAATGTGATAAATATTTAATCAAGGCAACTCGCCAAAATTTTACCATTTTTCCAATATTTGACCACGCCTCCTAAGCCCAGTTTTTGAAAATTTGAAAAACCAAAAACGCAATTTTCTTAGTTCCATATAGGGCTATCCAAACAACCTATTCAGAAGTTTACGGTACACATGTTTTTTCGCGTTTGGTGTGGAATGCCTCATATGCAAGTTTCAGGATTTCTTTTGAAGAAATCGGAAAAATTCACTAAAAACCAAAAAACCCCGTTTTTAGACGAAAATTTCACTCTCATTTTGATTCCCTCTTTCCTATATGCAAGTTTCAGGACAATGGGTGGGTGCTCTTTGAAAGACCTACCTTGTATGTAAATTAAGAACTTTCTACGCGGAATTCACAGTTCGTTATTTTTTTTACAGAAAACGCGAAGTTTTTAGCTTGGAATTTAAAAGTGTAATCTTCCAAAATGTAAAAAAACATAAAAACTAATTTCAGGGGCGTCTTTTTTGGTGGTGGGATGGTTTGGGGGTTTGATGGGAGACATTGGGGGACACCTTTCCCTTGCGATAGATGGATTTATTATGATTCTTCCAATTTTTTAATCCAATTAATCATTATTAAAATAAATTTTGTATATCCACGCCCACAAAAGGGGCGGGTCAAATTTTTTTTTAAACTTTTTTTAGCCTCTGGGTCCACATGCATGGTTTTGAGCTTCCTCTGACATAAAAATGTTGCATTTGCTTAAAAAAGTAGAAAATAGTGCCCCCCCCATTTCCCGGTTCACGGTATTCCCGGGAATATCGGTATTCCCGGTTCTGGTACCGGCTTCCCGGTTCTAGATATATTCCCGGAAATACCGGTATTCCCGGATCTGATACTGGTACCGGTTCTTAAAATACGAAAAAAAATAATATACCATAAAATATTTAAATTACACTATTTAGTCAATACTTTAGAATTATTTAGTTGTGTTTGTAAAGTAATTTAAAAATCATGTAAAAATGTTTTCCATAAATTCAAAAAATAAAAATGGAAATGGTGTTAAAAGCGAAGAAAAATTTTAATTGTACAACATTTTACAAAATATACATACCGGCAGTACCAGAAATACCGGTAATACCGTCAGAACCGGAACCGGGAATACCGGGAATAATTCAAGATAAATAATAAATAAAATAAAAAAATAAAATGCATGAAAAAACCGTTTTTCAGAGGTTGGTTAAGTTCTCCAAGGGGAAACTTTTTTCGCCTTGGTCCGATTTTGCCCACTTTCGAACTTAACCTGCCTAGGAATATAAGACATATTCATGCAAAACTTCGAAAGTCTAGCTCTTTTAATTTGGACTGTATCGTGTCCTCTACAGAAGGACGGACATCGCTAGAATGTCTTAGAATCGATCACTGATCAATAATATATATATATAGAGTTCGTTTGGTGACTATGTCACTTCATCTGTTTATCGGATATCATCATTTTTATAAAGGATTTAGGGGAGCTAAAAAGAATGCCGGTATTTTTTTCGAAAAATTTTCACTCCTTGGGGTGGTTCAAAGCATCTGAAAACGCGGATTTTGAGCTGATTTTTCTGCAGAGAAAAAACGCTTGAATATATTACAAATCTGATTTCGCCAGTCGATTCTACAGCAAAAATTAATACAATAGCAGTTTTTTGAACTCTTAAAAATAGTTCCAATAACCCACACAAGGGGGCGGATTTTTTTTTTTTTTTAATTTAAATTATTTTTTTAATCATGCACGATGAAGAGGCAGCTTTTGCTAAGAAAATTGGTACAAAAAGCACCTTTCTATCACAACCCATTAAAAAGTTATAAGGCTTCAAAGTTGTTTTTCTAATGGCAAAATTATAAAACACTGACCGAAATTTGAAAATTTTTTGGATGGGTCAGCGGTCTGGACACTCATTTTCGATTTTCCTCTCAATGCTGATTCCAAATCTGGTTTCCAAATTTATCCGTAACGTCAGGTTTTTGAGATAATTGAGGTCTAAGTTTACAAAAAACGCATTTTTTGTGCATTATTGAGAGCATTTTTTTGTGATGTTTTTGGATGATATTCTGGAATAATAAAACTTGTTTTCGATTAACATTTCCATGCTGATTCTGAATCTAGATTTCAAATTTTTCTATCACGTCATGTTTTCGAAAAAATTGGGGTCAAAGTTCTCAAAAAACGTGTTATGTCCATTTTCGAGAGCTTATAACATTTTAACGGGTTGTGATAGAACGGAAAATTTGGTACCATTTTGTTAAGCTGAAAATGCACTTTAATTGTGCATATTTAAAAAATTAATTTAAAAAGAAATTGTAAAAAACCTTATATTTCCGCCGTCTGTGGTGGGTTTTTGGAACTTTTTTAAGAGTTTTAAAAACGATCAGATTTGCGATATATTCTGCCGTTTTTGCTCTGCAGTAAAATTAGCTTAAAATTCGCGTTGAACCACCCCAAGAAGCGAATTTTTTTCCAAAAAAATACTGCCATTCTTTTTAGTTTCTCTAAATCCTTCAAAAAAATGATGATATCCGCAGATCAAATTTTCAGAATTAACTCTAATATATACTTTATGGGGTCCTAGACCGATATTTCGATGCGTTACACACGGAATGACATAGTTAGTATACCCCCATACTATGGTTGGAGGGTATAAAAACATTGCATTTGCAAAATGTCAATTTGCATTTTAATTTAATTTTCCGAGGAAAAATTTTTGTCTTACATCTCTCACCATTTTTAGATAAGCTTAAAATGATAATTTTTAAAGTTTGACTTCGGTTTTTTCAAAACGACTCTGGTGAAGATTTTGATTTTCGCCATAATATAGAAGTGGGGCACCCTAGATTCATAATCAAGAAATACATTTACAGTGTTCGCAACCTGAGGTTAAAATTGGTTCGATCGAGGCGTATTCAATGGCCTGTACCATAGAAAAATAAAAAGTCTATTTTAACAAAGCTTTATTTTAAATTTAAAATTTTCTATACATTTTTTGAAAGTCGATTTTAAAAAACAAAAACAATTTGTATGGAAATAAAATTAAAAGCTCATTTTAAAATAATTTTTTTTTTTGGGGTAAGGCTGAATGATTTTACATACATTAAACAATTTAACAAAAAATAAACCAAATATTAGGAAATCATTAGCAAACACGTTTCTATTATAACATTAACATTATTCTGCTCATTTACAATATTTTATTATAATCATTTAATACGCTTCATAAAATGTTCTTTCTTTAAGTTTATTTGAATTCATTCTGTCGTTTAATATTTCTTTCTTATTTTCGGGGGCATAAATTTTTATTGGATTTTTGTTTTTTTTTTTTGTGTGTTATTAAATCTTTTTTTATTATAATATCTTAATAGTAAACAAATTCATAAATGTATAAGGACTTAATAAAACATTTTGTATGTTATTATTTTTTTTTTCTTCTCATTTTGATCCTTTTATTATTATATTTCAGTACACACATGTCTGTCTGTCTGTATATCTGTCTATAAAGGAAACAATGAATGAAGAACACATATTGTTAAGCATAAGTGGGTTCATTTAGAAAAAATAGAACCGAAGGAAATATAATGAAAAGAACATGAGACATATTAAAATACAGTTATGTAACATATGGATAGAGCAGGCATATGAGGCAGTATTTTGAAAATTTCCAGCCTTAAGAAAATATTTTAAAACCGAAAATAAGTTTTTGTTAAATATAAATTGGTTTTTAGTGAATTTCAGTTGGACTTTTTGGAAATTTCAATGAGGATAAACTGAGTTTTAGTGTTTAAACTTGATGCGACTGACAAGGGAAGTCTCCCCGGTGTCTCCATCCGATTTTCATTAAATTTGTATATGTTGTTAAGAACGAAAATTAATTTGACACGTATTTTTTTTTTGTAGCGGCCCAAACTCATTTTAGGGGGTCGATTTGTACGATTTGATTTACGCCTATTTAAATAAATTTAATATAGACATGTGTGGTATCAGATTAAAGGTATTAAAAATACCTATCTCGTGGTGCTAACAACGGGCCAAAGAAGTTAATATTTTTCGACTTATTAACAAAAATGTCCTAAAACTTTGGTATTTTACTCAATATGACGAAAAGTTGTGCATGTTTGGACAAGTTCTTAGCACACGTAGATAGGTTTTCGAAAGACCTTTCATTTGGTATGTAACATGACTAGGTTTCTTTGCATAATATAGGAGATAAATAAAACAAACTGAAAAATGGTCTTATCTTCCCCCCTCCTTTTTACCCCCTAAATATGAATTTGGGCGGCTAAAAAAAATATGTGTCTCTTTACTTTTTCTGCTCTACAAAATAAAACCAACCCCATAAAGATCCGCGGGCGACACTAGGGAGACATCCCTTGTGAGACGCGACCTCACACAATTAATTGCAATTATTCTAGTTGATAAAATTGAGGTCAAAGTCTAAAAAATTCGCCGTTTTGGGCAAAGCGGATGAGCCCGATGTGATAGCGACATTATTATTATGTGACATTCACAAAAGCTGTTTTGAAGTTTTCAACAGTGAGATGTTTAAAAAAGTCTTTGTTCTGTGTCCATTACGTTTTTATTCTGTTACGGTGTTTTGTGAATACCATATTAGTCGAGGATAAAGCTTCAACATTGCTCTTAAGAATCCGAAACTGAGTTGTTCAGTCGCATTAACCCTTAGTAGTTAGTAAACAAAAGTGACCTCGAGCTAAAGTAATTTTTCTCAAAATTACATTTAAAAATGTCTGAATTTCACTTGAAAAAAATCTGGTGTCCTGATTTACCAAACTTTGCTAAAAATTTCACATTTATACAATATAACGTCTTCATCCTAAATTCTTGCAAAATAATCCCTCATACGTACAAATGTTTATGTATGTGTGTAGTACAAAATACCGGCGTCAGGTTAACAATGATATAAGGCAAAATATTTAAAGGCGGATTCACCTACTTAATATGATAAATAGCTAGATAAATCTAACCAGTTGGAAAAAAGTACAAATCAAATTATGTTAATTTGAAAATTTATATTTATAAATATAAATGAAATGGTGTTGATAAGCACATTACTTGAGAATGGCTGGACCGATTTGGTTGATTTTTCTGATAAATGTTTGTAATAGTCTACAAAAGGTAATAGAGAAAGAAAAATGGGAAAGTTGTTTGGTAAAGTGTAAAATCTGGAGTTTTTCTACTCACAAGGGAAGTATCTCAACCCTTATGAACCGATTTGCATGAAACGTAAAATATAAATAAAAGAGACAATTCTAAGTTTGGGGTGTCTCGGCTTATCGGCCATATCGGGGATTTAAGGGTTCAAAACATGGGTCAAAAAATTGCGAAAAATCGTTTTTTGGATTTTTAAACCATTTCTTTTAAAAAAACTATATGATGTTTACTTATGGAAAGAAAGGTTTTTTTAATGCCTATCCAGGGGTGGCATAACCTTGTAAAAATTCGGCTTCGTTAAATATTTTTTTCATGAAAATGTGTAAATTTTGGGGTGTATTTATGTGAAGATATACACCTACGATATCCATATGAATACGAAATAATATTTATTAAATTTAAGTCGACACGTATTTTCGCGCTTGACGATATTCCTGTTAGTTCGGGAGTATTCAAAATTTTCCCGAAGGTCCACAGTGTTTCATAAGGGGACAACGAAATTTTAAAACAGTGATATGGCCGATAAGCCGAGACACCCCAACCTTAAAATCCTCTCTTTTGTATATATTTTAGGTTTCAGGAAAATCGGTTCATAAGGGTTGAGATACTTCCCTTGTCAGATAAGATTTCACTTTTGAATCCCCGTGTTCAAGTGCAGAACTTTAAGCATCTGACATAAAAATGATTCATTTGTTAAAAAGATTAACAAAAAACCCTACACTCAAAAAAAGACCTTGTCAAATCACAAGAAAAGGTTGCAACTTTAATTTTTTGCTACCTTTTAGAGCCGTTTTAAATGTGAAATCTTAAATTTTTACCGATCCATTTCTAGTTTATTCCGTATTATTACAAACTAATCTGATTTGAAAACAAGAAAGATTTGTTTAAGTCAGAAGCTATACTATTTTGAAGTTAAAAATTAAAAAAATAAGATTTTTTTAGAAAAAAGTAACAACACAAAGTTTCTTTCTGAACATGTTAATTATTTTTACTAGTTTTAAAAGTTACATCACGTAAATAAGTTTAAAATAAAAATGGAGGCCAAGTGTAAACATTGCGCCCGCCTGTAAATCGACTTTGCTCTACTGTGAAAAAAACGCGCGCTTTGTGGCAGGTGTGGATGCTCTATCATGTTCGCAATTTTTGATGCAACGCCCACTACGTATGTACAGGATATAGCATCCACACCTGCCTATATAGGCTTATCGAAAGCGTGCATTTTTTCACAGTGGAGTAAATTCGATTATCAGGCCAAAAAATGGGCCAATTTTGGAAGGGAATGGCTGGCGGAAAACAAGATATCGCTTTTTTTTAAATAAAAATTCTGTCTAGTTTTTAAATGAAATTAGTTTGAAATAAATCCGGATAGGTCAAAATTTTAAATTTTAGTTTTTAAACATTCGCCATAAATTCCTTTTGGGGTTTTAGTCTACATTAAAAAAAAAAACTGTAATGTTAGCAAAAAAAGCTTGTAAATCTACAAGAAAATTTGCTGATTTTGAACCCACATTTTTTTTGGTAAAATTAGCAAAAATGTTTTGTCAAAAATTAGTTAACGGAAATTTTTTTTATTTGTTTTTTTCTGTAAGTACAGATCGATCACAGGCGCTAATTATATTTGTTATAAGGGTTCAAGTTGAAAATATGCAAACGAAAAATTGGATTTCTAAAAATTATAGACATTTCTGATATTCTCCATACCGCTTTCAAACACCCCAGTTAGTGATTTTAAATGTCGGTTTGTCTTGTTAATGAAAACTGTTTTTTATATATATTCGAATTTTTATAGTCTCTACAGAATAAATTTTAACAGTTTCCAACACTACAATTATATTTCTAGCAATCTCAACCTCACTTTATACTTTCTTTAAAATTTTTTGTCTTATACATTATTTTGCATTGTTTTTTTTTTATTTCAACTTAGTTCACATTTGAGGACCCCATTGAGCTTGGACCCCATAGGTCCAGACCCCGATGAGCCAAGACCTAGATGGGTTCCTTAACAATCTGCATAGTTTTTGGTCCAAAATTTGTGTCCGTTTCGCTCTACCTTGCTTAGTTTTTGAGATACATGATTTTAGGAGACCACTGGGGTTTTGAGAAATAAAAAACTCGATAACTTCAAAAATATTACTCGGAGAGCTTTTGGTTATTTTGCGGTCTTGTTTTGCGTGTTAAGAGCTACAAAAATAATTTCGGACTTTTTGTTGTATCGGTATTATTTACCGAGATATGAGCATTTTAAAATTTTCGGAGATGCTAACTTTTTTGGATCCATTTTGCTTATCTGACTTAGTTTTCGAGATGACGTAATTTTAAATTTTCTTAAAAAAAAATATATATTTTTGCTAATTCTGATTAATTTTTATTAAACAATAAAAATTGTTTTATTCGACCTTTAAAATATGATATTTTGAAGATGTTTATTCTGGCTCGAGGTCATTATTTTCTTTACTAATTAAAACCATGACGTTCTCATAGCATAATTTTCAAGAAAATTATTTTCTGTTTTAAATTTCTTTATGTTGGTCATTTTTGCAAGACTTAATCGACACGTGTTTTGGAATTTGTCAGATTCCATTTTCAAGATTATTCAGCAAAAATAGAAACGAGTTACTACAAAGTATCAAATATTTTGTGCACAAACTAAAGTATTAATACATATTCGACTCTATCCACAATGTGAATTAGAAAGACGAAGAAATTGTACTATACTAGTAAGGCAACAATTGTCAATAACCATCTGTATTTTAACAAAAAAACTCTGTTGATTATCTGTAAAATGGAGATAACAAAGTAAAATTACAGATAGAATTTTGAATATTATTAAAATCTGTATTTCGACAGATAACTTTGTCAAATATCTGTCGAATTGAGATTACAGTCATTTTACCGAGTTTTTAACAAAGTAATTATTTTGAGTGTAGGAAAAGTCTCTTAATCCCATTTTACCAATATTTGACAGTTTTCCTCGAAATTTAATTTTTTTTTTTTGTAATTTTACAAATTTCCAAGATAATTTAAAAAAAAAAATTTAGTTAATTCACGAGAATTCCTTGTAATTTTAATTGCGCAAAAAAGCTGTAAATTTACAATTTTAGTGATAAAAACCTCGTAAAATTATTGGTAAAAAGCTTGCAAAATTACAAGAAATTCTCGTAAAATAAAAGGTTGCAAAAAATCTAGTAAAATTACGAAACCTCTTTGTAAATTTTATCGTGTCAAAAAATTTGTAAATTTACAATTTTATTGGTAAAAACCTTGTCAAATTACAAAATTATTGGTAAAAATCTTGTAAAATTACTAGAAATTTTTGTCAAATAGGAGGTAGCAAACAAAAAAAAAAGTTATAAGTTTTCTTGTAATTTTACAAGGTTTTTTTAATTCTACCCCAGATTCATAATCAAGAGAGACATTTACAGTGTTCGCAACTTGAAGTTGAAGTTGTTTCGGCCGAGCCGTGCACAGAGGGCCAGACAGATCGATTTCCGGCCAAAAGTCTTTATTTGTAAATTCTAAAAAAAATGTTTACCAGTTTGTTGGGCATATATGGAAACTTATATTGCGAATGTTTAACTTTTTGTTTGAGTGGTTCAACCTTTTATATAAGCCTTTGTAACGAAAATAACATGGACAAATATAACTCATTTGCCTGGCAGCAATTCGCGTTTTTTGTGAAAAAAGTTATAATTTTTTAGCTATTTACCTCGCGCCGAAAAAATCCTCAGCGATCCTCAGTTCGATACGTCTATATTTTTTTTGATATAGAATGGATCCATATCTTTCGAAAAAAGTTGCCCAAACTTGCTCGAAATGATAAATGGCGAAATTACAGCTATATATGCAGTGGTCCGAGATTTGTTTTTAAAAAAATAATTTAACCCAAAATAATGTTTTACGGCATGATTAGTCTTTTTTTATCGACAGAGAGTGCCTTAAGTGTAGGAAAAAAAATTATCTACATTTCTAGTTTTTTTGTAGAATTATGGAAAATATCTGTTACACCATTTCCAATTAAATTCAAAAATTTTTTATTGAATTTCCAACATAAAGAAAAAAAAGTGAATAATTTGTCGTCACCATTTTCAAAAGCTTTTCTGAAACTAAGTAAGTCATTTACACCATTTCCATATTTATATCAAAAATAAAAAAAAAAATTATATACAAATTATATGCGTAGATTTAACTTCAGACACTCTAAATACTCTTAAAACTAATTTTTAGTTAGATCACACAAAGTTAAAAAATCTAGCCGCCATATTGTTTCCGCCATATTGAATTTTATCAGTTCGATTTTAAGATAACAGACCTGGAAATTTACTAGGCTACACTTTTAGCTAGCTTCAACAAAGAAAAGGAATATAACTTTTTTAAATTACTTTAAATTACTTTACTAAGCATATTTAGTCCGCCATTTTTTTTTTTCAAAATTCACGCCAGTAATTCAGATTCAGTAACTCCAAGGCCCCCTTTAAACAAAATTAGAGTTAAGTCGGACAATTATTAAAAAAATTTGTCCGCCATATTGGATGCGCCATTTTAATTTTTTTAGTTTTTAGTTAAATTTTGAAATCAGCGACCCAGAAATACTCTAGAAGCACATTTTCAGCAGGATCCAACAACGATGACGACTTTTTGCCGGATTTGGATCATTCTTTAAACTTTAAGAAGCATATTTAGTCCGCCATTTTGTTTTTCAAAATTCGGAGTAGCAATTCTTATTCAGTAACTCCAAGACCAGCATAAAACAAAATTTGAGTTCAATCGGACAAGTTTAAAAAAAAAATTGTCCGCCATATTGGATCCGCCATTTTGATTTTTTTGGTTTTTAGCCAAATTTTGAAATCAGCGACCTCGAATTCCTCTAGAAGCACATTTTCAGACGGATCCAACAACGATAAAGACTTTTGGCCGGAATTGGATCATGCTAGCCCTCTGTGCCGTGATAAAATTTTACAAACAAGGCATTGAAAAAATGTTAACAAAATAGTTGTCATTGGTAAAAAAAACTTGGAAAATTAAAAAAAAATGGAGTCTAATGAAGCATGGTACCAGGTATTATAACATATAGTTATGTTTGGCGATATCTTAAGAAAATCTTACATTAAAACTTATTATAAAAATTTATCTGGGGGCCCCCGTAGGCTAGTTGGTAGCGTGCTAGCCTTTCAACGTGGGGGTCGTGGGTTCGATTCCCACCAGAACCCTTGGTTTTTTTCGCTACAACGAGACGACGGTCATTGTTACCAGTTCTCGGTTAGGTGGAATTTATTAAAAAAAAAATGAGTTGTAAATAATTAGAAAAAATAAATAAAAATAATTGATCATGTGATCAAAACTATTATTATAAAAAAAAAAAATTATAAATTTATCTCGCAAAACACAGTATTACACATGATCATATATAAAATATATGACTATATAAAATTATATAAGATCATATCAAATTATTTTTTCTCACAACTCACTTGAATTCCCTGTCCTTCAGCCCCTCATATATAATTTATGGGGCCCTAACCCAATTTATAAATCACTAGCTTACCATCCCGGTACTTCGTTACCGGCTGTATTGAATACCGGATAATATAAGGATCAGAATTACTCTATCGATTTAAAAAAAATCCTCTACATAGTTTTTGTTTTATTTACTTGTGGACGTTTAAGTCTTTCATAAAATAATATTTTAATAAATAATTTAGACAATAAAATTTGAATAACTTCGCTGGTACGTCATCACGCTCGTTTCGGTGAAAAAATATATTGACAATTTTCGAGCCCTTATATCGGGTTTTAAGATTTTGAGTGAATAAATATTTCAGTGAAAAAAAAAAATTGGAATAAAAATAAGTTTGAGTGGAAAAACATATAGAGAGAACAAATATGGAGTCAAAAAAGTTAAATACGTAAAATTTAAGTAAAAAGTATCATTCCGTATTGTTCCCAGCTCTATTCCACTTCGTTCCCCGTTCTATTCACTTCCAAGTCCATCTCCTTTCGTTCCATGTAAGTTTCATTCCTCTCCATATAATATGCGTTAAAAAAATAAAAATTTCTATTGTTTTTATATTGCAGATATGAAAAGTACCATTTTACACCACTGTTATCAGGTACCCCTTTTTACCATACAATTTTAAAATATGTCCTTGTCTTGGGTGTTATTTCTGCGGCTTTTAGTTCAATAGTTAGATAACTCAAAATAACCATTTGCCCCCTTTTCCCCGTAAAATTATATTTTCCAAAAACTGTTTTTTTGTGCTAGGTGATCCTTTATTTAAAACATCAAGTTTCTGAACCATTATTTCAAGAAATATAAGAATAACCAAATTTGCATTTTTTATCCCCTTTACGATCGGTCGCGACCCTTAGAAACAGAATTTCCAAAAATAACTTTTTAAAGCATTCAAAATTTCAGTGCCTAGGAAAAAAAGTATCAAAAAACGCTTCTTTCTTTTTTTTACCGAAGTCCCCTACATTGCAAAATTCAAGCTTCAACGGTCATTATTATAGGAACAAAAAAAAAGTACCAAAATTTCCAAAAAGTCCTCTTCCAGAAGGTTTTTATCTTCACCGAAAAATCCAACATTCCTTTTCATAAAAGGTTCTTTTTATAAAAGGTACTTTATATAAAAGGTACTTTTCATAAAAGGTACTTTCCTAAAAGGTACTTTTTATAAAAAGTACTTTTTTAAAAGGTACTTTTTATAAATGGTACTTTTTACTTTTTTTAAATGGTACTTTTTACAAAAGATATTTTTTATAAAATGTACTTTTTATAAAAGGTACTTTTTATAAAAGGCACTTTTTATAAAAGGTTAATTTTAAAAAAGATACTTTTTATAAAAGGTACTTTTTATAAACGGTACTTTTTATAAAAGGTGCTTTTTATAAAAGGTACTTTTTATAAAAGGTACTTTTTATAAAAGGTACTTTTTTTAAAAGGTACTTTTTATAAAAGGTACTTTTTATAAAAGGTACTTTTTATAAAAGGTACTTTTTATAAAAGGTACTTTTTATAAAAGGTACTTTTTATAAAAGGTACTTTTTATAAAAGGTACTTTTTATAAAAGGTACTTTTTATAAAAGGTACTTTTTATAAAAGGTACTTTTTATAAAAGGTACTTTTTATAAAAGGTACTTTTTATAAAAGGTACTTTTTATAAAAGGTACTTTTTAAAAAAGGTACTTTTTATAAAAGGTACTTTTTATAAAAGGTACTTTTTATAAAAGGTACTTTTTATAAAAGGTACTTTTTATAAAAGGTACTTTTTATAAAAGGTACTTTTTATAAAAGGTACTTTTTATAAAAGGTACTTTTTATAAAAGGTACTTTTTATAAAAGGTACTTTTTATAAAAGGTATTTTTTATAAAAGGTACTTTTTATAAAATGTACTTTTTATAAAAGGTTCTTTTATAAAACGTACTTTTTATAAAAGGTACTTTTTATAAAAGGTACTTTTTATAAAAGGTACTTTTTATAAAAGGTACTTTTTATAAAAGGTACTTTTTATAAAAGGTACTTTTTATAAAAGGTACTTTTTATAAAAGGTACTTTTTATAAAAGGTACTTTTTATAAAAGGTACTTTTTATAAAAGGTACTTTTAATAAAAGGTACTTTTTATAAAAGGTACTTTTTATAAAAGGTACTTTTTATTAAAGGTACTTTTAATAAAAGGTACTATTTATAAAAGGTACTTTTTATAAAAGTACTTTTTATAAAAGGCACTTTTTATAAAAGGTACTTTTTATAAAAGGTACTTTTTATAAAAGGTACTTTTTATAAAAGGTACTTTTTATTAAAGGTACTTTTTATAAAACGTACTTTTTATAAAAGGTAATTTTTATAAAAGGTACTTTTTATAAAAGGTACTTTTTATAAAAGGTACTTTTTGTAAAAGGTAATTTTTATAAAAGGTACTTTTTATAAAAGGTACTTTTTGTAAAAGAGTAAAAGGTACCTTTTATAAAAGGTACTTTTTATAAAAGGTACTTTTTATAAAAGGTACATTTTATAAGAGGTACTTTTTATAAAAGGTACTTTTTATAAAAGGTACTTTTTATAAAAGGTACTTTTTATAAAAGGTACTTTTTATAAAAGGTACTTTTTATAAAAGGTATTTTTTGTAAAAGGTACTTTTTATAAAAGGTACTTTTTATAAAAGGTACTTTTTATAAAAGGTACTTTTTATAAAAGGTACTTTTTATAAAAGGTACTTTTTATAAAAGGTACTTTTTATAAAAGGTACTTTTTATAAAAGGTACTTTTTATAAAAGGTACTTTTTATAAAAGGTACTTTTTATAAAAGGTACTTTTTATAAAAGGTACTTTTTATAAAAGGTACTTTTTATAAAAGGTACTTTTTATAAAAGGTACTTTTTATAAAAGGTACTTTTTATAAAAGGTACTTTTTATAAAAGGTACTTTTTATAAAAGGTACTTTTTATAAAAGGTACTTTTTATAAAAGGTACTTTTTATAAAAGGTACTTTTTATAAAAGGTACTTTTTATAAAAGGTACTTTTTATAAAAGGTACTTTTTATAAAAGGTACTTTTTTTACCCTTTTTACCCCCGTAGAATCAACATTGGTAAAAACCCAGCCTTATTGAACATTTTTTCCGGAAGGTGAACCTACATTACAAATTTCAAGTTTCTAGTACCATTATTTAAGTAAATGTAAAAGGTACAAAATTACAATTTTTTACCCTGAACATACAGTCCAATTTTCAAGTCTCTATGACTATTATTTCAGGAGATATAAAAAGTACCAAAAGTACACTTTTTACCCATTTTACCCCCGTAGAATCAGCATTGGCAAAAACCCAGCCTTAGTGATTTTTTTTTCCGGGAGGTAAACCTACATTGCAAATTTCAAGTTTCTAATACCATTATTTAAGGAAATAAAAAAGGTACCAAAAGTACAGTTTTTTACCCTTTTTACCCCCTTAGAATCATCATTGTCGAAAATCCAGCCTTAGTGAATCTATATTCCGGGAGGTGAACTTACAGTCCAAATTTCAAGTCTCTGTGACAATTATTTAAGAAAATATAAAAGGTACCAAAAGTACAGTTTTTTACCCTTTTTACCCCCTTAGGATCAACATTGGCAAAAGTCCAGCCATACAGGATCTACATTCCGGGAGGTGAACATACAGTCCAAATTTCAAGTCTCTATGACCATTATTTCATGAGATATAAAAAGGACCAAAGGTACAGTTTTTTACCCTTTTTACCCCCTTAGAATCAACATTGTCAAAAGTCCAGCCTTACAGGATCTGCATTCCGGGAGGTGAACATACAGTCCAAATTTCAAGTCTCTATAACCATTATTTCATGAGATATAAAAAGTACCAAAAGTACAGTTTTTTACCCTTTTTACCCCCTTAGAATCAACATTGGCAAAAATCCAGCCTTAGTGGATCTATATTCCGGGAGGTGAACCTACAGTCCAAATTTCAAGTCTCTAGCTTCAGCGGTTTGGGCTGGGCGATGATGAGTCAGTCAGTCAGTCAGTCAGTCACGTTACTCTTTTATATATATCATTGAAAACACGAGAAATCAATAGAAAACGCAATAAATCTGGACTTAGGTTCTCCGAATAACTTTATATTATGCACACGGATACTCTATGGAGCAATTTGGATATTTGCATTTAGAGTTTTAAAAAAAATTAAAAACTCGCGATTTTATTAGCGTTTTAAATTTTTCAAAAAATGAGAAAAATGCAAAATGTAGTCAACTTTGAAGAGCTATATTTCCTAAAGTACATATCAGATTTCAATTCTGTTCAGCGCATTCAAAAGGTATACTCGTCTTCTTTATAATTAATATTTTTTAAAGAAAAAATTAGATCTAAAAATGCAGTTTTAAGACAAATGCAATTTTGAAATGCATTTTTCAGAACTTACTACATCTTCGATTTTTAAAAAACCAACATTTTTGAAAAGATTGAAGTTTTTTCATTAAATATAGCTAACAAATATTTTGGGACACGCATTCGTGCTATTTTTAACGATTTTATGAAAAATATCTCACTAAATTTTTCATATAAAAAGTTCAAAAAAAATTATTTTACTACTATTTAGTATTTTAAAATTTTGTATTATTGTAGAAATTTTTTCAGAAAGTATTCCACTTCAATAATCTTCATTAATAAAAGTAAGTATCGCATTTAACTGTTTTAAAAAGTTGTTTACAGATTTAACTGTGTTTCTAAAATTATCAGTTTTAATATAAGATAATGCATTTCAATTAGAGTTTTTAAGATGCGATTTCTGTAAAAAAAAAAAATAACGAGATATTAATACCGCCAAAAAGTATATACAAATAAGAGTATTCGTCCGCTAAGTTTCGGAGGCAATCCTCTCTATAATTTTGGTCCTTAAATCGGCTTATCTCGAGCATGTTTTGAGAGAAAAAATTGTCTGCGAAGTTTGTACTCGTGCCCAAACCATTGAATCATGATAATGTTTTGCTGTACAAGTAGGTTAGAGTGTCCCTTATTTTGGAAATGTTGGAAATCTTGAGACGGTACCCGCTCATTTTTTTCCTTTTGACTTAAAAATAACTCAGGAAAAATTTTACGCCCCTAGGACCACGCCTTCCCTACGCGACGGGGCCTTAAAGAGCGGGGCCTAAAAAATCATTTTTCCATACAAACCAAAAAAATTTTTTTTTGATTTTTAATTTTTTTGTTATTAATTATTATATTACTTGGTTTGCTTATTCACGACAAAAAATTTGATTTTGGAGGGATAAGTCTTTCAGCGCTAAAAAATTTTTCGCAAAAAAAAAATTTGGGCGGCCGGGGTCCTACAGTAAAAAATTTTTAAAAAATATTTTTTTTTAGTTTTGACCAGCAACGGTTTTAGCTGCTATGTTGCTTTAAATGATATATATTCCAAAAAAAAAATTATTCATATCTGTGACATCTTTATCTTTTTCGAAAAAAAAAATTTTGAGCCGTAGGAATCCTACGGTAAAAAATTTTTAAAAAATATTTTTTTTTTAGTTTTGAAAAGCAATGGTTTTAGTTTTTATGTTGTTTTTAATGATATATATTCCAAAAAAAATATTATTCATATTTGTGACATTTTTATCGTGTATCGAAAAAAATCATCAATGCATTTTTTACCCTTTTTTAGAACACGATTAAGATGTCACAGATACAAAAAATATTTTTTTATGAATATATATCATTTAAAGCAACATAGCAGCTAAAACCGTTGCTGGTCAAAACTAAAAAAAAATATTTTTTAAAAATTTTTTACTGTAGGACCCCGGCGGCTCAAAATTTTTTTTTGCGAAAAATTTTTTAGCGCTGAAAGACTTATCCCACCAAAATCAAATTTTTTGTTGTGAATAAGCAAACCAAGTAATATAATAAATAATAACAAAAAAATTAAAAATCAAAAAAAAAATTTTTTGGTTTGTATGGAAAAATGATTTTTTAGGCCCCGCTCTTTAAGGGCCCGTCGCGTAGGGAAGGCGTGGTCCTAGGGGCGTAAACTTTTTCCTGAGTTATTTTTAAGTCAAAAGGAAAAAAATGAGCGGGTACCGTCTCAAGATTTCCAACATTTCCAATATAAGGGACACTCTAAAGTAGGTGTTCTTTCCAAAGCAAAATTTTTCTATGAAAAACAACGCTATATTAATTTGTCATTATATGCAAAATGCATTGAAATATCGGTCGAGGACGCCATTATGTTTATATATTATTGATTCGTAAAGCTTTCTAAGACATTCTAGTGATATCCATCTATCTGTTTGTCTATGTTTTTCGATAACTAAAAGTGTTTGATGAAGAAAAGGGTTTTAATGAAAAAATTTTTTTGATAAAAATAAATATTTAACGAAAAAAAAATTTATGAAAAAAAATATTTATGAAAAAAAAAATATTGATGAAAAAAAAAAATTTTTTGATGAAAAAAATATATTGATGAAAAAAAAAAATATTGATAAAAAAAAAATATTGATGAAAAAAAAAAATATTGAAGAAAAAAAAATATTGATAAAAAAAAAAAATATTGATGAAAAAAAAAAAAAATATTGATGAAAAAAAAAAAAGTTTTTTTGATGAAAAAAAAAAAATATTGATGAAAAAAAAATATTGATGAAAAAAAATATTGATGAAAAAAAAATATATGGATGAAAAAAAAATATTGATGAAAAAAAAAAAAAAAACTATTGATGAAAAAAAAAAAAATATTGATGAAAAAAAAAATATTGATGAAAAAAAAAATTTTTGATGAAAAAAAAAAATATTGATGAAAAAAAAAAATATTGATGAAAAAATAAAAATATTGATGAAAAAAAATATTGATGAAAAAAAAAAATATTGATGAAAAAAAAAATATTGATAAAAAAAAAATATATGGATGAAAAAAAAAATATTGATGAAAAAAAAAAAAAACTATTGATGAAAAAAAAAAAAAAAATTGATGAAAAAAAAATATTGATGAAAAAAAAAATTTTTGATGAAAAAAAAAAAATATTGATGAAAAAAAAAAATATTGATGAAAAAATAAAAAAATTGATAAAAAAAAAATATTGATGAAAAAAAAAAAATATTGATGAAAAAAAAAAAAAATTTGATGGAAAAAAAAAAATATTGATGAAAAAAAAAAAAAAATGGATGAAAAAAAAAAAATATTGATGAAAATAATTATGTTACGTTTTATTCACCAGCTGGTGAATATTTTTGTTATTCACCACGAGGTGAATTATTATCCAAGTTACAAACCCAAGTTAGTAAAATTTTTGGTTTTAAGAAAACGAAAACAGTAATTCCAATTTTCTTTTTTGTTAGTCGTTAGCTTATATAGTCAAACTGAGGTGGCGTCCTGCAACATTTTTTTTAAATTAGACACCAGCCTAAAAACATTATCATGTTAAAATTTGAAAAAATGTGATAAAATACATCGAAAAGTGAAAAAACACATCGATAAATACAAAAAAACACATCGAAGAACAGAAAAAATAAAGAGGAATTTAAGAAAGAAAAACACATCGAAGAACAGAAAAAATAAAGAGGAATTAAAGAAAACACACTATTTTTACACAAATTTTTATAATTTTAAGTGCCTATTTGTATAGTTTTTAGTGCATATTTTAAGAGTTTTTAATGCATATTTTAGGCGCCTAAAACATAGTTTTTTAGTGAATTAAGGTCCTGTCCCTGGTCATGAGTAATTTTTTGATATCTCGCTTAAATTTTTTGACGTTTGACTGCGATATTTTCAAAAACGGCTTCGGTGAAGATTTTAGTTTTCATCGAAATATAGTAGTAGGCACCCCAGATTTAAAATCAAGAGAGACATTTACGGAAACTTAAATGCATCACGTAAACTAAATGCATCTTAAAAATTATAATTAAAATGCATTGCCTTAAAAAATCTTATTTTAAAACTAATAATTTTAGAAAACACAGTCAAATCTGTAAACAACTTTTTAAGACAGTTAAATGCGATACTTACTTTTATTAATGAAGATTATTGAAGTGGAATACTTTTTGAAAAAATTTCTACAATAATACAAAATTTTAAAATACTAGATAAAATAAATTTTTTTGAACTTTTTATATGAAAAATTTAGCACGAATGTGTGTCCCAAGGTATTTGTTAGCTATATTTAATGTAAAAACTTCAATCTTTTCAAAAATGTTGGTTTTTTAAAAATCGAAGATGTAGTAAGTTCTGAAAAATGCATTTCAAAATTGCATTTGTCTTAAAACTGCATTTTTAGATCTAATTTTTTCTTTAAAAAATATTAATTAAAGAAGACGAGTATACATTTCGAATGCGCTGAACAGAATTGATATCCGATATGTACTTTAGGAAATATAGCTCTTCAAAGTTGACTACATTTTGCATTTTTCTCATTTTTTGGAAAATTTAAAACGCTAATAAAATCGCGAGTTTTTAATTTTTTTTTAAACTTTAAACGCAAAAGCCAAAATGGCTCCATAGAGTATCCGTGTGCATAATATAAAGTTAATCGGAGTACCTAAGTCCAGTTTTGTGGCGATCTATCAAATTTTCAATGATATAGATTTAATTTTCTTTACTAATTTTCCAAATGGCCCCATATTTCCTTCTTTGTTTTTTTTTACATTTATTTAACAATCAAAGTAAATCTGTTTTGATTATGATGACACTACTAATGGTGACCTTTATTATCCATTCGTTGTCTTATTTCCTTTTTCTATAACAGTTCTTTTTTATTACAATAGTAAGAGAGATGTTGGGAACAAATTAACTTGATTTGTATGTAAATTGTTGGTTATTATGTTAAAAGTTTCCTTTTGTGTCGTCTTTATTTATTTTTTTGTCCTCTCTTAAAAGTTACCGGATATGAATAACAATGTATCTGTACGAGTAGGTATTATCTGCATATGTTTTAAACATACGTTTGCTTTTCTAATAAGGGAATTCACTAAACGTTAGTTAACTTAAGATAAAACTATTATGAGTTTTTGAGGAAAGTTGAAAAAAATGTTCGTAACCTTTCAAAAAATATACTAAATTTAGAAAAAGTCTCGTAAGACTTTTACAAACAATTAAAAAATGTTGGTTGTTTTAACAAAATTTTTTTGTATTGGTCGATCGAAATTTACATTTTTTTTTTGCAATTTTGCAATTTTTTTTTCTTAAGTGTCGCAATTTAAAGGGTAATTTTACCACAAAAATCTAGTTAAGTCACGATAATTTCTTGTAATTTTGATACATTTTGTTAAATTATATTCGTTCCCCCATTTCATACGTGAATATCCCTAGTGTTATCATTGTATTAGTCAGGCAGACACCCATAAATTCTTAACTTTTTTTTTTGTTGTTGTGTCATCTTTTATGACTTTAACTGCTATTTAATAATGCTAAAATAGGTAGAGATTATAATGGTGGCATTATGGTTGAAATTAAGGGACACATTTACTTATTTAACCAAAAAAGGAGATTTATATGTAAATCCAAGAGGATTTCCGTTGTTAATAAAGTGTTAATGCAACAAATGATACTGGGGGAGGAAAGAAATATGTTATTTTGTTATTTCATTTTAAGAAGATCATAATAATAAAGATTAGTTAAGCTAATAGGCAGTGAAATAAATTTGAATAATAAAATGATTTGATAATAATTATAATAACACTAGCTATACCCGGTCCGCGTTGCTGGCCCTAAGAAAAAAAACTGTTTTATATTGCATCTTAATTTAAATATAGTGTCGGACAAAATTAAAGCACGGGTCCGGGTCCAGCACCCTCGGTTAGCACTATCTATAGGAAATCTCAACAAAATCGGTTCAGCCGTTTTTGCGTGATTTCGAAACAGACAGACTATCGATAACTACAGTACAAAGGGGCGTGTCATTTAACTCATTTTTATCGAATCGTGATAGTCTAAAGTTTCATGCTGCATCCTCGATTAGTACTATCTGTGCTGCAAATTTAATTGACATCAGTTTTGCCGTTTTTGTGTGGTTGCGAAAGAGGAGGAAATAACTTTCTATTTATGAAAAACGGGAGTGACATTTTATACGCTTTTGCCGAATCGCGCTCTACATATGACCTACAGTTCTCGCTCATATAGTTCTATCAGCAGTGACAGATTCGTCTTATCCGTTTTTGCGTGATTTTAAAACAGGCAGATATAACGTTCAGTATAAAACAAAGGGGCGTGGCAATATACGCCTCTTTGTTTAATCGTGGTCAGTATAGTACAAAGGGCGTTGCAATTTTGATCCCTTTTACCAATATCGATCTTATATGGCCTACACATGCACTTGGTTAGCACTGTATGTAGTGAAAATGTAGAGGGAATCGGTTCAGCTGTTTTTGCGTGATTGCAAAACAGGCAGACAAAGTCCAGTATAGTAAGAAGGTGCGTGGCATTAAGCCCCTTTTCCAATAGAAGTATAATGTAGCCTATAGTTCGCGTTAACAGTATCAGTGCTGAAAATTTAATTAAAATCGAATCAAAAGTTTTTGCGTTATTGCGGAGCATGCAGAAATAACATTCAGTTCAATACAAAGGGGCATGGCATTTTACGCCCATTTGTACGATCACGCTCTAATTTGGCACATAGTTAGTACTTGGTTAGTACTATCGTTGGTTTCAAAATCAAAATCGGTCCAGCCGTTTTTTATATATAGTCATTAGTGGTGCAATGTAAAAATTCGATTTTGCCCACCCCTCCGCCCACTGGCAAAAACGCATTGCATTTTACGCCCATTTGTCCGATCACGCTCGGCATATAGTTAGTACTCGGTTAGTACTATCTTTGGTTTAAATTTCATCAAAATCAGTCCATTCGTTTTTTAAATATAGATGTGCAATGTAAAAATTCGATTTTGCCACGCCCCTCCGCCCACATGCAAAAAATCAAAAATCTGACCGCACAGTGTTTTTCCCTAGGCTATTCTGAATATTCCCTGAAAATTTCATTTAGATCGGTCCAGCCGTTTTCGAGTCTATACGGAACATACATACATACCCACATATATACATCCATTTTTATATGTATATATAGATAGATTTTTGGAAATTTGGACAATATACAATCTATAAAATTTTTACACGGGGTTGATCGAAACTCCGTTATATTTATGGAGAGTAAAGTAGGCGTCACAAAAATGGTTTTGCGAAATCCGTCTATACGAAATCGAGTTTTTCGAAACAAAATTATGTCGATCTAACCATGTCTGTCTCTCAGAATGTCTTTTAGGCAGTAAAAAAATAGAGAAATCTAATTTAAAATAGAAAATTTATAGTTAACCAGGAAAAACGTTTATTAAAAAATCACTAAACAAGATCAATTTCCGCCCATACAAATAGAACGCATTAAAAAGAATATTGAATCCACTAAAAAATAAATGTCAAATCAGACACTTTGAATTTTTTTTTTTTTTAGATTTTCCCAATTTGTTTACAGTTTTTAGTATCCTTTGAAAACTCTTTCGTGGTAAATTTTTAGATTTTTTTATGACCCGTTCAAAAGATATCGAATTTTTAAAAATTGGTAGTTTGTTCTTTACTCATAACTTCTTCAATAATGGTCCAAATTTCAATTTTATTTTCAAAATTTTTGTTTTCTTAAGTACTTTTTAAAAAAAAAAATCCCAAAAAACTCTTAAATACGCTCTAGTATGCGATTTTTGAGTTTTAACATTTAAATCTCATTTTTGAAAATGTTTGTACTCTTCGTTTTTTTTTTTAATTTTTTGTGTAAAATTCAATCGATTCTACAAATTTTTTGCCCAAGAGGATCGTGGGATAACGATTATTACCATTTTTTTTAAATTTTTTGAAAAAATTTTATTGTAATTTTCCAATCTTAAAATCATTTCTACTGCTCCAATGGTGCGTCATAGAGGGGTCATTTATAAGACCGACCCCCATTAATTCTGAAGTATTAACATTTCTTTGGAACAAAGTAATACCCTATCTCCAATTTTTAAGGGGGCTCCCACACAAAACGAAATTTTTTTCAATTTGCTCCAACCGCTGTAACTGCCCTAATAGTGCCCTTAGAGCAACAAAATGTATGACCGACCCACATTATTTTTTTAGTCTTAACATTTTCACTGAACACACCTAACCTCTATCTCTAATTTTTAAGGCGGTCCCCATACAATTTTTTTATTTTTTGTAAATTTGTTTTAGTTAATCGGCTTCTACCGGTCAATGGTGCGTCCGAGAGGGAACATTAGTGAGACCGACCCCCATTTTTTTTTACCCTCCAACATTTTTGTAAAACATACCACAGCCATATCTCCACTCCATAAGAAGGCTTCCATTCAAAATTACTTGTTTATAAAATTTGATCTAACTGTTATTTGTATGAAAGCCTACTTAGGGAGTGGAGATAGGGCGTAGGTATGTTTTACAAAAATGTTGTAGGGTAAAAATAAATGGGGGTCGATCTCACTTATAATCCCTCTCGAATGCACCGTTAGACCGGTAGAAGCTGATTTTATAAAACAAATTTACAAAAAATAAGAAAAATTTTATGGGGACCGCCTTAAGAGTTAAAGATAGAGGGTAGGTGTGTTCAGAGAAAATGTTTGGACTAAAAAAATATTGTGGGTCGGTCATATATTTTGTTAGTCTAAGGGCACTATTAGGGCATTTAGAGCGGTTGGAGCAAATTTTAAAAAATGTCGTTTTGTGTGGGATCCCCCTTAGAAATTACAGATAGGGTATTAGTTTGTTCCAAAGAAATGTTAAAACGTAAAAATTAATGGTGGTCGGTCTTATAAATTTCCCCTCTATGAAGCACCATTAGAGCAGTGGAAATGATTTTAATATTGGAAAATTACAATAAATTTTTTTCAAAAAATTTAAAAAAAATAGTAATAATCGTTATCCCACGATCCTCCTGGGCAAAAAATTTGTAGAATCGATAGAAGTTTTTCACAAAAAAATTTCAAAATAATCAAAGAGTACAATCATTTTCAAAAATGAGATTTAAATTTTAAAACTTAAAAATTGCATACTAGAGCGCTTTAAAGAATTTTTTGGGATTTTTTTTTTTAGTTCGTAAAAAAACAAAAATTAAAAAATAAATAAAAATTTAAATTTGGACCATTATTGAAGAAGTTATGAGTAAAAGTAGTTTGAGTAAAGGAACAAACTACCAATTTTTAAAAATTCGATATCTTTTGAAGGGGTCATCAAAAAAATCTGAAAATTTACCACGAAGGAGTTTTCTAAGGGTACTAAAAACTGTAAACAAATTGGGAAAATAAAAAAAAAAAATTTTTCAAAGTGTCCGATTTGACATGGAATGCCCCAAATATATCATAGGGTTCGAATAGACCCAGAAAAAAAGTGCGGAGTACTCCATAATATGGATGGCTTTGTGATCCACTAAAAGCAGGTTTTTGATCAAAGACTAATTTCGAGGTTAAATTAAAAAAACGACAAAAAAATTAAAAAAATCTCGAATTTAAGAGATTAAGGGATTGAAATGAAAAACTTTAAATCAAATTTACATAAGAAATATTGCTACAAGTCATATCTTTGTTTTCCATGCTATAACATTTAAAAATCATTAGCTATGAAGAGATGAAAAATGTTAGAAATTCAATACCGATATCAATATCATTTTTTAATACCGATGCCCACATTGTTATCATTTCAGGACCCAGCCATGCATAATTTTTCCTCTTCTCATTCTTTATTGTATTATATTTGAAATATTCGTTTTTAAATACATTTTTTGTTGTTTGCTATATGTTTTAAATATGGTACTAAAGTTAGTACCATATAAGCTTTTGAATATTACTATGGTGACATAAATCAATTTATGTACTTTAAGTGCATTTTTATTGGCATATAAAATTTATGTGCTTTCAAATTCATGCAAACAATGCTGTAGACGTACTACGTAGTAGAACAAGTGGCAGTAGTTTATAAAGAAATACTAACAAATATGTGCATTAGAGTTGGCCACACAAAAACGTTATGGTAAATCTTTAAAAACACTGTACAACAATTTCAAACTTTTTCAAAAAATTATGGAGTTCCGACGATTGATTCTGCTAGAGAGACCAAAAATGCCTGCAAATTTTGTACTCTTGCCCAAAACATTAAATCATGATAATGTTTACTTGCCAAAGCAAAGTTTTTTTTAGAAAAGCATGTAAGAAAGTTATAGTCGGTCAAGACCGACCATATGATACCCTACACCAGTGTTTTCTGGAAAATGGGTCCCAAGTCCAAACATGGACCGATTGTATCTGTGTTTTGTTAGATCAATATTTAGTGTAGAAACACACACAGATCAAATTGTAGTGGAGTTGGTTTATTTTTTTGTAAATAGACTGATTTAACTGAATATCGGTCGAAATTTTTATATGGGGGACTAAGTCCAAAAATGGTCCAATTATATTCAGATTTGATTATGTTACTAAAGTACACGTTTATCACCTACAAATAAAATTTGAATCAAATATTTCCATTTTTATGAGTTTTGAGGGAATTATGTGGATATCGGGAGGGTGGTTTGTATGGGGACTACCAGAAGGACTGACCCGATTCCTTTGAAATTTGGAATGGTAATTTGTGCACTTGAAATTTGATTACCTGTTCAATTTCAAAGCGATATCTATTACAATACGGTTATCAGAGTCATTTAAGCCGAATCCAAAGGGGGCATTTGTATGGGGGCTAAGTCTTAACATGAACCGATTTTCTCCAATTTCAATAGGCTTCGTCCTTGGGCCAAAAGATGCTTAAGATTTAAATTTCAAATCAATTGATTGAAAATTGCGACCTGTATCGTGCTTAAACCGATAGATCGACAGACGGATGGACAGACGGATGGACGGACATCGCTAAATCGACTCAAAAAGCAATTCTGAGTCGATCGGTATACTTTAAAGTAAGTCTAGGACCAATATTTCGGGTAGTTACAAACATCAGCACAAACTCATTATACCCTGTACCACAGAGTGGTGTAGGGTATAAATAATGTTATATTACTTTGCTATTCCATGCAAAACGAATTGAAATATCAGTCGAGCACCACATTAAGTTTATATATTACTAGCTGACCCGGTCCGCGTTGCTGGCCCTGAAAAAACGTCGATTCTGTTTTCTATTGCATCTCGATCTTAATATACAGTGTAGGACAAAACTAAAGCACGGGACCGGGTCCAGAAGTAGCCTTTAGTTCCACCTTCGGTTAGCACTATCTATAGAGAAATCTATAGAGATGTAACGTTAATTATAGTACAAACGGCGTTTCATTTTACGCATTCTTATCGAATCGTGGCTTTTAATATAGCTAAAGTTCCATGTTGCGTCCTCGGTAAGTACTATCTATGCTGCAAATTTAAATGAAATGGGTTTAGCCGTTTTTGTGTGATTGCAGAAGAGGAAGAAATAACTTTTATTAAATAAAAAAAAGGGAGTGGCAAAAAAATTCTTAAAAGCGCTCTAGTATGCGATTTTTAAGTTTTAAAATTTAAATCTCTTTTTTGAAAATGTTTGTACTCTTCGATTTTTTTGAAATTTTTTTGTGTAAAACTTCTATCAATTCTACAAATTTTTTGCCTAGGAGGATCGTGGGATAACGATTATTACTATTTTTTAAAAATTTTTTGAAAAAATTTTATTGTAATTTTTCAATCTTAAAATCATTTCTACTGCTCCAATGGTGTGTCATAGAGGGGTTAATTTTTACGTCTTAACATTTTTTTGGAACAAACTTATACTCTATCTCCAATTTCTAAGGGGGCTCCCACACAAAACGACATTTTTTAAAATTTGTTCCAACCGCTCTAACTGCCCTAATAGTGCCCTTAGAGCAATCAAATGTATGACCGACCCACAATATTTTTTTAGTCCAAACATTTTTTCTGAACACACCTACCCTCTATCTTTAACTGTTAAGGCGGTCCCCATACAATTTTTTTTATTTTATGTAAATTTGTTTTATTTAATCAGCTTCTACCGGTCCAATGGTGCGTCCGAGAGGGGTCATTAGTGAGACCGACCGTTTTGAAAGATCACATCGGAATTTTATTTTAGGGGCGGTTAAAGTTTTCCAGCTTTAGCCTGGTCTTGCAGATTATCGGCAATAAAACTATGTTTTCTTTACATCTGAGGAGTAAGGTTTGTTTAGAAACTTTGTAGCTAATATATTGTGGTAAATATTTTTCTGAAACATATAAAACCTCTAACTCCTCCACATAACGTTAATATTTGGCTCTATTCTAACAAAAAGAGGAAAGCGGGGATGAAATATTCTTCAAAGATATTATAAATTTTCTAAATAAGTTAATATTTTCTGAATTTAAAAAAAATATTTAAATAAAACAACAACGATTTTTAGAAATCCACCATGACACACCGATGAGGAATTTTATTAGCTAAAATTCAAAAAAAGAAAACCTCAAATCGGTTAAGAATTGCAACCTGTAGGCAAAATCGGACAAAAAATTCCATTTTTCCCCACTGTGTGGCGTTGTTTTGGTTGAAAAAAATGTTAGGAAGGAAAAGTTAATGGGGTTTTGATTTCTCCCTGAGATCCGATCTTTCCGGAGGCTCCCATACTTTAAACCGACTTATTTTATTTTTTCAACCACGCTAAAAATTCAATTAAAATATTATTTGAATAAATTACAGTGTCTACTTGAAGTTAAACTTAATATTAAATAAAATTTTAATTGAAAAAAATGTAAGATATTTTTTCTATGTAAGGTTTTATTGTATTATTTTTAACTGATAGTATTAAAGACTTTTTAAAATTCTATTTTTCCACCCACCCCAATATATATTCATAAAACACTCAACATAATATATCATTTGAAAATATATATATGAACATTTCCATTTAACTTTCGATTTTAAGGTTTAAAAAATATTAAAATTTTTTTTGAAGGCACATCAAAATCGTTTAGTGCGCGTATAAACATGCATTTAGTAAGCTCAAATCCGTTTGCGTGAAGATCTTTCCGCTGACGGCGCGAAAGTTATGGCGGTTTGAAGATTTAAAGTGAAAAACAAAAATTTCAAAATTACAATTAATGTTAGAATTTAACAAAATCGACGTTAATTAATGTTTCATACTATCCCCAATAAAATCCGGGTAAATTACGACCATTAACGTGGAAATACAATCAGATTTTTATTTAAAAAGCTTTATTTTAAAAAGCTTCTCCCTTAATGCTTGATATGGAATTTACACGAAATCTCATACTCGGATTTAGAACCCTCAAATTAGTTAAGAAACTTGTGCATTATGCAAAATTGTGAATTTTTAAAAGTGATGCAATTTCTGATTAATGAAATTTTGAAAGATGCATAAAATCCACAATCTTCAAAATTTATTAATGCCGCTCAGTTTTGGGATAAAGCTTTATAAGTACCAGCAATTGCCTTTTATAAAAATTAATTTCTATTAGCGGTTTGGGTGTGCCCTGGCGGTTTATCTGGAGACAAAATTAGCGCGTTTTCAGCGTACAGTTGCATTAAGTCCCAATTTTTCCTCACGATCCATAATACGCATTACAAGGAATCGTCTGACGGGTATATTTTAAATCTAAATTCTTTTCGCGTGAAAATACAAGCAAAAGTTTAAAATCGGGAAATGTCAGATTTTTGCAAAATTTTTGCTAATCAAAATTTTAACACGCTGTATTGATTTTATTATAAAAAATCGAAAAATATTTGGATCACGCGATGTGCTGGCCACTTTTAAATAATATTGCGATTGTGCCTTGCAAAAAAGTCGATTTTTGATAACTTTCACGATTTGTCTCTCAACATTTGTCTAGCTAGTACTCCGCTCCTATTGAGGGCACATTCATGAGACCGGTTTTAAACTGTAGAGAATTACGACAGCTATCCTTCTTCGTACTAGCTTTTGAAAAGTATAAAGCGGCGCAAAATTGCTGATCAAAAAACGAAGAAAAATTGAAAATGAAGAAATTTTAATTTCAAACCGTTACCACCAAATAACTTTTTTATTATTGATGGCACATCAAATTCATAAATACATCTTTTTTGAACAAGTGTAGGGACCATATATTTTAAATCTTCGAGGAATACGTTGGACGGCTTTAGTACAATAGGCCAAAGAGTACATAATTTTTATGAAATTTCAATCGACTTTTCCACATTTCGGAAGTTTGATTGTCGCTAACTACCGCAAATTAAGATTTTTGGCCTTAAGTGTTTGTAAGCTAATTGCATTAGAAGTCCTTTATGCATTTCTCTCGGTAGATAGCCATTTGGATGCAAATAAAAAAAGTTTTTGACATAAAACCAAAATTTCAAACAAATGAAAAGTTAAATGGAAATGTCCATATATTCGGAAAAAGCCAAAGTAAGAAATAAGAAGATACTGAAAATTTTACATGTAGTTGATCTGAAACAGATGAACAATAAAAGAAACATTCAAATTTTAATAAAAATAAAAACGTAATATTACAAAGAGCTCAAATAACTGTTTGAATAACTATTCGAATAAAAAGAAAATTTGTTTACATTTAATCTTAAATAAAATGATTTAAAAACTTCTACATTTCCAAACTGCTTTACTCATTTTGTGAATGTTTTATATTTATTTGTATGATAAAATCAATGTTCAATTCCATCTTCTATTTTTATGTTAATTTGAAGTATACTGCAACAACTCAGTAATATCTTGTTATAAACTTGCAACTCAATTTGATTATGGAAATTGTAAAATTTTGTCTGCATTTGTCAAGCATAATTTATTCTCAATTCTAAAAAAAAGTAAACAAAAATAATCAAATGATATGAAAGAAATATTAAAATAACATAAACAAAAGGAATTTGTATGGTTATTTTTCTTAATACTTATTTCATATCCTGATTAAGAATTTGTATTTCTTAGAGGCGAAGAACATGTCATTAATACACGTAGTGAAATACATGTTTGCAACATGATCAAGGCAACTATTCTGTGTTCTTTGCAACCGTTCCACAGTGTAAGAATTTGATAAACTAGCTGGACAAAGGCCCATTTTATTTTTTTTATTTTGATAATTATCTTTACTGGGTATGATTGAGAACTGTTTTGAGACAAGGCATCTGTATTTGCTTATAAAAAAAATTAAATAAGCATAGAATAATGCCTGTCCAAACATCAGTAATGTTGCCAGACGTCAAACTCTATATTGCCACTATTTAAAAACTATTTTTTTTTTTAATGCTATTACTTTTGTTAGAATGAATATTTTTTTACGTAATTTTTTTTTTTAAATAAATCTTGTCTCTTGCACTTTTATCTTTTTTTTTTAGTAAAATAAAAAACATGAAGTATTTGGAGCTAGAGACCATTTAAACTTTGACCTCATAAGATTTTATTCTGGAAGGAATTTTCGATTTTGAAAACCGTAATCTTTCTTATACAGCGTTATACAGATCAGCGACCAACATCACAATATCAACTGTCGTCTCAGCTTTAAGATCCAATTAATAGATTTTGCCGGTTTTTGCCGGTTTTTGCCGCTGCCATACACTTTTTTTTAAATTACAATAAAAGTCAATTTCGTGAAATATTTGTCGTCCAAATCCATGTTGGATTCAGGATGCCATAACTTTTGATGGAATTAATATTTTTCCATTTTCTTTTAAGAACGCTTATGTTTTAAAATTTTAATCTTTGTGTGTTATTGCATTTTATAAAATTGTTATAATTTTCGTTGCATATAGGCGTGTTCGGATAAATGCACCGACCACCTAAAATTTAAAATAATTTTATTGATAATTTCATTAATAAAACAGATTTTTATTTTAAAAGTCAAGTTAAAGGGGCTTATTTTTTGTTCTCAAACTTGATGCCAAAAATGGGCGCAAAAAGTTAACTGCCACGCCCATTTTTAATAGAAAATTATTTTTACAAACAAAACCCTTAGAAAAAAAATGTATTTCATAACCTAATTTTTTTGGATAAAATCGATTTTCAAAAATCTGAAAAAAATCTCAAAAATTTGTTATTCCATTAGAATTCATATTCCGCTTCAAGAGTTGCAAAAATCAAAAAAAAAAAACGATTGTGGTGAAACTCCCTAATATACATGGCTAGTCAGAACCAGCTGTAACCTGGAAATGCGACCACCATACTCCTTTTTTTTAATATCCCAGCAGAAATTTTGCTGAACTGGCAGCAACTTTTGGAAAGGAAACTTAAGTCAAGGAGCGCATCCAAACATGCTTCACGGCGGTCACCGTGCTTGATATGTTCATACTCATACTGAATTTTCTTTTTGTAAAAGTGGTCATTCACATGCAGTAGCGTAGTACAACTTGTTGTATGGACGTGTATTAGACTGACTCACCTTATATGGGCAAAAAAAGTTTAAAGTTGTACCCCCCTCAAAATTAACTTTGTCATTTTTTATAATGATTCGCAAAATATTTTGGTTTTAGCGATAATCTATCGTGAGCTAAACCGCGTCAAAAAAGGTCCAAAACTTGAATTTTTCATTAATAAAAAATTCGATAAATTTTTTTTTCAATAAAAGATTTTAAAAATCTAACCACAGACTCGAGATAACGAGATGTTTATGTTAGTTTTTTATGCTTTTCACTTCTAATACATCGTTAAAAAGATGTTGACCACCGCTTGGTGGTACTCGCGGTCATTTATGTGAATGTAAATTTGTCTATAAAATATGTAAAAAATTTTGAATTCGAATAACTTTTTTCCTTTTTGTCTTTATGTCCTCTATTTTTATTTTCAAAATCTGGTCGCCTTAGTTAATGATTGAAGCACTCTTTGCAGCGCTGATTAATGCGCAATAATGATGCAGTGAAATCATGTGTCTTTTTACAAAACTCATGGTTTTTTATTCAAAAAGTGTTAAATATATTTAAAAGGAAAGCATATTTAAAATTTTATCAAAATATAATTTTATATTTTAAGTTTTATATAAAAAATCTTAACAAAAAATTAAAATTTTTCCCCCTTCCTTTTGCTGCATCCTCAAGAGCGCTCTTTGGATGCGCATTGGTATGCTATAAAAAGATGGTGTCGCCAAAATCTCGATTTATTTTTGCTGGGATGTATTTTGGAGATTTATGAACAATTTAGCAACAAAAATCTAAATTTTTGATCGAGCACATCTTGACTTGATTTTGGCCTCATGATTCCAAATCTGCTTTCAAAATTGTTATAGGTTACACCTTTTTAAGGATATTCGTGTTTGAAGATTCCAAAACCCTATAATTTAGTACTTTCTGTATTTCCACTGTAACGTATTTTAAAGTTGGCACCAACAAATTTTATAATATTTTTCCCACAGAAACACTTTCAGATTCTGACACATTTTTCCTAAAGAAAAAATCTCAGAATTTGAGACATTTTTATTATAGAATAAATTTCAGATTCTGAGACATTTTTCCTATGGAAAAATTCTCCGGATTCTGAAACATTTTTCATATAAAAAAGTCTCAGATTCTGAGACATTATTCTTATAGAAAATGTTTCAAATTCTGTGACATTTTTCCTATAGAAAAAGTCTCAGATTCTAAGACATTTTTCCTATAGAAAAAGTCTTAAATTCTAAGACATTTTTCCTAAAGAAAAAGTCACAGATTCTAAGAAATTTTTCATATACACTCAAAGAAAAAGCTTCATTATATTTATGAAAACTGTCATAAATATAATAAAAATCTTCATTAAAGTTCGTCCAATGTAACCGTTTCATTAATACATTGAAACCGTTTCATAATTGTTCATAGGGTCAATATTTATGAAATTTTTCATAAATATAATGAATAAAAATTCATAAACTTTTATGAAACTTTTCATAAATATTATGAAATGTTTCATAAATAAAATGAAACAAGTCATAGATAAATTTTTTTTTTCTTTAATATTTGATCATATTAGGAGACTATTTCATAGTATTTATGAACCACTTCATTGGTACTATGAAATAGTTCCATAATTATAATAAAATACTTAAAAAATTAATATAATTTTTATGAAATGTTTCCTAGTATTTATGAATCATTCCATAATATTTATGAAACAGTTGCATTGGACGAACTTTAATGACAATTTTCATTACATTTATGAAAAGGCTTCATAGTATTTATGAAATGCTTCATTAATAAAGTAAATGCATTATTTTTTTTAGAAATAAAAATATTATATTTACATTGGAAAAACTAAAATAAGGAATTAAAATTTTAAAAATCGTCTTCAGTAGCTTTAATCATCAGATGACACGCTATTGATTTTTTTTTTACCATATCATAAAATTTTCTTGCATTTCATAGACTTTTTTTATACAACATCATTATATTCATGAAGGTTTCATAAATGTAATGAAATTTTATGACAAAAATATTTATGAAACCATGTCATAAATATTATGAAGCATTTTTCTCTGCGTGTAGAAAACGTCTCAGATTTTAAGACATTTTTCCTATAGAAAAAGTCTCAGATTCTAAGACATTTTTTCTATAGAAAAAATCTTAGATTCTGAAGTATTTTTATTTAAAAAAAGTTTCAGACACTAAGGCATTTTTTGTTAATAAAAAGTCTCAAGCCCTAATTGTAAGTCATTTTTCCTTAAGAAAAAGTCTCAGATTCTGAAGCATTTTTCTTTCAGAAAAAGTCTCAGATTCTGAGAAATTTTTAGTTGAGAAAAAGTCTCTGGTTCATTTTTAGTATAGAAAAAGTCTTAGATTCTGAAACATTTTTCCTATAGAAAAAGTCTCAAATTCTGAAACATTTTTACTATAGAAAAAGTCTCAGATTTTGAGACATTTTTCCTATAGAAAAATGATCAGATACATTTTTCCTATAGAAAACTCTCAGATACTGAGATATTTTTCTGAGATTCTGTAAAACTACCAATGCTTTACCATTAAAACCATTAGATTGTTTTTATTTAATTATTTTTTCTTTAGCAAAGACTTAACCTTATCTTCTGTTAAACTCGTAATGTGCTTATGCAAAAGCCTTAAAAATATTAAATACCATTAAAAATAATTTTACGACCACACAAAAATTAATGCGAATAATTGTTAACCTATTTAATAACCCCAAAAAGATTAAGCAATTGTTAAACCTGCGGTAAACATACTAATAAAACGCATAATTACAATAAACTATAAAACAAAAGAAAATTTCAAAAAGGCCAAAAGGAAAGCATATACCAAGAAAATTAACCGGCTAACAACGAATAGATCGAGCTATACGGGATTATACTTCAGTCCTCGAGTAAAGAAAAATCTCACAAAAAATAAAAAATAAAAACATAACAGATTATAATTTAAATCATATAAGAATATATTTTGTTGAAAAAAAGAGACGGCATTTTGTTATTATACAATTCCATCCGCTTTCTACTTCTCAAGGGGGCCTTAATATTAACAATTTTCAATTGCCAGCATTACAGCAAAAATTACTGAATCGACTTTGGTTAAATTTTTGATTTGTAGATTATTTAATTTTCTAGAACTCATGGTGGCCATTTTTTGATATTTTGATTTAATTATTTTTTTAATGAAAGAAGAAAATATACTTTTTCTATTTTTAAGTTTACATTACCATAATTTCATCAAGAATCATTATTTTTCAAAAAAATGGCCACGATAAGTTCTAGAAAATTTAAAAATCTTCAAATCCAAAAAAAAAAATCTTATCAAAATCGGCTGGGTAGATTTTGCTGTACAACTCCAGCCGATTTTGTGCTTTGAAAAATCATCCTATAATTGCAAACCTGGCCATTCTAGGTGATCAAATTATTAGATCTAAAATGTTAAAAATATGACGATAGTCCATCTTTCAAATTAAAAAGAACAGTATTAAAAATATTTATTTTTTATAGTTTAAAAATTGTTAAGTTAGCTTAGATATAAAAATTCACCTTAATATATATCGATACCTCAGTGTGTATGATTACTATAAGTTAAATCAATATTCATCATACGCACTGACAACATTTTGAATAATTCAAACAAATCTGATGTTACAAACTTAATAAAAAACATTCTATAACCCTTGTTCAAACAATATTCTATAGGGTAAATATAATAAATGACACAACATTAAAAATAATTGTTAAGTGGCATAAAAAGACCACCCAACAATAATAAACAATTAAATAGATTTAAAAATTATTAAAGAAAATTTCTGAAGTAAAACAACAGCAATATAAAAAAAATGTCTACAATTGTTTTTAAAACAACAGCCAGAAGGAGTAGCAACATCTACAGCAAAAGAAAAAACAAAACTCAAATGACAATTAAAACAACTTGTGGGTATGACAATAATACGACTTCCAACAAAAAAAAAAATATAAGAAAAATACAATTGTTGTTTGGTAAACCACAATTAAATTTTAATATTTTTTTGCATTTTCATTTTCTATTTTTGTAATCTTTGAATCTTTGAATCTTAGTTTTAATTTGTTATTGTTGCTTTTCGTAAATTTTGAACGAATCATCTTGTAAAAGGATTAAAAACTTTTTGACCTGTTTTACTAACAAAAATTCACAGACACACACACCACTCAGACATTTAACGAATTTTAAAATAGAAAAAAAAACTTTTTTGAACAAAATCTATATGGATGATATTATATTTTTGGTAACACAAAAGTAACATTAACCACAATACAGCCACAAAGTCATGAAACAAACAGCAACAACAACAACAGCAGCTGCAACAACGAAAATAACAACTGTAGTTACAACAACAACACTACCACCACCAAAACAAAAAAGTTGAACAAAAAACGGAAATCACGTTATCTTAATGAGTTTAAACGTTAATCAGTTAAAGCGTAAAATTGTTGGCCACCCGCGCCGGATGCAAAACAACAGACCAGAAAATAAACTATGGTCTAGGGGCGATTTCTGCCTGGTTCTAATTACACAGGGCAATACTTTTTTTTCCCGGGTTCTGATAACTAATTTTGGGTAATAGGGGTACCCTGATTTCAAATCTGGCTACCGTTTTTTGGGGTCAGCTCTAGTTTTCGAGATATAGCCTAAGGAAACTTTGAAAATAGACTATTTTTGGCATGTTTGTGAGTCTATATTTACCAACACTAGTCTTACATCCAAAAAGTGAATGACGATTTTAGGTATGTTGGATATGCTGCTTTCAAAAATGCTCTTACTTTTGTTGAGTCATCTTTAGTTTTTGAGATATCGCTAAAATAAAATTTTTAAATTTATGACCTCTGTAATTTTGTCTGAATATTTATGCCCTTTTTAATAACTCGAAATCTAAAGCTGTCAGAAAATTTCTTATAACAGTTTTGGAATCCTGGCATCTAATATAGTTAAGTTCGTGTTTAAAACTGATGCACCAATTTTTTTTTTTTGGGAAATTATAGCCAAGCAAAATTGGTAAAAACGCACTTTTCCAACTCTTTAACAGCGATTTGCTCGCGAACGCGAGCTGATGGAAACAATTGGATAACAGATTCGGAATCAGCACACTAAAGTCCATATAAATCAGATGTCAAAGGACAGGCAAATTGAAAAAGTTAAAATTTTGTGAACCTGTGTTATCATTAAATTCCTGTATTTTTCCTAAAGAAAAAAATCTCTGATTCTGAGACATTTAAATGTGCCGCGTGCCAGTTATGAGCACAAGGCACATTTAAGATATTTTTTTAAATATTTTTCCATTTTTTTTTAGAAAATAAGTACTTTAAAAAAAAATAATTGTTTTAAAAAATAGTACTTTTAAGGAAAAAATACTTTTTTAGGAATAAAAAAGGTACTTTTTCTAAAAAAAAGTACGTCTGTAGGAATAAAAGCACATTTTTAGAAAAAAAGTATGTATTTAGAAAAAAAAAAATACTTCTTTCCTAAAAAAGCCCTTTTTTGTATAATAGTATTTTTGTAGAAAAAAGCACTTTTTTTTAAAAAAAAGTACTTTTAATAAGAAACAAATTTTTTTTTAGAAAAAATACTTTTTTTTCTAAAAAAGTAGTAAAAAATTTACTTGTTTTCGTAAAAGTACTTTTTTATAAAAGTAATTTTTTGTTTAAAAAGTATTTTTTTTTTTTCTTAAAATTATTTTTTTCTAAAAAAGTACTATATTTCTTAAATAATACTTTTTAGGCAAAAAGTATAATATTTTTTTTAAATATGTTCTTTTTCCTAAAAATGTATTCTAAAAAGTATTTTTTTTTTTTCTAAAAAAGTACTATTTTTTCTAAAAAGCACAATTTTTTTTATACAGCACTTTTTTTTTTTTAAGTACTAATTTTTCTACAAAAGTACTTTTTTTTCTAAAAAAAGTATTTTTTTTAAGTACTATTTTTTGAAAAAAGTACTATTTTTTTCCAAAAAAAAAAATGTACTATTTTTTCTAAAAAAGTACTATTTTGTTTTAAAAAAAGTACTATTTTTTTAAAAAAAAGTAATATTTTTTATAAAAAATTTTTTTAGGCAAAACGTATAATATTTTTTTTTAAATAAGTACTTTTTCCTAAAAATGTATTCTAAAAAGTATTTTTTTTTTCTAAAAAAAGTACTATTTTTTCTAAAAAGGCACTATTTTTTCTATATAGCAATATTTTTTATAAAAGTATTTTTTTTTTTTTTTTTTTCTTAAAATTATTTTTCTCTAAAAAAGTACTGTATTTCATAAATAATACTTTTTAGGCAAAAAGTATAATATTTTTTTTTAATAAGTCCTTTTTCCTAAAAATGTATTCTAAAAAGTATTTTTTTTTTCTAAAAAAAGTTCTATTTTTTCTAAAAAAGCACAATTTTTTCTATATAGCACTATTTTATTTTTAAAAGAGTGCTATTTTTTCTCCAAAAGTACTGTTTTTTCTAAAAAATTTTTTTTTTTTAAGTACTATTTTTTTTAAAAAGTACTATTTTTTTCTAAAAAAAAATGTACTTTTTTTCTAAAAAAATACTATTTTTAAAAAAAAGAACAATATTTTCTAAAAAAAAGTACTATTTTTTTTAAAAAAAGTAATATTTTTTATAAAAAATGTTTTTAGGCAAAAAGTATAATATTTTTTTTTTTAAATAAGTACTTTTTCCTAAAAATGTATTCTAAAAAGTATTTTTTTTTTTCTAAAAAAAAGTACTATTTTTTAAAAAAAAGTACAATTTTTTCTATATAGCACTATTTTTTTTTTTTTTTAAGTACTATTTTTTTAAAAAGTACTATTTTTTCCAAAAAAAAAAGTACTATTTTTTGAAAAAAAAGTAGTATTTGTCAAAAAATTACCATTTTTCTTTAAAAAGTTTTTTATTGCTTTAAGAAGTTTTTTATTTTTTAAAAAATTATTGAAAAAACAAACATCTAAAATGTGCCATGAGCTAATACATAACTGACAAACGGCACATGTAAGCCCTTGTATGGGAGGCGACACATTTAAGATGTGACATGTGTTATACTAGGCACATTTCAGATGTGCCATGTGCCAAATGTGCCCTGGGTACATATGTCATTCCTTACCGAGAGTAAAAGTCTCAGGTTATGAGAATTTTTTTTTATAAAAAAATCACCGATTCTGAGATTCTAAGATAGTTTCCCTTTAAAAAAGTTCTTAGATTTTGAGACATTTTTCCTTTTCTCATTTCTTATATTTTGAGACATTTTATCAACAGACAAACTCTAATTTTTATATAAGAAAATGTCTCAGATTCTAAGACACTTTATTTATAGAAAATGTCTCAGATTCTGCATCATTTTTCCTATAGAAGAAGTCTCAGATTCTGAGACATATCTCCTATAGAAAAGTATTAGATTCTAAGACATTTCTCCAATAGAGAAAGTCTCAGATTCTGAGATATTTTTCCTGTTGAAAAAGGTTCAGATTCTGAGACATTTTTCCTGTAGGAAAAATTTCAGATTCTATGATGAGAAAAAGTCGTAAATTCTCAGACATTTTTCCTGTAGAAAAAGTCTTAGATTTTTAAGCATTTTTCCTGTTGAAAAATTCTGAGATTCAGAGATATTTTTTCTATAGAAAAAGATTTAGTTTCTCATATATTTTTATTATAGAAAAATTCTCCGATTCAGAGATATTTTTCCTATTGAAAAAGTCTCAGATTCTGAGACATTTTCATCTCAGATTCTGGGACATTTTTCCTATAGAAAAATGTCAGATTATGGGACAAGCTTCCTATAGAAAAACTCTCAGAATCTGAGACATTTTTCCTATAGAAAAAGTCTCAGACTCTTAGACCTTTGGCCTAATAAATTCTAAGACATTTTTTCCTTTAGAAAAATCTTCCGGCTTAAGGCATGTTTCCTATAAATCTCAGATTCTGAGACATTTTTCCAATAGAAAAAGTCTCAGATTCTAAGACATTTTTTCTATGCAAAGTATCAGGTTCTAAGACTTTTTCCTATAGAAAATGGCTCAGATTCTAAAACATTTTTCCTATAGAAAAAGTCTTACATTCTGAGACAGTTTTTCTATGGAAAAAGTATGAGATTTTGAGACATATTTTCTTTAGAAGTATCAGATTCTAAAACATATTTCCTATAGAAAATGTTTCAGATTCTTAGACCTTTTTTCTGTGGAAAGATCTTAGATACTAAAACAGTTATGCGCATTTTTGTAATTCCTATTCCCGCGGGAATAGGCTTCAAAATGCTGCTTGTGCGCTGTCGACACATGCACACTATAAAATTCTGTTGCTTGAGCAAATTTGTTGACTTTTCGCTTGCTACTACCCACACAAGCATAAATGTTATTGTATGTGTGTGCTCAACGCTGTACTAAAACATTTTTTCTATAGAAAAAGTCTCAGATTCTGAGACATTTTTCCTATAGAAAAAGTACCAGATTTTAAGGCATTTTTCCTATAGAAAAGGTCTAATTCTCTTAGACCGTTTTCCTATAGAAAAATCTCAGATTTTAAGACATTTTTTCTATAGAAAGAGTCTCAGATTCTGGGACATAGAAAAAGTCTATCGAAAAATCTCATATTCTGGGATATTTTTCCTATCTGAAAGGTCTCAGATTTTGAGACACTTTTCCTATAGAAAAAGCCTAAGATTTTGAGAAATTTTTCCTAAAGGAAAAGTCTTCAATTCTGATACATTATACGTATAGAAAAAGTCGTAGATACTACGACATTTTTGGTTAAAAAAAATTATTAATTTCTAAGACATTTTTCGTATACAAAATGTTTATTCTCGAAAAAGTCACATTTTCTAAGAAATTTTTCCTACAGAAAACGTTCAGATTCTGAGACATTTTTTCTGTAGCAAAAACATCAGTTCCTGAGATCTTATTCCTATAGAAAAATCTCGGATTCTGAGACATTTTTCCTATAGAAAAAATCTCAGATTCTGAGACAGTTTTAGAATCTGTGATATTTTTCGTATAATAATAATATAATAATAATAATATAAATTTTTTTTTCTATATAAAATTTATTTTTCTTATAGAAAAAGTCCCAGATTCTGAGACAATTTTCCAACAGAAAAAGCCCCAGATTCTGAGACATTTTTCCTTTATAAAAATTCTCAGATTATAAAACATTTTTCCTAAAAAAAGGTCTTGCATTTGGAGACAGTTTTCCTATAGAAAAGTCTCAGATTTTAAGACATTTTTTCTAGAGAAAAAGTCTCGGATTCTAAGACATTTTTTTAAATTGAATAGCATTTTTGTTCTCAAAAAAAGTTTATTTATTTGTTTTTATGTAAAAAGATTTTGAGACATTTTTCCTTTTGAAAAATTATCGTCATTTTTCAAATTAAAGAAAAAATTTACTTATAGTATTTAAAATTTCTGACCCCATTGTTCATTGTCCAAACACATACAACTACAAAACGGGCTTTACAATTATTATTGGCCTTGCAGCTGCTTGTTCGTAAAATGTAAAATAAACCATAATAACAAAACAACATTGAAAGCAGCAGCGCAAAAGAGTCAAACACCAACAGCAACATCATGGATTTTTCTCGTTGTTGCTGTTATTATTATTATTTTGTTAAACAAACTTTTCCCATAAACTTTTCCATGGCATTCTTGTTATTTTTTTTTTTTTATTTTTTGTTTTCGTAACTGGTTTTTCGCCCTCACAATCGTGATTTCAAATTAGCCAAAAATTTACCAAAAAAAATAAACATCTTTAACCGCAAAAAAAATATAGTGGCAGCCAAGCATAGAAGCGGTAAAGCAATTTAGTTTTTTTTTTTCTGAACCCCTCTTCTAACAACTGCTAAGTACTAGCAAAAAAAAAAATAGCCAAACCTCTTAATACGGAAGTAAGCTACCGGATGCATATTAAATTAATAATTTTTCAACCTTTTTCCTCTATTTAGGCAAAACTTTGTTTTTTGTTAGTTTTAAGTTAAATTTAACTAATTTTTGCGTCCTTCTTTTTTTGTTAGTAAGATAAGTAGCCAAAAAACTACAAGTTTTGATTATTATAATTATTTTTTTTTTTGTGGTCATTTTGTAATTTTTTAGTAGCAATTTGATAAACAAGATTTTAAGTTATAGTTATGATAAGTAGAAGTCATTAAAAGTGGGTTTAAGATTATTATGTTATTATTTAGAGATTGATTATGTCAAGAATATGCTTTAAAAAATATAATTAAGGGTAATAATTTTTGGCATTATATGCCAAATCACATATTTTCGGACACGATTTTTTTTTTTATATTTCTAATACTGTATCTAAATACTAACTAACAATATGTTGTGCGAGGTTTTTTAGATATCGTTATTTTTACTGGTCAAAATTTATCGAAAATTTCAATTTCTTCACTCAAAAAATTATGTAGGTAAATTCCAGTGAATATTCACTTAAAACAAATGAAATTTTATTTAAAAACCATTCCACTGTTTTTTCATTTAAAATAAAAACATATTACAGTCAATTTTAAATGTTAATTTAATGACTAACCAAAACATTAAAAAACTAGTGAATATTTAGTTATTTTGCATTGAAAAACAATAAAACTACAGAAGAAATTTTTTACTGCCGAAATTAAATGTTACAGAAAATTCGTTTTTAATACAGTAAATTATTTTTTTTTTAACTACAGAAACAGTAGAAAATAAGAAGTCCTTTATAAAATTAATGATTTTTCTTTTAAAATAACTTTACTGATTACTTTTTAAAATAACGTACAAACAGTTAATGACATAATTTTCTTAGTGTTTATTAAAAAATTGCAATTTTGAAAATCGATTGCTAAAAACTATTTTTATTCCAAATAAAAGGCTGAAAAATGGTGTGTAAGTAGCATTAAATACGTACTAAAACAAATCAAAAAAGTTAGCGAAATTAAGGTGGTTGTGCGATTTGTCTTGGAATATCCCATATATTTTAAATTTCAGGTAAAGTTGTTCATTACGTTTAGAGTACATCCCTTGTTAGTACCTATTTGTTTGGGTTTTTTAAAACTTGAAAATCGGGAATAAAATCGCCAATTTTTTAAATCCTTGGGTCTAATAATCCTTAAATGGCTCTACATAACTTTTGTGTGCAAAATCTTGAAAAACTTAAATTTTTAAAAAATTCCACACTAGCGATTTTGGTCCATATATGCTGATTTTTAAACATAAAAATTTTATTTTATCCAAATTTGTCCAAGAAGTTTGATAAAGTTACGTATGTTGTCAAAAAAATATTTAAAAAAAATATAAAATCGCGATTTTGGTCTAAAAATGCTGATCAGCAACTTTGGTCCAAGTCAAGTCCATGGAGTCAATGTTTCTGTAAACAAGCTCTTCCCTTTACTGCCGCAATTTTTTAAATGGTCAATTAGTTTGGCGTACGACTCATATGGGTCCCGAAGCTTGCAAGACTGGGAACTACACTCAAAATATTTTGTAGGCAAAAACAAATGAAAAATACATTTAAAACAAGTGATAAACCAATTGAAAACCATCCCAGTTATTATTCATTTGTTTTAATAAACATCAACATGTTAATAATATTTTCTAAAATAAATAACATTGAACATTAAAAAAATAACGTCACTTTCATTTTTTTTATCAATAAATTCAAAAAAATAACCTACGAAAACATTAAAAATTATTGATGAGTGTATTATTTTTACCAACAAATTCAAAAAAAAAAAATACATTCTAGCAAAAGACTCTACCCATCGTGCCAAAGTCACTTGATACAAACATGTTTTTATATATCTATAAATATTTTTTTGAATTTTTTTTACAAAAAATTAACCCACACAAGTAAGGCGCGGATCCAGCGGTTTCCAAACGATTTCAAAAAAAAAAAAAAAGAACGGAAAAAAGGAAAGGAAATGAAAAATAGAAAGGGAAAGGAAAAAAGAAGGAAAAGGAACAAAGATAGAATGACCAGGATGTCAAAATATTCTTAGGAGAGGTATATGTGTGCTCCTTAGGATAAAATTTTTAAAATTAAAGAAATTGCATATTAAAAACTTAAATGGCAATTGAGTCGTGGACATTTTCAAACCGAATAACTTTCCTTATAATTTTCTAAGGAAAAAGTATTATTTTAAATATTTTTTATAGAAAAATCCCTCAGAATTTCAGACTTTATCTTTAGAAAATAGTGTTATTTTTAGAAAAGTGTAGAACCTGATAATTTTTAGTACCTCATAATTTTCTTTTATGAAATATGTTTCAGGATCTGCGAATTTTTGTATGCTAAGAAGAATTTTATGAAGGAAACATGTATAAAAATCTTATATTTATTAAAAAATTTGTTCGGAACATTCAACTTTTTCTTTAAATTTTTTTTTAAATAATAATTTTTATATTAAATTTTACAGGTCTATTCACAGTTGTGACCGTCTTTATTTGTCACATGCCAATTTTTTGACTGAAAAGTCATAATATTTTCCTATACAAACCTACAAGAACATTACAAATTTTTTAACATTTTTGTCAATTTTATTGTCGTTTCGACGCCCTATGCTCCAGTAGGAGTTAAAGGAAATCATATATATATTCGAGAGCAGGTCTTCAAATTTGGAGATAGCATGATTTGTACAGAAAAATATTGTTTTTATTACTATTCAATCATCAAAATTGGTTTATGACACTCATAACTGTGAATATGACCGTTTTTTTTTACCATAAACAGTCTTATTGTTAGTTATGAAGTGAATTGTTCCGTCAAGGTGCCCTTGTAATTTTTTTTTTTTTTTGTAAAAATAGGTTCCTCCCAAATTCTAAAGCTAAATCCTGATATAAATACAATAGTTTTTTTTTTTTTTAATTGAAAAATTCCTTTTTCTTCAGTTTTATGTATTTTCCTGGATACCTCGGTGCCCTAGAGAGGATTTAAATAAAATGTTGGTGTTACTCCAATTTTTAAGTGGATTATGTTTTAAGACGATAAAAGAAAGAAAATTAGCCAAAAAAGAAAAAAAAGTACTAGGCGCTTTTCTTTTGGCGGGCAAAAAAATAATTATAAAAAACGAAAAAGAATTTATTCTTTCAAATTCATTAACATTTTTTTATACAGATGAAAATTCATCGCATATTCACTTATCAGTGAGATTTAAATATATTTGTAACATATTTTTTCAGACATGACACTTAAAAGAATAATTTCACAGAAAAAAAAAGTTCATACTTGAAATAAATTTATTCATAAATAGTATGAATCCAACATGACTTTTTTTTCCCAAACTTTATACATACTATTTATGAATTTGGTCATACATTGTATTAACAAGTTCATGTTGAATTTACTTTTTTTTGGCTTCCGTAATTTTTTTTTGCACAAAAGTCCATCTTAATTAGTAAGAAAAATGCGTGTGTTGAATGATTTTCTGCGCTTTTATTATTGCAAATATTTTTCTGACAACAAATATATTCAATGCATACAATTTTTAACTTAAATCTTACACAGTTTGCAAATTTTCTTGGTATTATCTTCTTCTACTAATTTTTTGGAGTATCGCTTGATTGTTTCTTGCGGGATATATTCCAGACACAAACTTATAACAGATTGGTAAATTTCTGAAAGAAATACATACATACGTTTGTCAGAAAAAGATGCCGAATTATAATAATTTATGAAATAACAAATTTTACTTACCTTTTTATGGCTAAAATTGCAATTTTACCTATATTTTATTTTATTTTTACCAAAAAGAAACCAAAAAATTTCTGACAAATATAATTTTTTATTTCAAACTAACTTTGTTTTTTTTTTTAATTTTTAGAATTTTAAATGTTATTAAAATTGTTATAAATAGTATGAATTTGTTCATTTATAGTATGAACTGAAATCAATGAAAGCAGTTCATTATATTTATGTACAAAATGTCTTCTGTGTTCACTATTTAGTGAGACTAAATCAAATTTCTTCTTTAATTTAATGAAAATTTTAACTTTAGCAGTTACTTCACATTTAATATTGATCCTGTTTCTAGATTTTGAAGGAGAGAAGTCACCCCAACAATACAAACAAATTTTACAAAGGAGTTTTGGGGAAATAAACAAAATTAAAAAATTATATTTAGTGCATCCATAAGATTGACAACAAAGAAATAGTCCCAACTACATTCTGCATCTCTTTTCAAACTATTTATATTGTTTTACTCTTCCTTAGGCACTGCAAACGCATTTTGCAATGGTTTTTACTATCGTTTTCTGTTTTTTTTTTTTAAGTTTTGAAAAAACATATTTAACAAAAAAGTATAAATTCTTTTAAAATGATATGACCCACTAATGTCTAAAGTGAGGAAACTTTGTGTTTTTCTGTCCGTCAGAGTAGTACACTGAAAACATTTAAAATTTTACATTTTTAAATAATTTACAAGGACATATTTCATTTTGTTAAAATTAATAGTGAAATTATTCTTTTAATTCTCATATCTGGAAAAATAAGTTATATATATATTTAAATCTCACTGATAAGTAAATATGCAATGAATTTGTATGCGTATAAACAAATTTTAACGCATTTGAAAGAATAAATTCTTTTTTGTTTTTTACAAATTCTTCTTTTTGCCCGCCAAAAAAAAGCGCCTAGTACTTTTTTTCTTTTTTGGCTCATTTTCTTTCTTTTATCGTCTAAAAACATAATCCACTTAAAAATTGTAGTAACACCAAAATTGTATTTAAATCCTAACCAGGGAACCGTGAGACATTTAAAAAAAATTTTTGGGTTTTAGTTTCTTACTTAATATTAAAAATATTAACAAATTGTTTTCCAATTTCAGAAATTTTTTTTTAAAACCATCCCCCACCCCCAAATGAAATTCCTGGATCAGCGCCTGCAAGTAGGTAAAAACTAATGATTTTTCTTTAAAAAATGCCAACAATTAAAAAAAAAAAACGAACACAAATCATTAAAAATAAAAGAAGACTCACTTATTTTTACTTACGGAACAAAAATAAATGACTATCAAAATTGAATGCTAATAAAAGTCTTTATTTTTTATGTTGTTATTTTTGAAACAAAGAACAGAAATAGATTTGAAAAAACTGAACGTTAAACAAATGAGGGGGTAAGAGCACAAGGGGTTCAAGTGCCTTATATTTGATAATGAGAAAAAAGAGGTTAAAGTTAAATTGCAATAAAAAATGTTAGATGCTATCTATAATATTATTTTTTAGTTAATAGAGATCCTGAGATATATTTTAATCGAACAAGTTAAAAAAATACCGTCTTTTACACCCTTTTGCACCCAAAAATTGCATCTGAAGTAAGTAAGTGGCACTTATACCCCTTGTGCTCTAACTTTTTATAAATTTTTATTTAGAGCACAAGGGGTTCAAGTGCCTTATATTTAATAATGAGAAAAAAGGGGTTAAAGTAAAATTGCAATAAAAAATGTTAGGTGGTATCAAGTATATTATTTTTAAGGTAATAGAGCTCCTGAGATATATTTTAATCTAAAAAGTTAAAAAAATACCGTCTTTTACACCCTTTTGCACCCAAAAATTGCATCTGAAGTAAGTAAGTCGCACTTATACCCCTTGTGCTCTAACTTTTTTTTATAAATTTGTAAATTCGTAAAATGAAAACAACATTTTATTAAGAAAATCTGTAATGGTTCTTTGTTTAATTTTTTAGTCGTCATAATCAGATTCCATGACATCATTGGGATCATCTTCATCTTCATTAGGGCATCACGTCAAATGTAAACTTTCGAATTTCGTACGTTTTCGACCAAAATTCATCCTCATCTGGCACACAAATTAGGAATTTTTGGGAAAAATATTTAAAAATTCCAAAATAGCAATTTTGGTCCACAGATGCTGATTTACAATCATACAAAATATGTTTAACCAAATTCCTCTTAAAAGTAGCAAAATGTTGAGTATGTGAAAAATATAAAAATAAAAACACGATTTTGGGCCAAAAATGCTCATAAGCATCTGTGGACCAAAATCTCTGATCAATTTTTGTGGACCAAAATCGTGTTGTTATACTTTTTTTAATATTTTTTAGATAATATGCTTTACATTTTACAACTTTTGGGACAAATTTGGATAAGTAAAAAAATTGTGCAGAAAAATCAGCATCTGTGGACCAATATTTTTTTTTTTTTTAATGTGCTCGATTCGGGAGTACTCTTTCACCATTCACCTACATTTTAAAAATTTGATATCCTTTCGAATTTTAAGATTTTTAAATTTTTCTTGTAATTATTTAAGATATTACTATATTTTAACAAGAAAAAAATGTAAAATCTTGAAATTCAAAAGAATATCAAATTTTTAAAAATTTGGTGAATGGTGAAATAGTACTCCCGAATCGAGCACAATATTTTTCCTACGCATTTAGCAGTTGTACGCAAGAACTTCTAATTTTTGAGCCGGATTTGGTTAAAATATTCGGACATGAATTTTGGTCGAAAAGCGCCATTAAATTGCAATAAAAAATGTTAGATGATATTTAGTATATTATTTTTTAGTTAATAGAGTTCCTGAGATATATTTTTATCTAACAAGTTAAAAAAATACCGTGTTTTACACCCTTTTGCACCCAAAAATTGCATCTGAAGTAAGTAAGTGGCACTTATACCCCTTGTGCTCTTACTTTTTTTTATAAATTTGTAAATGGGTGAAATCAAAAAATGTCAGTGTTTTTGAGCCAAAATTGTACAAACAAAAAATTTTAATTTTTGATGAATTTTTTTATTAAAATCGATATGTTACATCACTACTAATATAACTATAAAAAATCTCTTCTACAAATTGTTTCAAACAAATTTTATCGACAATTTTACGATTTTTTTGGTGACGGAGTTTACATTCACCGTAGAAAAATACATTAAATTTTTTGAATTTTTTTTAAAAACATTTTATTGTAATTTAAAAAACTTATTTATGTAATTACTAACAATTTTTGTAATTAGGATTTTTTTCTTGTTTTTGTTATTAAAGATTTTACAATTATTTCGTATTTAGCAGGATTTTTCTAAGGAAATATAAAATATTTTTTTTTTTATATCTGTTAAAATGAGTTTTTTTTATTTTTTGAATGACTAGTGTTAATATTTGCATCGGGTTTAACAACTACATAAAGTTTTTTATTGCTATCTGCAAAAAAAAAAAAAAGTTGACGGAGTTTACAGAGACGGAGTTTACATTTCGTCACTTTTTGCCTATTTTTTCAAAAACTATTTGTCGGAAATTGGTTTCCGAAAAAAAATCATTAGATGTCAACTATATACGTCAAAATATGACGATATTTCAGATACACGATAAGTAGTTTTGTTGTAAACGTGGAGACGGAGTTTACAGCATTTTTCGATTTTTCATTTATGATTCAGCTTTTCATACCGGGAAATTAATATGCAATGAAAAAACTTGAAACCAATGATGCACAATGATACTTTATAGCCTCGCGTTTAAGAAATGGGGCAATAACATATTATTTTTCTAAACATGATACGTCAAAAGCAACAAAATTGTCGAGTTCCACAATGTCTAAAAAAAGTGTCGAAAAATCGTTACACAATTGAAGCCGTGTTTGTATGGGTAAAAGAGATAGTTATGACTATATAAATTTTTTTTTAAGAACGTCAACATTCCCTCTTTAAAAATGTAGTCAATTATTAAGCTCTTGGTTTATTGGTTTTTAAGATATAACCGGTTAAAGTTTAAAAACTGAAATGGTTATTGGCGACGGAGTTTACATTTGGCCTACAAAAATGAAAATAACTTGTTTAAAATAGCTTACTAGTATCCGGATTGTTGTTAGTTATGTAGAACGCCAATCTATGCGACGTTGTACATTAAAAAATATGCGAATACTTTAACCCATGTATGAGATATTACACGATTACATGGTTTGGTTGACATTTTTTGATTTCACCCAAATACGTAAAAGGAAAACCACATTTTATTAAGAAAATGTGTAATGGTTCTTTGTTTAATTTTTTAGTCGTCATAATCAGATTCCATGACATCATTGGGCTCATCTTCATCTTCATTAGGGCATCCCGTCAAATCTAAACTTTCGAATTTCGTATTATAATACCTGCCGAAAATTATTTAACCAAATCTGGCTCAAAAATTAGGAATTTTTGAGTACTTTATGGGAAATTTTTTTAAAAATTCCACTTTTGGTCCACAGATGCTGATTTTCAAACATAAAAATTATTTTTAACCAAATTGGTCTTAAAAGTTAAATTTTAATAATTGCTTGGAGCACAAGGGGTTTAAGTGCCTTAAATTTAATAATAGGAAAAAAGAGGTTGTAGTTAAATTACAGTAAAAAATGTTAGATGATATCTAGAATATTATTTTTTAGTTAATAGAGATCCTGAGATATATTTTAATCTAACAAGTTAAAAAAATACCATATTTCACAGATACAAGCACCCAAAAATGGCCTCTGAATTATGTAAGTGGCACTTATACCCCTTGTGCTCTAACTTTTTTTATAAATTTCTAAATTATGAAAAGAATGTTAGTTATTTGTAAAAGGAAACCACATTTTATTACGAAAGTCTTTAATGGTTCTTTGTTTAATTTTTTAGTCGTCATAATCAGATTCCATGACATCATCGGGCCCATCTTCATCTTCATTAGGGCGTCCCTTGAAATCTGAACTTTCGAATTTCGTGCCGTGATACCTGCCGAACGATGGACATGGAGTAGCTAATTGTGGGAAAATTTATGAAAAATTTTTGCAAGGTCATTTTTAGTCTGCAACCAGCGGTCAAAGTTTAAAAAATTACGTTTTTGGACCAAAATTTATATCTGAAAAATTTAACCCAATCTGGGTCAAAAATAAGGAACTTTTGCGCGTTTTATGGGAAAAATATTTAAAAAATTTCAAAATTGCGATTTTGGTCCACAGATGCTGATTTATAAACATAAAAAATATTTTTAACCAAATTTGTCTTAAAAGTCGAAAAATGTTGAGTATTTTATGTGAAAAATTTTAAAAATTAACCCACGATTTTGGTCCAAAAAGGCTGATTAGCATCTGGTATCAAAATCTTTGATCAGCATTTTTGAACGAAAATCGTGTTTTTTATATTTTTTTAATATTTTTTAGATAACTTGCTTTACATTTTCCAACTTTTAGGACCAATTTGGATAAAAAAAATAATATTTATGTTAAAAATCAGCATCTGTGGACCAATATTTTTTTTGGGGGATTTTTTTATATTTTTCCTATTATGTACGCAAAAATTCCTAATTTTTGAGCCGAATTTGGTCAAAAAATTCGGACATGAATTTTGGTCGGAAATCGCCATTTTTCACACTTTAACCGCTGGTTACAGACTGAAGATGCTCTTGCAAAATTTGATTACTATTACTACAAGAACTTCTCGGAATTCAACCACTTTGTCCACGTGAAAAACTAAATTTTAATAATTGCTTGGAGCACAAGGGGTTTAAGTGCTCATATACCCCTTGTGCTCCAAGCAAAACAGGTATTTTAGTAACAAGAGCTAAAAATTGTCGCCATATCTCGCTAACGAATAAGATTTTCACATTAATTTCTGGTGCTATGAACTACTGTGAACTTCACCTACTAATTCCATATGTTAACTCAATTTTTTTAAAAAAGTCACTTGAACCCCTTGTGCTCTAACCCCCTCAAATGGCTTTTCTTTTAAAAACGACAGAACGTAAAACTTTTTAAATAAATTACAAACAGTTAATGACATAATTTTTTAAGTGTACCTTACAGATTCCAACAGATTTGGAATGTGTTTATATGCCTCCAGAAACTTACAAGCAAAAGCTACGGCTTTTTTCCGCGACGCATCCTAATAAAAGATGGGCAAATGGATAAACGTGTGAGGCAATACGACATCGCACAAGTCAGCTGATATCGCTTCCAAGAGGAGAGCTTTCGACGATGGTTTCTTTAATAACCGGATACTGTCTAATGGGGAAGAACGCAGAGCGGTTTAATGATTAACAGGAGTTGGAAACTATCGAACACTTAATCTGCCATTGCCCAATACTTTCTGGTCAGATCACGATCTTTCTGATCTGTCGGATGTTAAAATGTAATATCTTAGAAGTTTCATAAGAAGCTCAAATTTTAATTAACGACAGGGACTAGTAGGGAAACCTATTACAATCCCGTGGTACCACAACGGACCTTAGAGTCTACGTGTGCGGACGTAAAACATCAGAAGCCACTTAGAACCTAAAATAATTAAACATCGAAATATTTTTAAGATATAATAACACAAAATTTTGTCAACTAGAATTACAAGATTTACCACTCAATTGTGGTATGTTTTTTTTTAAAGAAAAATGTCATCTGCAAATGTACAGCAAAAACTCCAGAACCAATTTTGATGAAATGTTTTTTTTTTAATTGTAGATTATTAAATTCAAAAGTACTTATCGGGGCCATTGCTGCCGATTTTGTTAAAAAAAATCATCCCGCAATTGAATGTTAACCCTCACTATTCTAGCCGACCAATACACTCAACAAAAACATTGTCCAATTACTTAAAGTCCCAAGCAATCCCAATGAACCAATATTTGACAGTTTTCCTTGTTTTTAACAAAGAGTTTTCAATCGAAATTTATTTTTTTTTTTTTTTTTAATTTTACAACTTTTTTCGTAAATGTCTAAATATTACGAGAATTCCTTGTTAGCTTTGTTGCGTCAAAAAAGTTGTAAATTTACAATTTTTCTGGTAAAAAGCTAGTTAAATTAAAATTTCATTTGTAAAAAGCTAATAAAATTACAAAAAAAAAACTGGTAATTTTTACTAGAAATTCTCGTAAAATAATAGGTAGCAAAAAAAATCTTACAAGCTTTTTTTTGTCATTTTACAATGTTTTTTTTAGTGTACTTTAAAATTTTAAAAATATTACGATAGTTTATCTTTCAATTAAAAAACACAATTTTTGAGCGGAAATCAAATGTATAGTACACATTGTGTATTTTTATCCTAGAGAACTAAGCGTATAATGAATATTTATCGAAAATATTGCTCATACGCATTGTTAGACATTTATTTTTGTGATGCACATTGAAGAAACGCTTGCATTACATTAGTTTACAAATTAAAAAAAAATTGCGATCCACGACATTTTGCATTGCATTTTTCATGTAAAATCTTACGATGAATCGGAAAATTAAGTCCAAAAAATTTAAAATGGAACCGTTTTCGAGATTTGCGAACTTTTATAATTTTAAACTTTTTAAAAAAGTGGTTTTACTTCAGTCAAAATATCTCCAGAACAAATATGTGGATTTCATTTTTTTGGTTTTAAATTAAAGGTAATTAGATGGGTCACCAATTCTACACACATCAATTTTCAATTTGATTATCGCCTAAGAAGATATTAATCGATATATCGACAATTGTGCATTAATTTAACCAAAATTCGAGGAAAAAGGTAAATTCTATTGAAAATTTCAGAAAGAAAAAAATTTTTTAAAATATTTTTTTCTTAAGAGATCGAGTCTTTTCTATTACGAAGACAATAAAAGGTCTTTTAAAATAAACGTTAAAAAATGTAAAAGTTGCATGCACTTGAGTAAAAATGCTTAAATTCAGTTTTATACAAATACAGTTACACTCAAAACAAAAACCTTGTCAAATTACAAAAAAAAAGTCTTGTAACCCCATTTTACCAATATTTGGCAATTTTCCTTGTTTTTAAACAAATAATTTTCTATCGAAATTTAAATTTTTTTTTGTAATTTTACAGTTTTTCTTGTAATTTTACAAATTTCCACTTTGTTTTACAAAAAAAATTTAGTAAGTTTACGAGAATTTCTTGTTAGTTTTATTTTGCCAAAAAAGTTCGTAATTTTTACTAGGATTTCTCGTAAAATAGGAGGTAGCAAAAAATTTTGTAAAATCACGAAACCTTCTTGTAAGTTTTATCGCATCAAAAAATTGTAAATATTCAATTTTTTGGTGAAAAGCTTGAAAATTGCAAAATTATTGGTAAAAAGCTTGTAAAACAACAAGAAATTCTTCTTAGCAAAAAAAAATAGTTACAAACTTTCTTGTAATTTTAAAAGGTTTTTTTTAATTGTAACCAAATCTCGAAAACTCTTCGACTTTTGAAACTTTGAACATCATTTTCGGACTCACAAGGAGAGTCTCCCTGGTGTCACCCTGCGATCTTCATGAAATTTGGATATGTTGTTCAGAACGAAAATTAATTCGACACGTATTATTTTTTTAGCGGCCCAAACTCATTTTTAGGGGTCGTCGATTTGAATGGGGGAAGTTGGCCTTTTTCAGTTTTTTACGATTTACGCCTATTTACTCAAAATTAATATAGGCAAATTGGGTATCAGATTAAAGGTATTTAAAATACCTATCTCGTGATGCTAACAACGTGCCAAAAAAGTTAACATTTTTCGACTTATTAACAAAAATGTCCTAAAATTTTGGAATTTTGCTCAATATGACAGAAGTTTGTGCATGTTTGGTCACGTTCATTGCACACGAAAATAGGTTTTCCATAGACCTTTAATTTGGTATGTAACATGGCTACACTCAAAAAATTATGTCATTAACTGTTTGTAGTTTATTTAAAAAGTTTTACGTTTAGTCGTTTTTTAAGTAAAAAACATTTGTTTGATGTTCAGTTTTTATTAATGACTACTTCTGTCCTCTGTTTCAAAAATAACACACTAAGAATAAAGACTTTCATTAACATTTAATTTTTAAAGTCATTTATTTTTTTTCTGTAAGTAAAAACTACTGATAATTCTTTAAATTTTTAATGATTTGTGTAAGTAATTTTTTTTAAATTGTCGGTATTTTTTAATGAGATATCATTAGTTTTTGTATTCACAAGTAGGTTTTTTTTTGTAAAAAAATAAAATCAAAAAATTATTTATAGAAATATAAAAACATGTTTGGATCAAGTGACTTTGGCACGATGGGTAAAGTGTCTGGCCAGAATGTAGTTGATTGAGGGATCGATTCCCCAAAATTTTATTAAACATTTTTACAAAATATTTCAATAGAAAATTGTAAAAAATCTACGAAATCATTAACCTACGAAATCATTAATTTTTAATGTTTTCGTAGGTTATATTTTTGGAATTTGTTGGTAAAAATAACGGAACTATCATTAATTTTTAATGATTTCGTAGGTTATTTTTTTCGAATTTGTTAGTAAAAAAGAATGAAAAAAACGTAATTTTTTAATGTTTAATGTTATTTATTTACGAAAGTTTTTTCAACAGTAAAAAAAAATGTTTATGTTTGTTAAAACCATAGGCGTAGATAGCCCTGTCTGGGGGGGGCTTAGCCCCCCCCCCAGAATAATTTTAGCCCCCCCAGAATTTGAATCATTCACAATTTTTTTTTTTTATAATTTAATGATTTCATTAATTTTTGCAACAACAAAAAATAATAATAATATATAATGAGTCTTTAGGACTCGTTATGATTATTCAATGAGTCTTAAGGACTCGTAATGATTATTATATAAGATCTAATAGTTTTTCCCATTGAAAAATAGTCTGAATTATTGAAAAAAGGTTTTATATGAATCTGATGTTTTTGTCAGTAATAAAAACTTTACCGAATCTTAGGGTTTTACCTTAAGGAAAACATTTTAACTTCTTTGATTTAAAAAAGTTTCTAAACTCTAAGGGGTTTTTTATAGACAAAAGTTATTGAAAGAAAAAATCTGAGAATTTTGACTAATAATCATCAACTTTTGCAATCATCAGAACCTTTTCTTAAAAAAAAAATCCTAGTAATCTAATGATTTTACTATAGGAAAAACATTAAAAATCTTTCATTCTCAAAACATATCTAGGAGTTCTAAATTTCCGAAAAATATACAGAATAAAAATTAAAAAAAAAATATGAATTTTTAACCGCTTTCGGGGGCATTCGTTTCTAGGACACCCAGACGCATGTTAAGGGAATAGGTCTAGGTATTTCTATTAAAAAAAAAAAAATACCAAAAAATTAAAAAAAAATCTAGGGGGGGCTTAGCCCCCCCCAGAAATGTTGACTTCCTACGCCAATGGTTAAAACAAATGAATAATTACTGGGATGGTTTTTAATTTTTTATTTACTGGTTTTAAGTGTGTTTTTCATTTGTTTTTGCCTACAAAATATTTTGAGTGCAGGTTTTTTGTATAATAAAGGAGATAAATGCAAAAACTAAAAAAATACCGTTCCGTCCCCCCTCATATTAAGCCCTAAATATGAATTTGGGTATATTTTTTTTTTGCTTTACAGAATAAAACCAATTCCATAAAGATCGGCGGGTGACACCAGGGAGACCTTCTTTGTCAGTGCAAGATTTTTCAAAAAAAAATAAATGTCGTGTAACAAAATCTCTGTAAACAAGTGTTATTTAAGATTATTGTCAACATTAAAAGACGAAAATTTTTTTGTAATATGTAAAATTATGGTCTTTATTAGTATAAATAATTACAAAGTTTTAACTTCATTATACTGCTGAATTCCAAGAATGACTATCACATCATAATTATGGCACACACAATTGCTGTTTATTTTCACCACAGATATGCAAAAATGCCATTAAAATTGATATTTTAAAGTTAATAACAATCATCATTTACATTATTACAATACACTGAAAATAAATTGGTTCGATTTCAACAGAAATTGATTAAAAATAACAAAAAACCACTTGATGCAGTTATAAGGAATTTAACTAAAAATGTTAATTAATGTAAAACTTACCACCAAAATTTAACCAAAAAATTTAAAAGTTAATTTATTTTTCTCAGTGTACCATTCGTTAACAAAAAATACGATAATTTTTCTGTAAGTATCATATGTTATAACTAAAATTTTATGGTAAATTTTCTATGTATAATTATTGCAGTAATACATTTCAAATATAAAATATTCCCAAAAATTTGGTATAAATTCATTAAAATTGTAGTACAATTATTTTTCCTTTTTTTTTTTTTGTATTTCAACATTTATTGTGGTAAATAGAAGAGTTTATTTGTTAAATATACAAATGTACTTGTATTGCCATGATGTTAAACATACACAACTGCTACTCTACAAACTACACCGGATGCTGGTGATGATGATAATATGTACGAAGTATGAGCATGTAATAGGGAACAACAACAAAAAACAAACGGAAGTGGTCACAATAACCATATAATATGATGATGAAAAACCATGAAAGACCACCAACAAACATAAACAATATATATAACCACAACAATTTTCATTTTATATGAAAAGTAACCAGTAGGAAATTGAGAATAAACAAGTAGAAAGGGAAAATTCGTAGGGATTACGAACGAAATTTTTTCGGTCATAACCCCCATTCAAAATATGGGGACTAACAAGGGAAGTCTCCCTGGTGTCACCCTCCGATCTTTTTGAAATTTGTATATGTTGTTGAGAACGAAAATTAATTCGACACGTATTTTTTTTTTAGCGGGCCAATCTCATTTTTAGGGGAGGTCGATTTGTATGGGGGGAAATTGACCTTTTTCAGTTTTTTACGATTTACGCCTATTTTAACAAAATTAATATAGGCATGTGTGGTATCAGATTAAAGGTATTAAAAATACCTTACTCGTGGTGCTGACATTGGGCCGAAGAAGTTAATATTTTTCGACTTATTAGCAGAAATGTCCTAAAATTTTGGTATTTTACTCCATATGACGAAAAGTTGTGCATGTTTGGACACGTTCTTAGCACACGTAGATAGGTTTTCCAAAGACCTTTCATTTGGTGTGTAACATGACTAGGTTTCTTTGCATAATATAGGAGAAAAACGAAAAATACTGAAAAATGGCATTGTCTTCCCCCCTCCTTTTTACCCCCTAAATATGAATTTGGGCCGCCAAAAAAAATATAAGTGTCCCTTTATTTTTTCTGATCTACAAAAAAAAAAACAATTCCATAAAGATCCGCGGGTGACACTAGGGAGACTTCCCTTGTAAGTCCCTATGGTCCTCCATGAAACCCCAGGAATATATATATATATATAAGTCCAAAGAAATTTCGGTCATAATCCCCGTTTTTTGCGGAGAGGGTGGGTTTAAACTATCGATAGTCGTCCCATTCGATATTTTCGATAGTTTGTTTTTAAACTATCGATACTATCGATAGTATCGGATGTTTTAAAGAATTGTAACATTTTGTTTAAAATTACGTTTTTTTCATTGCCACTTGGTACTTCTGAACACACAATGGCCCTTGCCACAAGAAAACAAAAAGTCTGTTTTAACAAAAGTTTTATTTTAAATTTTAAATTTTCAATACATTTTTTGAAAGTCGATTTTAAAAACAAAAACAATTTGTATGGAAATAAAATTAAAAGCTCATTTTAAATTTATTTTATTTTCTTGTAGTATCAAGCGAATTATTAGCAAAAAACTGTAAAAAATCTGGATATTGTGCGTTTTGGCCTTAATATCTCAGAAACAGTGAGAGATACGAAAAATGTATTAAGAAACATATTGTAGATAATTTTATATTCTACAAGTTTTGTAATAGACTCTTAAGGCGTATGACACATATCAAGCGAGATATTAGCAAGAATCCGTAAAAAACCCGGTTTTTGTGACCTTTGACCTCAATATCTCAGCAAGGACACGGGTGATTTCTTGGGACTTTTTTTTCCTTATTTAGATTTCCAAAACTAAGATCTGTGCAAATTTTCAGAGAACCTATCCGATTTTCCGCAGACGACTCCTTATTTTCCTGGGCTATGATGTAAAAAAAAAAAAATTATGAAAAAAAAATTTATGGAAAAAAAAAATTTATAAAAAAAAAATTATGAAAAAAATTGATAAAAAAAAAATTTGTTGAAAAAAAAAATATTTTTGAAAAATAATTATGTTACTTTTTATTCACCAGCTGGTGAAAAACGGGGTTATTCACCACGAGGTGAATTGTTATAAAAGTTACAAACCCAAGTTATTAAAATTTTTGGTTTTAAGAAAATGAAAATAGTAATTCTTGTTTTCTTTTTCGTTAATTGTTTTATTCCCCACGACGTGAATTATTATCCAAGTTACAAACCCAAGTTACTAAAATTTTTGGTTTTCAGAAAATTAAAATTACAATTCCTATTTTCTTTTTTGTTAATCGTAAACTTATATAGTCAAACTGAGGTGGCGTCCTGCAACTTTTTAAAATTAAACACCAGCCTCAAAACATTATGATGTTAAAAATCTAATAACACTGTGCTACAGTGAAAAAATACTTCTGATGTGACATAGTATAGGTTGTTGTTCTTGTCGAGTAGATCACAAAAATGCCCATTAAACTTGCCAGACACCCTCAAATTTTAGAGTTATTGTCAAAAAACGTTTTTTTGAGACTTTTCTCACTAAACCTTGTGTAATTCAGAATATTTTCAACCGATTTTAAATTTTTTAACTGTTTGAGATAGAAGAAGGAAAGGGCTTTCCATGTGTGTGAATTGGTCTATACATATAAGAAAGATATGTATTGATTTTTTCTATAAAATCTAATTTTTTTGTTATTTTTTGAACATTTTTCGAGTTTATCGGTTTTTTCTGCTATAGTTCGTTTCACAACCTTTATATTTATAAACGTATTTTTAAAGAAAATTTAATTCTGAATACGATAAGCTTTATCCTGAAAAAATCGGATAATAATTGAGAGAGTTGTGATAATTTTTCTAAAAAAATCGCCGTTCAGATAACCCAGGCAAAAAAATAAATTTATCATAAATGGTCATGTACAATATTTTTAAAGGTTTTTGGCGCACTGAATCCGAATCTGGCCTTTAAATTGCTCTATCTCGTCAGGTTTTTGAGATATTTAACATAAATTGATATATCAAAAACTTAATAAGATAGCACAATTTAAAGGTCAAATTCGAATTGAGGAGGTCAAAAACCTTTAAAATAATGATACGCGACCTCTCAGTATGTTCGTTTATTTTTTTATTTTTTTACCTGGCAATTCCGCACGGCAATTTCATGCAATATCTTACACAGAGAAAAATAAATTTCCAACTGAATTTTTCAGTTGTATTAACTCAAAATTCGGTTGCTGCTACTTTATTTTGATGTGGCTAACAAATTTTATAGTTGTTTCAATTAAAAGACAGTTGTAATAACAAAATTTTGTTGTAACTACCGATATTTAGTTGCTTCAACCTTAATTGAAATGCTTCCACCGATATTTTGTTGCAACAACTGAATTTCAGTTGGAAATCAGCAAGTTTGTTTTCTGTGGGTAATTTTCTTTTTTATAAAAATTATCACAACTCTGTCAATTGTTATCCGATTTTTTCGGCATAAAGCTCATCGTATTCACAATTAAATTTTCTTTAAGAATTCGTTTATAAATATAAAGGTTGTTGAACAAACTATAGCAGAAAAAAATTGATAAACTCAAAAAATTTTCAAAAAATATCAAAAAAAATAGATATTGCTGAAAAAATTAATACATATCTTTCTTGTATGTATCGACCAATTCACACACATAAAAATCCCTATTTCTATCCAAAACAGTTGAAAAATTGAAAATCGGTTGAAAAATGTTTAAGTTAAGCTCTGAACAGAACAAGCCTGGCACGACTTTTTCCATACAATTTAACAGTTAAAAACCGTGACCGGCACGACAAAAAATTAAAACTAATTTTATTTTATCTCCGGTTTCTCTCAATCTCCCTCCCTCTCACACTCCAGGGTTGCCGCATTTTCACAACAATTTTTTATTTTTTCATTCACAATGGTGTAACAAACGTACAGTAGTGCCAACTTAATCACACTGACTATGTGATAAGCGATTTTTTCCCGTAAAATTACTCTAATTTTATTAAAAGTTAGCACCACTGAACAAACAAATGACATTTTTTGCCGTCGCCGTCCCCCGTCATTGTTTTGGGCCTATATTCTCCGGCAACGGCAACCGTCCCCCGTGCCGTGCTTGTTCTGATTCTACTCTTACACGTGGTTTAGTGAGAAAAGTCAAAAAAAAAAGTTTTTTGACAATAACTTTAAAATTTGAGGGTGTCTGGCAAGTTTGATGGGCGTTTTTGTGATTTTTTTGACGAGACCTACAACCTTGACTACCTCATTTTGAAAGTATATTCGATTTTGTGTTTTTTGTAGCACAGTGTAATTTTCTATAGAAACAATCTGAGTATTTTTCTAAAGGAAAAATTTGAGTAAAGAAAAAAATCTGTGAATTTCTATAGAAAAAATGTTACGGAATCTTTAAAGTTTTTTCTACACTCCAAAACAAAAAAAACTTGTCAAATTACTACAAAATGTCCGATAATCAAATTTTACTAATATTTAACAGTTTTGATTGTTTTTAACAAAAAAATTCCGATCGAAATTTAATTTAGTTTTTGTAATTTTACAATTTTTTCGTAAATGTCCAAATTTGCAAGGTAATTTTTCAAAAAAAAATCTAGGTAAGTCATGAGAATTCATGCTTGTAATTTTAGCTAGAAACTTTCATAAAATAGGAGGTAGCACAAAATCTTGTAAAGTAACGAGCAGTCCTTGTAATGTTTATTGCGTCGAAAAAGTTGTAAATTTTTGAAATTTTACTAGCTTCTTACCCACGGTGTCCTTGAACCAACTTTTAATAAAGTGTCTTAGCAAATAATTTTTATACCCTCCAACTACAGTATGGGGGTATACTCACTTTGTCATTCCGTATGTAACGCATCGAAATATCGGTCGGGGATCCCATAAAGTATATATATTATTGATCAGTGATCGATTCTAAGACATTCTAGCGATGTCCGTCCGTCCGTCCGTCCGTCCGTCTGTCTGTCCGTCCGTCTGTAGTTAACACGATGCAGTCCAAAATAAAAGAGCTAGATCCCTCAAGTTTGGCATAAATATGTCTTATGATCCTAGGCAGGTTAAGTTCGGAAATGGGCCAAATCGGACTAGGGGGAAAAAAGTTCCCCCTTGAAGAACTAAACCAACCTCTTAAAAATGCTATTTTTTTTGCGTTTTTTTGTATTTTTGTGAACCAAATGAGACATTTTTATGTTCGTAGAAGTTTAAGGTCCTGCGCTTGGACCCAGGAGACTAAAAAATATCGCTTTTTTTTGCCCCGCCCCTCTTTTAAGGGCGTGGATTAAAAAATAATTTAAATAATTATAAAACTATAGTACTTAAGTGCACAAAGCAGACAAAAATGAACTTGTAAACATATACCGTGAGGGCCAAGGAGTCACCCCAGCTAACCGACCCCTCCCCCAACCTTGCCCCCCCCCCCCCTTAAAACAACGCCCCTGTCAAAAATTTTTTTTTTATTTTTTTACATGTTGGAGGGTATAATAGATTCGGCACAGCCGAATTTAACACTCTCACTTGTTTTTACTGATTTGGGTTATTTACATTCTAAATTATAGCCCATAACTTGTCGAACCGTTTTAAAAAAAAACTCATTTTGAAAAACATTACCCGTTTTCTATTAAAAATTTCAATATTTAAAAGTTAAGGAAATCAAACTTTTATATTGAATATTTTTAAAGAATTACTATTACCAACGCGATCATAACCATTTGCGATATTTTCCAACAGCATTTGATTTATAAAAAAAAAAGTAATAAAATTCTTGATGTATAAAAATACGCGTAGAAACATAAATTTTCAACAGCATAAAAACGGCAACCATGGTTTAACACGCTAACAACAATTAAGCAAAAAAATTTTACAATTTACACCAGACGTACATACACTCGTTTTAAAAAAACTTGAATTTTTTCACATTTGATGCAATAATTGTGAATTTTATGACGTGTTTAACAACATTGACAACAACAAGAACAGGAACAAGTGCCAACCAAAAACTGTAATGAATTCTCCGAAATTGTTTATGTAACAGTAACTTTTTTGTTGTTTGCAACTCAAGAGCAACTGAATATTTCGAGTATGAGATATAATGAAATTTTGCGGTTATACAGAAAATATCTGTTGAAGTCGTATTTTATGATATTTCAAGTCAGTTTTCTATATTGTTGTTGCTAGTTTTTTTTTTGTCACTTTTAACGGATGTTGACTGCTCTAATTGTTTTTGGTTTGTTATTTAAGTTGTCAGATGATGTATAATAAAAAAGATTTTTTTTGTTTTTGTTGTTAAAATAATTGTAATTTTTTCATTGACTTACAACAAATAACAACATTTTGTTTTATTTTTAAAGAGTCTAAGGCGTATGATTAATACTTTATTTTTACTATGGAATTAAGTATACGTATTGTGTTTTTAAGACTTCATTACTACACCTTTTCCAATTGAAATTCAGAAAAGATCAATTGTAATTCAGAAATCCTAATTGAAATTCAGAAAAGCACAATTGAAATTCAGAAATCATAATTGAAATTCAGAAAAGCCTAATTGAAATTCAGAAATCACAATTGAAATTCAGAAAAACCCAATTGAGATTCAGAAATCACAATTGAAATTCAGAAAAACCCAATTGAAATTCAGAAAAGATCAATTGAAATTCAGAAAAGCACAATTGAAATTCAGAAAAGCCCAATTGAAATTCAGAAAAGCACAATTCAAATTCAGAAAATCACAATTGAAATTCAGAAAAGCCCAATTGAAATTCAGAAATCGTAATTGAAATTCAGAAAAGACCAATTGAAATTCAGAAAAGTACAATTGAAATTCAGAAAAGCACAATTGAAATTAAGGAAAGCATAATTTAAATTCAGAAATCGTAATTGAAATTCAGAAAAGCCCAATTGAAATTCAGAAATCGTAATTGAAATTCAGAAAAGCCCAATTGAAATTCAGAAAATCACAATTGAAATTCAGAAAATCACAATTGAAATTCAGAAAAGCCCAATTGAAATTCAGAAAAGCACAATTGAAATTTAGAAAAGCACAATTGAAATTCAGAAAAGCACAATTGAAATTCAGAAAAGCACAATTGAAATTCAGAAAAGACCAATTGAAATTCAGAAAAGCAAAATTGAAATTCAGAAAATCCTAATTGAAATTCAGAAAACCCCAATTGAAATTCAGAAAATCACATTTGAAATTTAGAAAATCACAATTGAAATTCAGAAAAGCCCAATTAAAATTCAGAAAATCACAATTGAAATTCAGAAAAGCCCAATTGAAATTCAGAAAAGCACAATTGAAATTCAGAAAATCACAATTGAAATTCAGAAAAGCCCAATTGAAATTCAGAAATCATAATTGAAATTCAGAAAAGCCCAATTGAAATTCAGAAATCACAATTGAAATTCAGAAATAACAATTGAAATTCAGAAATCACAATTAAAATTCAGAAAATGTAAACAAACCAATTATGAGTCACACATTAAACAAATGCTGTACAACTATGAGAGTATTTAACTTTATTCTCTTGCTACGTATTGTAGAGAGCAGACAGACAATAATACACTTTTAGAATGTTGTAGGTAAAATCAAGTTAAACAGAATTTTTATTATTTTTTGTTAATTAATTAATATTGTAAACAAAAAAATACTCTACCTTGACGAATGCATTAATGAAAAATTAGTTTTAAAGAAAAATATTAAAAAGTCAGTTTCTCTTTATGTTACCTACAGCATTTTATGAGTGTATTGTCTGGCTGCTCTCTACAATACGTAGCAAGAGAATAAATTTAGATACTCTCATATACATATTTCTGTACTGCATTTGCTTAATGTGTGTATGTTTGTAGTGGTGACTAATAATTGGTTTGTTTACATTTTCTGAATTTCAATTGCGATTTCTGAATTTCAATTGTGATTTCTGAATTTCAATTGGGCTTTTCTGAATTTCAATTGTGATTTTCTGAATTTCAATTGTGATTTTCTGAATTTCAATTGATCTTTTATGAATTTCAATTGTGTTTTTCTGAATTTCAATTGGGCCTTTCTGAATTTCAATTGGGCTTTTCTGAATTTCAATTACGATTTCTGAATTTCAATTGGGCTTTTCTGAATTTCAATTGTGATTTTCTGAATTTCAATTGGGCATTTCTGAATTTCAATTGTGCTTTTCTGAATTTCAATTGTGCTTTTCTGAATTTCAATTGTGCTTTTCTGAATTTCAATTGAGCTTTTCTGAATTTCAATTGAGCTTTTCTGAATTTCATTTGTGATTTTCTGAATTTCAATTGGGCTTTTCTGAATTTCAATTACGATTTCTGAATTTCAATTGGGCTTTTCTGAATTTCAATTGTGCTTTTCTGAATTTCAGTTGTGTTTTTCTGAATTTCAATTGGGCTTTTCTGAATTTCAATTGTGCTTTTCTGAATTTCAATTGCGCTTTTCTGAATTTCAATTGTGATTTTCTGAATTTCAATTAGGTTTTTCTGAATTTCAATCACGATTTCTGAATTTCAATTACAATTTCTGAATTTCAATTGGGCTTTTCTGAATTTCAATTGTGCTTTTCTGAATTTCAATTGTGCTTTTCTGAATTTCAATTGTGTTTTTCTGAATTTCAATTGTGATTTTCTGAATTTCAATTACGATTTCTGAATTTCAATTGATCTTGTCTGAATTTCAATTGGGCTTTTCTGAATTTCAATTACGATTTCTGAATTTCAATTGGGCTTTCTGAATTTCAATTGTGCTTTTCTGAATTTCAATTGTGCTTTTCTGAATTTCAATTGTGATTTTCTGAATTTCAATTGTGCTTTTCTGAATTTCAATTGGGCTTTTCTGAATTTCAATTGTGATTTCTGAATTTCAATTGGGCTTTTCTGAATTTCAATTATGGTTTCTGAATTTCAATTGGGCTATTCTGAATTTCAATTGGGATTTCTGAATTTCAATTGTGATTTCTGAATTACAATTGATCTTTTCTGAATTTCAATTGGAAAATTTGTAGATTTTAAAATTATTGTTGCACTCAAGAAACTTAAAATGTATTAAAATTGAATTTCTGCATTTTTACTTAAATGCATGTAACTTTTACAATTTTGTTCTCTCAATTTTTTTAGCCCTTTTGAAATAATTTCTGCAATTCTATTTACCAACATATTACAAAAGTTTTATATGTAGTGTATGTTTAGTTACTACATAATTAAGCATACTTTTATTAGCAAATATTTGCATCACTAAATATCAATATTTTTTAGTCGGCTTTATAAACGTAATTGCATTTCAAATCAATTTGATTGTCTGTAGCCAAAAGTAAATCATTTGCTCAGAAAACATAAAAAACATGTATTTATAAAACAAATTTATTGATGATAGCGAAATCTAATGAGTTGTAATAAATAGTTGAAATTGATGTTATTATGTAGAAATTAAATGAAATAAAAATATTGCAACCGATGCTGGTTAAAAACAATGAGAAAACGTTTTTGAAAAAAAATATATATATGTATATATATATATTAGAGTGTCCCTTATTTTGGAAATGTTGGAAATGTTGAGACGGTACCCCCTCTTTTTTTTCCTTTTGACTAAAAAATAACTCAGGAAAAATTTTACGCCCCTACGACCACGCCTTCCCTACGCGACGGGGCCGTAAAGAGCGGGGCCTTAAAAATCATTTTTCCATACAAAGCAAAAAAATTTTTTTTGATTTTAAATTTTTTTGTTATTAATTATAATATTACTTGGTTAGCTTATTCACGACAAAAAATTTGATTTTGGTGGGATGAGGCTTTCAGTTCTAAAAATTTTTTCGAAAAAAGGCTTTCAGTTCTAAAAAATTTTTCGAAAAAAAGAAAATTTTGAGCTTTTGGGGTCCTACAGTAAAAATTTTTTAAAAAAATATTTTTTTTTAGTTTTGACAAGCAACCGTTTTAGTTGAATTGTTGCTTTTAATGATATATTTTCATAAAAAAATATTATTCCTATCCCAAAAGCTCTAAATTTTTTTTTTTTCGAAAAATTTTTTAGAACTGAAAGCCTCATCCCACCAAAATCAAATTTTTTGTCGTGAATAAGCTAACCAAGTAATATTATAATTAATAACAAAAAAATTAAAAATCAAAAAAAAACTTTTGGTTTGTATGGAAAAATGATTTTTAAGGCCCCGTTCTTTAAGGCCCCGTCGCGTAGGGAAGGCGTGGTCGTAGGGGCGTAAAATTTTTCCTGAGTTATTTTTTAGTCAAAAGGAAAAAAATTAGGGGGTACCGTCTCAACATTTCCAATATTTCCAAAATAAGGGACACTCTAATATATATATTTAAAAAAACAAGTAGAACCATGAATTCAAATGGGCTTAGAGATGGGCGGATGTTACCTGATTTATAAGATACAAAAATGTCTCAGAATCTTAAATTTGTTTATACGAAAAACGTCTCAGAACCTGAGACTTTTTGTATACGAAAAATTACACTTTTTCTACATGAAAAATGTTTCAAAATCAAAATTTTTTATATTCGAAAAATGTCTCAGAATCTGAGAATTTTTCTTAACAAAAAAATTTTTCAAAATTTAAGACTTTCTCTTCTCGAAAAATGACTTACAGTCGAAGACTTTTTCTTTACGAAAAATGTCTCAAGACTGAGACTTTTTTCTTATTTCCGGTGTTATTTTATATGCCACATACAAAGCTCTATTAAATAGATGTGTTTCGGAAACTTCAGAATTCTTGAATTACAATAGAAACAAATGAGAATGTTAAATTCGGCTGCGCCGAATCTTTTATTTATCGAAAATTAATAAAAACTGCTATCTGAAAATTTTAACGTTTTTAGAGAATTTAATGATCCTTAAAAAATTTTTGTTTGAGAAATTAAAAATGGAGTGATTTTGATAGATCGATTTTAATGTATAATTTCGAAAACTCAGACAGAGTTCTGAATTTTTTCCAAAAACAAATTATGCCTTTCGATAGCCCTTACAAAATTATTTGTTATTTTTGTTGCATTTCATTACATTTGTTATAGGTTTAAAGCACTCCACTGGGAAGTGGTAATTAGAGATGGGATCGTGAGTGACTTTTCAATCACGACCACGCACGCTCACGAAAAAAAATTGTGATCACGCACGAACATTTTTATTCTGCTCACGCTTACTCACGCTCACTTGAGTAGACAAAAATTTAATCACGCTCACGACGTAATCACGATCACGAAATTCTCACGAATTAAAATATGTAAAAAAATGTACATCATATTTTTTTATGCATTGAGTAAGTCCTTGAGCCATCCGTGGTGACAGCTCGCTGACATGTCAGAGTCACACCTGACATCCCATGAGATCTATATACCGAGTTGAGGACAGTTTCATAAAAAATTTCAAAATTTGGGTGCTGACATTCCCATGATATTTCCCCTAAGTCGTCTTTGTGGAAATGTCTGATATATGACATACGAAAATGCAAAAAAATCTTCGTATTTCCATTAGTTTTTACTTCCATTCATTTTCCTTTATAAATTATCTTTATCATATTAACAAAAATAACTTTTCGACTTTCCGATGTTTTTCTCAGAAATTGAAAAGATCCCAGATTCAGGGCCGATGGCGCTGGGCACGCAAGAATTAAGTTCATGTTATTAACTGCTTTAAGAGAAAAAAACTAAAAAAAAATATTTTGGGTAGGGATATTTTAGCTTGAGGTCATTTTTCTTTACTTATTAAAACCATGATATTCGTGAAAAAAAATTGGTTTTAATAAGACCCTTTCTATCTCAGAATCTGAGACATTTCCGGATTTAAGACTTTTCATATATTACAAATTTCTCCTATAGAAAAAGTCTTAGTGTATACGAAAAATCTGTTAGATTCTGAGACTTTTTCTGTAAGAAAATAAGAAATTTTATTTTAAAAGAAATTAAAAAAAAATCTTAATTTTCGTATAACCGAATTTATTGTCATTTCGGGCCCCCTTAGGTCGGGAGCTCTGGGCACGTGCACAGTGTGCCCTAATGGTTGAAACGGTACTGCCCAGATGTAAAAGTTTATTTTGATACACTGGAATTGTGAAGACATTTCCTTATAGATGTCTTAGAGGATTTTTTCACACTCTTAAAACAAACATTCATTGATAACAATGCACATAAGGGCAGCTATATGGGGCTTCTTGGCAACAATTCATTTATTAAAAAAGCGATTTTGCTAACATTGTTATTTTATATCGAAAGCCTATACTTTTCTACGCTTGACTGCATTTTTACTTTTTTGATTTATCCATTTTCCGTTTCTTGGCACTGTGTTAAATTTAGTAAAAGTTCAAAAAAACAAAAAAAAAATATTTTAAATAGTCTTATGTTAAAAACTCAAAATGAAAGGTAAACAAATAAAAAATGTTGGAACTATACACATAAATTAAAAGGTAATTTTAGCACAAATTATTTTCATTCATTCTGACCAAATTGCATTGAATATTAGAGAAGTTATAGCCGTTCTAAGAACATCCTTTTTATGACGATTTTTAAAACATAAGTTTAAAGGTCAAAAAGTCAAGACTTATCCTACATTATCCTTAGATATTTTTATACAGTGGTAAGTGGTATAATTCTTTACTAGAATCAGTCACAGAAACTTGCACGAAAAGCGCCCGCTTTGTGAAACTGCACTTTAAAAATATGACTTTTTTTTATTAATAAACCACATGCAGTCCAAACCAAAAATTCTAGACCCCTTAAACTTGGCACGAATATATCTATTGGTCATAGGCTGATTAAGTTCCAAAATGAGCAAAATCTGACCAGGTGAAAAAAGCTTCCCCTTAAAGAATTAAAAAAAAAATATTGGGAAACACGATTTTTAGAGGGTTTTCTTACATTTGTTCAACACATCAAAAATTTTTATGACAAGAAGTTCCTTGACCTACCAAATAAATAAGTGGAGTAGCATATGCCATTTATATTATCCAGCCCACTTTTGGGGGCGTGGCTATGAAAAAAATATATAAATTTGATAAAATTGTACTATTTTAGCTTAGATATCATACTTAATCAATTTGTAAATACCTATTGCGAGGAAGAGGGTATCCCCAGACACCTCCATCAACGTCTCCATGACCGATTTTAATCCCAACTTCCAAAAATAAATTGATAATATTTTTTTTTTCAAATTTTAAATTTATACGATATAACTTTTTTTTAGCGGAACATTTGGTGTAGAATACTTCATATGTATGTAATTCTAATACTTACTAATTTTAGCGATAGCTATGTCTGTATATTAACATAAAAATTTACAAAATTTTATACTTCAAACAAACTATTTTTTTTTTTCGTTTTTGCGAATTTTTTTGCAATTTTGCAAAGAAAGTCTTACATGTTTTTACATAAATTTAATCGAAAAGCTGCGCTCTTTAAAATGGTGGGCATATCGACTACAAAAATCCAGCGGTTTAATTGATGCCATAAAACATACCATTTTGCCCCTATGTGCAATGTTAGGATATGTCCTCAAGAACTACCTATTATATGTCAGAATCCGAAGACATTTCCTCATGGAAGCACTGTGTAAATTCCCCAATGACACATTTAAAAAACTTATTTAATATATAATTTTTTTGAAAGACCATGAAAAATCAAAAAAACGTAACCGAAAAAAATCGGGGAACCAATTAAAATCACGAAAAATTCACGCAAGAATTTTACTCAAGCACGATCACGCTCACGTGAGTCGAAAAAAATTTACTCACTAATCACGTGATTTATTCGTGATTCACGGTAATCACGTGATTGGTGCCAATCTCTAGTGGTAATGACTTTTTTTGCAGGGAAATTACAAATTTAATGAATATGCTCAAAACAAAATATTTTTTTTTATTTGTTCTGTAAGTACAGATCGAGCACGGGCTCTAATTATATTTGTTATAAGGGTTCAAATTGAAAAAATGCAGAAGAAAAATTGAATTTCTAAAAATTATAGACATTTCTGGTATTTCCCATACCGGTTTCAAACACCCCAGTTAGTGTCATCATCAGTAGGATTTTAAATGTCGGTTTGTCTTGTTAATGAAAACTGTTTTTTATATATGTGAATATTTATAGTTTCTACAGAATAAATATTGACAGTTTCCAACACTATAATTCTATTTCTAGCAATCTCAACCTCACTTCATACTTTCTTTCAACTTTTTTGTCTCTTACATTATTTTGCAAGGGTTACCAACATGATCTGGAATTGCAGACACAAATGAAGGAATTAGCTTTTTCTGTTTCGGAGACGTGCCTAATGGCGACATATTTTGTCAGTAATTTTATTTGATTTGTTCTGTAAGTGCAGATCGAGCACGGGCTCTAATTATATTTGAGGGGGTTAGAGCACAAGGGGTTCAAGTGCCTTATATTTGATAATGAGAAAAAAGAGGTTAAAGTTAAATTGCAATAAAAAATGTTAGATGCTATCTATAATATTATTTTTTAGTTAATAGAGATCCTGAGATATATTTTAATCTAACAAGTTAAAAAAATACCGTCTTTTACACCCTTTTGCACCCAAAAATTGCATCTGAAGTAAGTAAGTCGCACTTATACCCCTTGTGCTCTAACTTTTTTTATAAATTTCTATTTAGAGCACAAGGGGTTCAAGTGCCTTATTTTTAATAATGAGAAAAAAGGGGTTAAAGTAAAATTGCAATAAAAAATGTTAGGTGGTATCAAGTATATTATTTTTAAGGTAATAGAGCTCCTGAGATATATTTTAATCTAACAAGTTAAAAAAATACCGTCTTTTACACCCTTTTTCACCCAAAAATTGCATCTGAAGTAAGTAAGTCGCACTTATACCCCTTGTGCTCTAACTTTTTTTTATAAATTTGTAAATTCGTAAAAGGAAAACCACATTTTATTAAGAAAATCTGTAATGGTTCTTTGTTTAATTTTTTAGTCGTCATAATCAGATTCCATGACATCATTGGGCTCATCTTCATCTTCATTAGGGCATCCCGTCAAATCTAAACTTTCGAATTTCGTATCATAATACCTGCCGAAAATTATTTAACCAAATCTGGCTCAAAAATTAGGAATTTTTGAGTACTTTATGGGAAAATTTTTTTAAAAATTCCACTTTTGGTCCACAGATGCTGATTTTCAAACATAAAAATTATTTTTAACCAAATTGGTCTTAAAAGTTAAATTTTAATAATTGCTTGGAGCACAAGGGGTTTAAGTGCCTTAAATTTAATAATGGGAAAAAAGAGGTTATAGTTAAATTGCAGTAGAAAATGTTAGATGATATCTAGAATATTATTTTTTAGTTAATAGAGATCCTGAGATATATTTTAATCTAACAAGTTAAAAAAAATACCATATTTCACAAATACAAGCACCCAAAAATTGCCTCTGAAGTATGTAAGTGTCACTTATACCCCTTGTGCTCTAACTTTTTTTATAAATTTCTAAATTATGAAAAGAATGTTAGTTATTTGTAAAATTAAAACCACATTTTATTACAAAAGTCTTTAATGGTTCTTTGTTTAATTTTTTAGTCGTCATAATGAGATTCCATGATATCATCGGGCTTATCTTCATCTTCATTAGGGCGTCCCTTGAAATCTAAACTTTCGAATTTCGTGCCGTGATACCTGCCGAACGATGGACATGGAGTAGCTAATTGTGGGAAAATTTATGAAAAGTTTTTGCAAGGTCATTTTTAGTCTGCAACCAGCCACAGAGGGTGCTGTGGCTCAGTGGTTAGCGCGTTGGACTACTAGCCAGTAAGCCTGAGTTCGATTCTCAGCTCAGGCAGAACAACATTTTTTTCAGATAGTTATTTGTTTCTATTTATAACTAATATCTATCGCAGCACCCTCCTTCGTTGATAAATAGCACTAAAAACGTCAACGAAGTAAAATAATAAAATAATGGCTATTAAACACAGCTTCAAAATAATTCGCCAGATCAATAACAGATGGCGATGCAACAACTGTTCTAAAAATAACAACACGCGCAATTACAGTGTTGCCATACTGAAGCCCTTCTATCTTTCCAATCTTTCATCTCTCTTCTATCCCCTTTCCGAAAGAAGCATCACGGTTACATTAGTAATTAATAGGCAGCATTGCCTGAGTGTTGCTTCTTTTTAAAAAAAAAAAAATTATATCTAAAATATTTAACCAAATCTGGGTCAAAAATAAGGAACTTTTGCGCGTTTTATGGGAAAAATATTTAAAAAATTTCAAAATTGCGATTTTGGTCCACAGATGCTGATTTATAAACATAAAAAATATTTTTAACCAAATTTGTCTTAAAAGTCGAAAAATGTTGAGTATTTTATGTGAAAAATTTTAAAAATAAACCCACGATTTTGGTCCAAAAAAGCTGATTTGCATCTGTGTATCAAAATCTTTGATCAGCATTTTTGAACGAAAATCGTGTTTTTTATATTTTTTATATTTTTTAGATAACTTGCTTTACATTTTCCAACTTTTTGGACCAATTTGGATAAAAAAAATAATATTTATGTTAAAAATCAGCATCTGTGGACCAATATTTTTTTTTTTGGAATTTTTTTTTATTTTTCCTATTATGTACGCAAAAATTCCTAATTTTTGAGCCCAATTTGGTCAAAAAATTTTAGTGGGAAATCGCCATTTTTTCACACTTTAACGGCTGGTTACAGACTGAAGATGCTCTTGCAAAATTTGATTACTATTACTACAAGAACTTCTCGGAATTCAACCACTTGTCCAAGTGAAAAACTAAATTTTAATAATTGCTTGGAGCACAAGGGGTTTAAGTGCTCATATACCCCTTGTGCTCCAAGCAAAACAGGTATTTTAGTAACAAGAGCTAGAAATGGTCGCCATATCTCGCTAACGGATAAGAATTTCACATTCACCTCTTGTGCTCTGAACTTCTGTGAACTTCACCTACTAATTCCATATGTTAACTCAATTTTTTTAAAAAAGTCACTTGAACCCTTTGTGCTTTGAGCCCCTCATTTGTTATAAGGGTTCAAGTTGAAAAAATTTTTGTTTAACCTACATTATTTTTTTTTTAATTTTCTCAAACAAAATGCAGAAAACTTGAATTTTGATACATTTTGTAATGCTTTACGTTTTAATTGTTTAATTAATACTATGAAATTTTTCATTAAATAAAGAGTTTCATAATAGTGTATAAGACTCAATTCATTATAATTATGAGACCTTTCATAAATTTAATGAAATATCATTCTCATTATAATGAAATATTTCACAAATATTAACCCTATGGACAATTAAGTCACTGCTTCATTGTATTTATGAAACTGTTACATTAGACGTACTTTAATCAATATTTTTCACAACCCATTATTAAGTTTTTATTGGGATCTGATTTGTTATTTTTTTTTTTTTGTTTTGCTGGGATTATTTATGTGGTTGTTGTACATGAAAAATATCTCTTAAAATATATGTTCTCCGTAAACTATTTAAATGTAGGTGTTGTTATGTTATCTTTTAAATATTAAAAAAATTCCATACTTAAGTAGAATATAAAAAATTTAAATATTTTCATAACACATAAGCTGTATACATAAATATGTTTGTTATAATTTCAAGAATTTACATACATTGCTGTTGTTATTTATGAATTTACACACTTACACTTTCATAGAAATATGTACACTCAAAAACAAAACTAAAAAGCAATAATAACACTGTGCTACACCAAAAATATGCAGGGGTTCTCATATAAAAATTCGGGTTGGTTGGAGTCCATAGAGTACTGATATACTCATAGTTTTTCTGGATCACTTCGTTAAGTACGTTTTTTATTGGCAAATGTGTTGGAAAACGGAAATTCTTAAATTACAATTTTAAAAAATTATTACTTTGTTAGTTTGCAACCGATTTTCGATTTTATGGATTTGTTTTAAAGGTATAGGTCTTACCTTTCAAACAAAACAAAAATATTAAAAATCGATCAAGAATTGGCTGAGCTACGATCGCTTAAGTAAAAAAAAACCGAATTTTTTGAAAAATTTGTCATACTCTTTACACTCTAAGTTGAAATTGAATCATTAAACAATTTTTTTGAATTTTTTGTAAAAAAGTATAGTAAAGTGGCTTTCCAAAACACCAAAAAACATAACAATCGGTAAAAAAATGAATGAGTTATGCTAAGTTTTGTGATAGGACATTTTTAATTTTTTTCAGAAACGCTTGTAATTCAAGCATTATTCATAAATCTTGTTACTAGTAGTAATTTTATGCGCATATGCATATAAACTAGAGATGGGAACGTAATTAGATTTGTGCGTGATTCACACATGATCAGAAGTGAGCGTGATTGAAAATTAATTTTACTCACGTGGTTGTTAGTGAGTGTCAGTGTGAGTGGAATAAAAAAATGGGCGTGTCAGTTACTTCCAAATCCTATTTATAATTTTTTGGGTTTGTTTAAAAATATCAGTGTTACTTCTTAAACAAAAAAATATTGTGATTCGGTTGAAAACTGGCTAAGGTGCGCTTGTTTAAGTAAAAAACCTTTTTTGAAGAGTTATACCTGCAACATTTTTATGACAAAAAACATTTGACATTTTTGAAACGAAATTGGTAAAATTGTGGGATCATTTGATGGAAATTTTACCAGTTTATAAATATACGTATGAGGCATTCCACACCAAATGTTCAGCGAAAAAAAGACATGTGAACCGTAAATTTTTAAATGGGTTGTATGGATAGCCATGTGAGGCATTCCACACCAACTGTTCCACTACAGAAAAAACATAGTGGTTTCAATGGGATATCATTTGCAAAGTATTCGCTCTTAGGGTACTAATAAATAACAAAAATAAAATTTAAGTTTTTTTCAAAAAGTGGGCCTTGTAGGCGTGGTCAAATATTAAAAATATCAAACTTTTTTGCCTGAGTATTTATTCACGATCACGCACGCTAATGAAAGAAAAAAAATATTCAAGCACGATATTTTATTTTACTCACGCTCACGTGAACATCGTGACCGCAACTTATTTTTTTCTACTCACGTGTGCGTGAATGAGCGTGAGCAAAATAAAATATCGTGCGTGACTAAATTTTTTCTTTCATAAGCGTGCGTAATCGTTATTAAATACTCACTCACGCTATCATCGCCTCTTAAAATATTTTTTAAGTATTGATATTACTCATACGCACACGTTTTAAATACCATTATTGTATAAAATAAGCGTGTTGCAATTTTTGAATTTTGATTTTTCGAAAACAAGGCAAAACACATCTCTAAAAATTTCAGATCAGATAGAAAATTCCTTTAACTTTTTTTAAAAAAATAAAAAAACAAATAAAATTGCGGCATGTTTTTTGATAAATAAAGTTTAAGTTTAAATTTAAAAAATTCAGAACTTCTTCTGAAAATGTTCCAATTTTTATTTTTTTTAATTAATAGCCCATTCAAAAATCTATAAACAGCTTTTGTCTTTAAGACTTTACTGTGTTTCATTTAATTTGCATAAATATTGAAGTAAAGATGCTCAGGCAAAAAAGTTAGATATTTTCAATTTTTGACCACGCCTACAAGGCCCACTTTTTGAAAAAACTTAAATTTTATTTTTGTTATTTAATAGTACCCTAAGAGCGAATACTTTGAAAATGATTTCATATTGAAACGACACAACTTTTTTTTTTTGCTGAACATTTGGTGTGGAATGCCTCATATATGGAGCTAAGAAAATTACGTTTTTGGTTGTTCAATTTTTCAAAAACTGGGCTTAGGAGGCGTGGTCAAATATTGGAAAAATGGTCAAGTTTGTGTCAAGTTGCCTTGTTTAAATATATATCAAATAAAAACGAAATGCACCAAAATCTCAAAAATTTACATTCTTGTATAGTTTTGTATCGGCTATCGATTAAAATTTTTTTGGAAAATTTTCAGAACCCGTTCTGAAATTTGCCATTTTTTAAAAAAGTCAATTTATAAAAAATGTTTTTTTTTTGTAATTTTTTTTTTTAAAGATTAGATGTTTGTCTAGCAAGATTTTTTTAAAAATTAAGAAAATCTATAAAAAAAAATTAAGAAGAAAAAAAAGTAATTTTTCTGATTTTCAAAATAAATTTTTAAAATTTAAAATAGTTTTTGAAAAAAATTAATTTCAATTTGTGTTTTTGCTAATTTATGCCAAAATATGCAATAATATGCACTTAAAATCAAAATATGCAAAAATATGTATTTTCACCAAAATATGCAAAATATGCGAACACAAATCGATGCCATTTAATGCAAATCTCTTGATTCGGAAAGATAATTGGTCGATATCGTTTTTAGGCTTTCGACAAAAAACATGCATTTGCATGGAAATCTCACCCTAGTTATATAAAAAACTTTTTTACCCGGGACCCATTGAAAAAATTTTGGTACACAATTTTTTTCTCACTGAACATTTGGTGTGGAATGCCTCACATGTATATTTATAAACAGTTAAAATTTCCATCAAATGATCCCACAATTTTAGCAATTTCGTTTTAAAAAACATGTTTGCAAGCGCACAGCTTTTTCTGTCATAAAAATGTTGCAGGTATAACTCTTCAAAAAAGGTTTTTTACTTAAACAAGCGCACCTTAGCCTGTTTTTAACCTATTCTCAATATTTTTTTGTTTAAGAAGTAACACTGATATTTTTTAAACAAACCCAAAAAATTATAAATAGGATTTGGAAGTAACTGACACGCCCATTTTTTTATTCCACTCACACTGACACTCACTAACAACCACGTGAGTAAAATTAATTTTCAATCACGCTCACTTCTGATCATGTGTGAATCACGCACAAATCTAATTACGTTCCCATCTCTAGTTTATATGCATATGCGCATAAAATTACTACTAGTAACAAGATTTATGAATAATGCTTGAATTACAAGCGTTTCTGAAAAAAATTAAAAATGTCCTATCACAAAACTTAGCATAACTCATTCATTTTTTAACCGATTGTTATGTTTTTTGGTGTTTTGGAAAGCTACTTTACTATACTTTTTTACAAAAAATTCAAAAAAATTGTTTAATGATGCACTTTCAACTTAGAGTGTAAAGAATATGACAAATTTTTCAAAAAATACGTTTTTTTTTACTTAAGCGATCGTAGCTCAGCCAATTCTTGATCGATTTTTAATATTTTTGTTTTGTTTGAAAGGTAAGACCTATACCTTTAAAACAAATCCATAAAATCGAAAATCGGTTGCAAACTAACAAAGTAATAATTTTTTAAAATTGTAATTTAAGAATTTCCGTTTTTCAACACATTTGCCAATAAAAAACGTACTTAACGAAGTGATCCAGAAAAACTATGAGTATATCAGTACACTATGGACTTCAACCAACCCGAATTATCATATGAGAACCCCTGCATAAATTATTTTTGGTCTTTTGTAGCACAGTGTAATTTAACTGGTTTAATTCTGATTAATTTTTATTAAAAATGAAATTTATTTTATTCGACCTTTGAAATATTTTATTCTTATTAGATTTATTCTAGCTCGAGATCATTATTTTCTTAACAAATTTAGACTTTTATATTCTCACCGAATAATTTTCAAGAAAATTATTTTTCTGTTCCAAATTTATTTGTGATACTAATTTTTGCAAGACTTAATCGACACGTGTTTCGGAATTAATCAGATTCCATTGTCAAGATTATTTAGCAAATATAAAAACCCTAAAGTAGCAAAGAGATTTAAATGACAAATCTTTAATTTTCGAATTAAAATAAGAAGACGAAAATTTTACCATCGTAGTAAGATCACGATTGTAAAATAACTAACAAAAAACTATTAAAAACAGATTTACCTATGACTATGCATTGACTATTTCGACCGGTGTTTATTATTTTTTTTAAAAATTTTTGAGTTACCGTCGAACATTTTCTTACGCATATTTTAAGAGGAGCTGGTCCAAGAAGTATTTTGGGAAAATAAAAAAATAAAACTAATTTCAACACTGTTATAATTTTATCAGATTATAGTCATTTACAACATAATTCAAAAAGTAACATTTAATGATTTTGTTTTTCTTACATATTTGTACCCTACTGATTATAATTATTTGAGTGTATGTATAAAATAATAATAAACAACGTACAGTAAAACATATTCATAATGAATTGTGCTTCATACTGTTAGCAAAACACATAATCGGCCGCAGTTGTACAGCAAAAAATAATGAAACGATTTTTATAAAATATATCTTGTGAATTTTAGCCAAATTGTACCATAAATACAAAAAATGTAATTATGACGACAATAGCGCCACCTATCGGGATTTAACTTAAGAGAAACCTGTGGCCAATTTCTGTAACTATGCGAAAAGTTTTCGCATCGAGAAAAAATAAATAATATTGTAGTCATTTAGTTTTCTACAGGGTGAGTACAATGATGCTAGTGTTAAAAATATCAAATACAAAAAAAAATCATAGCTTTTTTCTGAATCACTCTGTGACATACTGGATGACTATAACGTTATTTTAATTTTTTCGATGTAAGCATAGTTACAGAAATCGGGTACTGGCTTCAGACTTAACTAATATATTGTCTAAGTTTGCTGTCTATCGGTCTAGCGGTTCATAAGTTTTAGTAACACGTACCCCGCACAAACGTTTTTATATAAAATACAGATAAGATTAAATATCAAGAACGCATTCCCAGGTTTTACTGTTCGAAATAATATAATAATTTTTAAAGCTTCTTCCCACATTTCGGAATTTAAAAATGTTTTGTAATTAAAGCATTTAGTTAAAAATAAATGTTTATAATTGTTTACCTCCTGGTAAGATTAAAATAAAATAACATAACAATAATTTTGAACTTTTAGCAACAAGCCTTACTGTCAGTTTTGATAGTTAGACAGACAGATAGACACATGTATGTACAAATATTAAAGGGGGTTGGTTCAAAACAGCCCTCATATTGAAAAATTTTAAGCAGCAGTAAAAAAATTACGCAATATTTTAAGTTCTTTTTTTTAGTATTTGAAAGACTGAAAATTTGGTCAACTCAATTGTGGGATAATATTTTTTTAAGGACAAAATCGGCTGCACACTGCAAAAACTACTGAGCCAATTTTGATGAAATATTTTTTATTTTTAGATTATAAAATTTTCTAGGCCTTTTTTTGGAAAATATTCAGCCTTCCACAAGAAAATAAAATAAATTTAAAATGAGCTTTTAATTTTATTTCCATACAAATTGTTTTTGTTCTTAAAATTGACTTTCAAAAACTGTATTGAAAATTTGAAATTTAAAACAAAACTTTTGTTAAAATAGACTTTTAGACCCATGGCCCTTACCACAAGAAAAAAAAAAGTCTATTTTAACAAAAGTTTTATTTTAAATTTCAAATTTTCTGTAAATTTTTTGAAAGTCGATTTTTAAAACAAAAACAATCAGCTTTACCACAAGAAAATAAAATATATTTAAAATGAGCTTTTAATTTTATTTCCATACAAATTGTTTTTGTTTTTAAAATCGACTTTCGAAAAATGTATGGAAAATTTGAAATTTAAAATAAAACTTTTGTTAAAATAGACTTTTTGTTTTCTTGTGGTAAGGGCCAATTTGTATGGAAATAAAATTAAAAACTCATTTTAAATTTATTTTATTTTCTTGTGGCAAGGCTGATTGTGTTTTAATGAAGTTCTAATAGTGGAAAATTAAAATATTTATAAAAAAAAATTTTCTTTTTCATTCATTAAAGAAAATAGGCCAAACTGTCAAAAAAGAGAATTTAAAAATCTACAGACGAAAAACCCAAGAATCCTCAAAGTCTGTTCAGTTGTTTTTTGTCCTTTAAAAAAACCATTAAAATTTTGAGTTTAAAAATACACAATTTTTGTTTAATTACAAAATAATCTGCTGAAATATGAACAAACATCTTCTTTTAATTTAAAATTGACGACAGCAATTTTAATTTAATTTATTCAAATTAGCAGCAAATCTGAATTATATGTTAAAAGGTTGGTAATTCAAACTTAAAGTTGTCTTACAGATTTTCGACAGAGTTTATCTTAAAAATGTTCAAACATATGAGGCATTCCACACCAAATGTCCCGCTACAGAAAAACATGTGTCCCGTAAATTTTAAATAGGTTGTTTGGATAGCCCTATATGGAACTAAGAAAATTGCGTTTTTGGTTTTTCAAATTTTCAAAAACTGGGCTTAGGAGGCGTGGTCAAATATTGGAAAAATGGTCAAATTTATGGCGAGTTGCCTTGATTAAATATTTATCACATTAAAACGGAATGCACCACAATCTCAAAAATTTACATTCTTATATAGTTTTGTATGGGCTATCGATTATTTTTTTTTTTAATTTCAGAACCCGTTCTGAAATTTTTAATTTTTTAAAAAAAGTCAATTTATCAAAAATCCGGCCACTTTTTATTTTTTTTATTTTTTTTTTTAAGTTTAGATGTTTGTCCATCCACACAAAAAAATTCAGAAACACGTTCCTCGTTTTTTCGAGAAAATCGCATTTGAATTTTAAATTTCATAACAATTTTGTAATTTGCTTGTATTTTCTTGTTGCAACAGAGCTTATGAGAAATATTTATGCAATTAATAATACTCATTCGCAACGTTAAAACAAGAAAATACAAGCAAATTACAAAATTGTTATGAAATTTAAAATTCAAATGTGATTTTCTCGCAAAAAAAAACGAAGAACGTGTTTCTGTTTTTTTTTGTGTGAATGGACAAACATCTAAACTTAAAAAAAAAAATTTAAAAAAAGTGGCCGGATTTTTGATAAATTGACTTTTTTAAAATATGGAAAATTTCAGAACGGGTTCTCAAAATTTCCCATACAAAACTATATAAGAATGTTAATTTTTGAGAATACCTCATATATAGATTTGATTTTTAAATTAAGAACAATGTTTTTCTTAAATTCAACATAATGAATATATTTTCAAATTTCACGTAAATTGCGATTATACTCCAATACAAAAGAATAAATTGAATTAATTAGTTTTTATATTTTATTTCTATTAATTTCAGAAAGATATAACCTTATTTGCGGCCTTCATTTATTTTAAACAATAGAAAATTTCTATTCATGATTTTAATCATCTCTCACCTTTATCAAACAAAAGAAATAAAAACAAAAACTTTCAACAAAGTAGGATAGCAACTTAAATAGAGTTAAATACAAAACTAGCTACAATTAGATATACATTAGACTGCCCAGAAAAAATATGATAAATATATTAATAATTTCAGACAAAAAAAAAAATTAAATTAAAAATTAAATATCGCTCATTCCATGAGATGTCTCCCAGCATCTAATCAAATGTTCTTTAATTTATTTGAAATTTCGCACACAGGTACACTATGGAGCAATTAAAATAAATTCGTTTTTAGTTTCGCGAAAATCCACGAATTCGCGAACGCGAATATATTCGCGAATTCACGGATTTTCTCGGAACTAACAACTGATTTATTTTAATGGCTTCATAGTGTTCATGTGTGCAAAATTTCAAATAAATTAAGGAACATTTGATTAGATGCTGGGAGACATCTCATGGAATGAGCGATATTTAATTTTTAATTTAATTTTTTTTTTGTCTGAAATTATTAATATTTTATCATATTAATCATATTTAACAATTTAAAATAATAAAAAACTCAAAAAAAATAAATCGTTATAAAACGCGAGATCGCGACCTCTAGATATTATTTTAAAAATCCCAAAAAAAAACCGAAATTTTTTTGCACAAAAAGGAACAAAATTTGCAGGTATCCCCCAAGAAAATAAAAACTTCGCTTTTTTTCTGGGCAGTCTAATATACATACACTCTAAAAAATATTTTTCAGAATCAAAAACAATAGAAAAAGTCTCAGATTCTGAGACAATTTTTCTATATAGAAAAAGTCTCAGATTCTGAGACAATTTTTCTATATAGAAAAAGTCTCAGATTCTGAGACAATTTTTCTATATAGAAAAAGTCTCAGATTCTGAGACAATTTTTCTATATAGAAAAAGTCTCAGATTCTGAGACAATTTTTCTATATAGAAAAAGTCTCAGATTCTGAGACAATTTTTCTATATAGAAAAAGTCTCAGATTCTGAGACAATTTTTCTATATAGAAAAAGTCTCAGATTCTGAGACAATTTTTCTATATGGAAAAAGTCTCAGATTCTGAGACAATTTTTCTATATAGAAAAAGTCTCAGATTCTGAGACAATTTTTCTATATAGAAAAAGTCTCAGATTCTGAGACAATTTTTCTATATAGAAAAAGTCTCAGATTCTGAGACAATTTTTCTATATAGAAAAAAGTCTCAGATTCTGAGACAATTTTTCTATATAAGTAGAAAAAGTCTCAGATTCTGAGACAATTTTTCTATATAGAAAAAGTCTCAGATTCTGAGACAATTTTTCTATATAGAAAAAGTCTCAGATTCTGAGACAATTTTTCTATATAGAAAAAGTCTCAGATTCTGAGACAATTTTTCTATATAGAAAAAGTCTCAGATTCTGAGACAATTTTTCTATATAGAAAAAGTCTCAGATTCTGAGACAATTTTTCTATATAGAAAAAGTCTCAGATTCTGAGACAATTTTTCTATATAGAAAAAGTCTCAGATTCTGAGACAATTTTTCTATATAGAAAAAGTCTCAGATTCAGAGACAATTTTTCTATATAGAAAAAGTCTCAGATTCTGAGACAATTTTTCTATATAGAAAAGTGTCAGATTCTGAAACAATTTTTCTATATAGAAAAAGTCTCAGATTCTGAGACAATTTTTCTATATAGAAAAAGTCTCAGATTCTGAGACAATTTTTCTATATAGAAAAAGTCTCAGATTCTGAGACAATTTTTCTATATAGAAAAAGTCTCAGATTCTGAGACAATTTTTCTATATAGAAAAAGTCTCAGATTCTGAGACAATTTTTCTATATAGAAAAAGTCTCAGATTCTGAGACAATTTTTCTATATAGAAAAAGTCTCAGATTCTGAGACAATTTTTCTATATAGAAAAAGTCTCAGATTCTGAGACAATTTTTCTATATAGAAAAAGTCTCAGATTCTGAGACAATTTTTCTATATAGAAAAAGTCTCAGATTCTGAGACAAATTTTTCTATATAGAAAAAGTCTCAGATTCTGAGACAAATTTTTCTATATAGAAAAAGTCTTGGATTCTGAGACAATTTTTCTATATAGAAAAAGTCTTAGATTCTGAGACAATTTTTCTATATAGAAAAAGTCTCGGATTCTAAAACAATTTTTTTATATAGAAAAAGTCTCAGATTCTGAGACAATTTTTCTATCTAGAAAAAGTCTCAGATTCTGAGACAATTTTTCTATATAGAAAAAGTCTCAGATTCTGAGACAATTTTTCTATATAGAAAAAATCTCAGATTCTGAGACAATTTTTCTATATAGAAAAAATCTCAGATTCTGAGACAATTTTTCTATATAGAAAAAGTCTCAGATTCTGAGACAATTTTTCTATATAGAAAAATTTTTAGATTCTGAGACAATTTTTTCTATATAGAAAAAGTCTCAGATTCTGAGACAATTTTTCTATATAGAAAAAGTCTCAGATTCTGAGACAATTTTTCTATATAGAAAATGTCTCAGATTCTGAGACAATTTTTCTATATAGAAAAAGTCTCAGATTCTGAGACAATTTTTCTATATAGAAAAAGTCTCAGATTCTGAGACAATTTTTCTATATAGAAAAAGTCTCAGATTCTGAGACAATTTTTCTATATAGAAAAAGTCTCAGATTCTGAGACAATTTTTCTATATAGAAAAAGTCTCAGATTCTGAGACAATTTTTCTATATAGAAAAAGTCTCAGATTCTGAGACAATTTTTCTATATAGAAAAAGTCTCAGATTCTGAAACAATTTTTCTATATAGAAAAAGTCTCAGATTCTGAGACAATTTTTCTATATAGAAAAAGTCTCAGATTCTGAGACAATTTTTCTATATAGAAAAAGTCTCAGATTCTGAGACAATTTTTCTATATAGAAAAAGTCTCAGATTCTGCGACAATTTTTCTATATAGAAAAAGTCTCAGATTCTGAGACAATTTTTCTATATAGAAAAAGTCTCAGATTCTGAGACAATTTTTCTATATAGAAAAAGTCTCAGATTCTGAGACAATTTTTCTATATAGAAAAAGTCTCAGATTCTGAGACAATTTTTCTATATAGAAAAAGTCTCAGATTCTGAGACAATTTTTCTATATAGAAAAAGTTTTAGATTCTGAGACAAAATTTTTTTTATAGAAAAAGTCTCAAAAGAATCTGACAATTTTCTATACAGAAAAATTCTCAGATTCTGAGACAATTTTGCTATATAGAAAAAGTTTTAGATTCTGAGACAAAATTTTTTTTATAGAAAAAGTCTCAAATTCAGATACAAAATTTTCTATATGGAAAAATCTGTCAAACTTAGAGACAATTTTTCTATTAGACATTTTTTCTGTGTAAAGAAATTCTCAGATTCTGAGAAAAATTTTTCTGTGTAGAAAAAGTCGCAGATTCTAACACATTTTTGCTATACAAACAATTCTTAGATTCTGAGATAATTTTTCTTATAAAATTTTTCAAGTATACAAATTGGATGTAAAATTACATTTTAATTGTGTAAAATTACACTTTTAGCATATTTGGGAACTTAAGGTAAGAAATCATTTTAGAATATTATAGTAGTAAATTTCAATAAAAAGCGAATATTAGTAATAGATTTTTGATAGAAAAATTAAAATATTTTAATTTAAAAATAATTTTTTCAACTCAAAATTTTTCTGATGAAAAAAAGTTTTCAAAAATTTAAGTAATTTTTAATGTAAATTGTCTTAGAACTAGTGGCCATAGAAGTACGCACAAAAATGTATTATACATTTGGAAAAATAAGTGCAATGAGTATTTATTTATAATAGCACAGTGATACAAAATCGAACTTTCGGAATCGCAATGGGATGAAACCAAAAGCAAATGAAAGCTGACGTTTTCCATAACAAAAACCTCAAGGCCTTTTTTTTAGGTCAGAGCTAGATTTTATTTTACACGCATATAAAGTTGGTGACTTTAAAGCATTTAAAGTTTTTGTATATAAACATGTTCGTAAAAGATCAATTGTAATTCGTAAAAGATCAATTGTAATTCGAAAAAGATCAATTGTAATTCGAAAAAGATCAATTGTAATTCGAAAAAGATCAATTGTAATTCGAAAAAGATCAATTGTAATTCGTAAAAGATCAATTGTAATTCGAAAAAGATCAATTGTAATTCGAAAAAGATCAATTGTAATTCGTAAAAGATCAATTGTAATTCGTAAAAGATCAATTGTAATTCGAAGATTCCATTTGTAATTCGAAGATTCCATTTGTAATTCGAAGATTCCAATTGTAATTCGAAAACCAACGAGTAAATCAACAAAAAAACAATGTTTTTAAAGGCGTAAGAAACGATTTTATACTCGTTGTTTTCGAATTACAATTGGAATCTTCGAATTACAAATGGAATCTTCGAATTACAAATGGAATCTTCGAATTACAATTGATCTTTTACGAATTACAATTGATCTTTTACGAATTACAATTGATCTTTTTCGAATTACAATTGATCTTTTTCGAATTACAATTGATCTTTTACGAATTACAATTGATCTTTTTCGAATTACAATTGATCTTTTTCGAATTACAATTGATCTTTTTCGAATTACAATTGATCTTTTTCGAATTACAATTGATCTTTTACGAATTACAATTGATCTTTTACGAATTACAATTGATCTTTTTCGAATTACAATTGATCTTTTTCGAATTACAATTGATCTTTTTCGAATTACAATTGATCTTTTACGAATTACAATTGATCTTTTTCGAATTACAATTGATCTTTTTCGAATTACAATTGATCTTTTACGAATTACAATTGATCTTTTTCGAATTACAATTGATCTTTTACGAATTACAATTGATCTTTTACGAATTACAATTGATCTTTTTCGAATTACAATTGATCTTTTTCGAATTACAATTGATCTTTTACGAATTACAATTGGAATCTTCGAATTACAATTGATCTTTTTCGAATTACAATTGATCTTTTACGAATTACAATTGGAATCTTCGAATTACAATTGATCTTTTACGAATTACAATTGATCTTTTACGAATTACAATTGATCTTTTTCGAATTACAATTGATCTTTTTCGAATTACAATTGATATTTTACGAATTACAATTGGAATCTTCGAATTACAACTGATCTTTTTCGAATTACAATTGATCTTTTACGAATTACAATTGGAATCTTCGAATTACAATTGATCTTTTACGAATTACAATTGATCTTTTACGAATTACAATTGATCTTTTACGAATTACAATTGATCTTTTACGAATTACAATTGATCTTTTTCGAATTACAATTGGAATCTTCGAATTACAAATGGAATCTTCGAATTACAATTGGAGTATTCGAATTACAAATGGAATCTTCGAATTACAAATGGAATCTTCGAATTACAAATAGAATCTTCGAATTACAATTGATCTTTTTCGAATTACATCTGTAAATGGTGTAGAAAAAAGCCTTGAGGGGTTTGTTATGGAATATGTCAACTTTCATTTGCTTTTGGTTTCATCCCATTCCGATTTTGGGTGTTGCGCTGTGTAGTTAATGTGTAATTTTACCTTTAAAGTGTGTAAAAAATATTTAAACACACAGCGCTTGCACTTTTTTTAGAGTGTAACTAAAAACTAATAAAAAACAAAAAGAAAAACCAAAAATTAAAAAAATAAAAAATATAGAAAAGAAGGTAACAAACGGAAACTATAGACAAAAACAAGAATAAAAGCTAATTAAGTTTATGTCACCGGAAATTTAATTCACATTCAAGTATCCCTAGTATGTCGTATAAAAGAACTCGACTAAAGTGTAAGAAAAAGATGTGATGTGCAATAATAAAATAAAAAAAAAAACTCAAGGAGGGAATTGTTAGAACACAATATAACAAAAAAAATTAAAAAAAGAAAAAGAACTAAACGAAAGAGTAATGTGAAGAAGACTATGAACTCCAAAAACTAAAATTAGTATGAACATCAAATAAGAAAAGTTTTGTTTTAATTTTTTTTTGATATTTTTTTGTTTAATTTTGTTCTTGTGCTCGTGTGTATGTTTGAACTCGAATTTAAGCATGCATTTGAACTTGTGCACTCATTGGCAATTAATATTGTTTTCAACTATAACTTGTACAATACAGTTACAAGAATTCTAAAAATGTCGGAACATGCATGCATAGTATTATTCGGCAGTAGCGTACTCTACTGTCATGGCTATTTACGGTGGGCGCCAAGTAATTTTGGCTTATATGTGTTTTAGCCATTTAGCACTTATTAGTTTTAAAATTTAGCAAATTATAGTTCTTATGGGATTTTGAAAGTTTTAATTGGCCAAAAATTATGACAGTTGTTAAACAATTGTAATAATGGACTTTTGCAAATTTGACTTTGTCAATTTTAACATACCCGATTTTGGATTTTTACATTTATGAATATTTTATCGTACTGTACCATTTTTATATAGTTTTACTTTAAAAATTTCCTCTTTTTAAAAAATGCTCTATTGCAAATTTACACTTAAGAAATTTTTAATTTGAAAAATGTACAACTTTGCAAATCTCCACTTATGGAAATCTTGCACTTTTACAACTTTAAACTTTTGCAACTTTGTGCTTTAGCAACTTTTGCACTTTTGCAACTTCGCACTTTTGCAACTTTACACTTTTGCAACTTTACATTTTTCCAACGTCACCCTTTTTCAAATTTCCAATTTTTAAAAATTTTATTATTTCTTTTGCAACTTTGCACTTTTGCAACTTTACACTTTTGCAACTTTACATATTTGCACCTTCACCCTTTTTAAATTTTTAATTTTGAAAAATTTAATTATTTCTTTTGCAACTTTGCAACTTTGCACTTTTACAACTTTCCACTTTTGCAACTTTACACTTTTCCAACTCCTTTTAAAATTTCCAATTTTGAAAAAATTTAATTATTTCTGTTTAATTTATCACTAGCCCCGCTCTTTTCTTACCTATATATCTCCTACATTGCAACATAGTATTACTTTATTATATGAGATACACAAAAACTGTATGCTTCGTTTGTCTTTGATAGTACAACAGCACCAACTACTTCTGCTACAATTTTTCGAATTTTATTTGTTTTTCACTTTATATTTACAAGTAGGAAAAAGTATAGTATAAAACTACATGTGTGTGTGTGTGTCTGTAATATATCATTTGTAGTAGCATCTACTTTGGTTACAATTTAATTTTCATTTCTGTTGCCAAACACTTTGGCAATAAGCGTTGACACTTTTATTTAAACCATCACCCATACTTCATTTCAACCTCCCAGTCATTTGCTGACTTCATTTCTCACTTCATACCAAACTAATAAAAATTTTCAACAAATTTTTTTGGTTTGTCTAACTGTGTGTTTGTGTGTGTTGGTATACAAGAGAAAATACAATATAAAAGATTTTCACTTCTATTTCAATATATATTTAGTTGTAGTTGTATTATTTGCCAAAACTTTTATATGAGTCTTTATTGTTTAACAACAGAATTTGATTTTTTTTGGCACTAAATTTACTAAAAACTAAAAATACTACAATAACACTTTTTCCAAATAAAATACTTTCAAAACTTTATTTCAGAATCTGAGATTTTTTTTATATAGAGAATTTTGTCTCAAAGTCTTAGACTTTTTAAATATAGACAATTTTTTCTCAGAATCTGAGTATTTTTCGATACAGAAAAACTTTTTCTATATAGAAAAATTGTCTCAGAATCTGAGACTTATCCTACAACGAAAATTTTGTCTTCGAATCTAAGTTTTTCCTATATATAAAATTTTGTGTCAGAATCTGAGAGTTTTTCTATATAGAAAATTTTGTTTTAAAATCTGAGACTTTTTCTATAAAGAAAAATTGTCCTAGAATCTGCGACACTTTCTGTATAGAAAAATTGTTTCAGAATCTGAGAATTATTCTATATAGAAAAATGTTCTTAGAACCTGAGACTTTTTCTACATAAAAAAAAAAAACATTTCAAAATCTGAGACTTTTTCTATATTGAAAATTTTATCTCAGAATCTGAGACTTTTTTATATCGAAAAAATGGTCTTACAATTAGAATCTGACACTTTTTTGTATAGAAAACCTAATCTCAGAATCTGAGATTTTTCTATATAGAAAAATTATTTTTTTTTTATGTAGAAAAAGTCTCAGATTCTGAGACAATTTTTCTATATAGAAAAAGTCTCAGATTCTGAAAAAATTTTTCTATATAGAAAAAGTCTCAGATTCTGAGAAAATTTTTCTATATAGAAAAAGTCTCAGATTCTGAGAAAATTTTTCGTTAAAAAAAGTCTCAGCTTCTGAGACAATTTTTCTATATAGAAAAATTCTCAGATTCTGAGCCAAAATTTTCTATATGGAAAAAGTCTCAGATTCTGACTCAATTCTGACTCAGAATCTGAGACAAAATTTTTAATGTAGAAAAAGTATCAGTTTCTGAGACAAAATTATTATTTTGCTTCAAAATCTGAACTTTTTTTATATAGAAAAATTGTCTCAGAATCTGAGACTTTTTCTATATAGAATAATTGTCTCAGAATCTGAGACAAAATTGTCTCAGAATCTGAGAAAAATTGTCTCAGAATCTGAGAAAAATTGTCTCAGAATCTGAGACTTTTTCTATATAGAAAAATTGTCTCAGAATCTGAGACTTTTTCTATATAGAAAAATTGTCTCAGAATCTGAGACTTTTTCTATATAGAAAAATTGTCTCAGAATCTGAGACTTTTTCTATATAGAAAAATTGTCTCAGAATCTGAGACTTTTTCTATATAGAAAAATTGTCTCAGAATCTGAGACTTTTTCTATATAGAAAAATTGTCTCAGAATCTGAGACTTTTTCTATATAGAAAAATTGTCTCAGAATCTGAGACTTTTTCTATATAGAAAAATTGTCTCAGAATCTGAGACTTTTTCTATATAGAAAAATTGTCTCAGAATCTGAGACTTTTTCTATATAGAAAAATTGTCTCAGAATCTGAGACTTTTTCTATATAGAAAAATTGTCTCAGAATCTGAGACTTTTTCTATATAGAAAAATTGTCTCAGAATCTGAGACTTTTTCTATATAGAAAAATTGTCTCAGAATCTGAGACTTTTTCTATATAGAAAAATTGTCTCAGAATCTGAGACTTTTTCTATATAGAAAAATTGTCTCAGAATCTGAGACTTTTTCTATATAGAAAAATTGTCTCAGAAAAATTGTCTCAGAATCTGAGACTTTTTCTATATAGAAAAATTGTCTCAGAATCTGAGACTTTTTCTATATAGAAAAATTGTCTCAGAATCTGAGACTTTTTCTATATAGAAAAATTGTCTCAGAATCTGAGACTTTTTCTATATAGAAAAATTGTCTCAGAATCTGAGACTTTTTCTATATAGAAAAATTGTCTCAGAATCTGAGACTTTTTCTATTTAGAAAAATTGTCTCAGAATCTAAGACTTTTCTATATAGAAAAATTGTCTCAGAATCTGAGACTTTTTCTATATAGAAAAATTGTCTCAGAATCTGAGACTTTTTCTATATAGAAAAATTGTCTCAGAATCTGAGACTTTTTCTATATAGAAAAATTGTCTCAGAATCTGAGACTTTTTGTACATAAAAAATGTTGTCAAAATTTTTCTATATAGAAAAATGCTCAGATTCTGAGACAATCAGAGACATTTTCTATATAGAAATTTTTTTTTTTTTCAATCTGAGAATTTTTTTATAAAGAAAAAAATCAGAGACTTTTTCTATATAGACAGTTTTGTGTCAGAATCTAATAATTTTTCTATATAGAAAATTTTTCAATACAGAAAAAGTCTCAGATTCTGAGACAATTTTTCTATATAGAAAAAGTCTCGGATTCCGAGACAACAATTTTTAATATAGAAAAAGTCTCAGAAAATGTTGTTTTAAAATCTAAGACTTTTTCTATATAGAAAATTTTGAATCCAAAACTGATGCTTTTGCTATTTTGAAAATTTTGTCTCAGAATCTGAGACTTTTTCTATATAGAAAAATTGTCTCAGAATCTGAGGCTTTTTCTATATAGAAAAATTGTCTCAGAATCTGAGACTTTTTCTATATAGAAAATTTTGTCTCAGAATCTGAGACTTTTTCTATATAGAAAATTGTGTCTCAGAATCTGAGACTTTTTCTATATAGCAAATTTTGTCTCAGAATCTGAGACTTTTTCTATATAGAAAATCTTGTCTCAGAATCTAAGACTTTTTCTATATAAACTGAAACTTTTTCTATAAAAAAATTTGTTTTAGAATGCGGGACTTTTTTAAAAAAAATGTTTGCCTAAGTCTGAAGATAATTTTGTCTCAAAATCTGAGACTTTTTCTTTATAGAAAATTTTGTCTGCAATTTTCTGGATATGGTGTTTGCAGTAATACATATGAATTTAAGAATTGTCATAGATTTTTTCACAAACACTTACATACATTGAAGTGTCTTTGTATATGTATTTGTATGTGACAGTTGAGTGCTATATTTAGTTAGCTGCAGTACTAGTTAGAGTTGGTAGTACTAGTAAATTTCATAATGAATTGATTGGCTTAACACTTAAAATCCAAAGGCCAATATATAAGTTATGTGGTGTCAACAAGAATTATGGCCATTTATAGGATGTGTGTTTATGTATGTGTGTGTGTTTAGTACTTACGTATTATGTGTTTGCTAAACTATGGTCAATGTATGAATATGTGTTCGTATATATGATTCTCTTCTTCCTCTTAATGTTTATTTTCTTCTCTTCCATTCCATAAGATTTGCTGTGTTAATCATGGTCGAAAAGTTTTGTCTTAATAGTTGTCATAGAAGATTTGTGGTTTTGTTGTTGTTGTTGATATTCTTGAATTAGTAGTTGTACAAATTATTTTGTTGTATATTTTGTGTCACATTTAATGGTCAGAGACACCAGCAAAACATGATTATTGTAATTAATTTTATTGTGTAGCCAAAGAAAAAAACTCTATACCTATTGACCACAAAAACTCCTAAGTGTTTTTAAGCATTTTTTGAAGAAACTTTTAAAATAAATTAGTTTTTTCCTATTCACTTTTTTTAGTAAATATTTATGCAAATAGAAAAATTGTAATATTGATAAAACTTTAATGAAGGATCTGTTTATTTAAAGTAATGCGAATGGACAAAATTTATCTTAATTTTGTGCATCTGTTCCAAAAAGGTTAAAAAAGCACATAGGTATTTTCGTTGAAGCAGCGATAGTTTGTATGTTTGTATTTTCGGATATTGAATTATGATTATTTAATTAACACTCGTTATGTATGAAGTTAGCGAAATTTACTTACAATTAGTTATGTTCATAAATTTTAATGAGAAAATATGTTGTGGAAAATTGCTTTCAGCTGATTTATAATAACGTTTATTTTAGGAAATATTTAACAAATTGAATAAAAACAAAATTAAATTTACAATATTTTTAAATAATTTATAACATTACGTTTACTTTAATACAAAGATTTGTCAGCAGTGTTTTCTAAATGACTTGGGACTTCAGTGCGTATAATTAATATGCAAATATTATATGCATATTGACATCACTCATACGTTCCGTTTCATTTTATTTAAAAAATTGTAATCCATTTAATTAAATACAAATTTATTTAAAACTTTATCTTTCACAACAAGACTTAAAAATTATAAAATTAAATTTATCAAATTTTTGTTATTTTATGAAATCATTAGTTGATTATGGTTAAATAAGAAAAATCTTAACAATGTTATTTACAATCCGGTAAAATAAACAACAGCAGCAGCAACAACTTAAATAAAAAGAAGAAACAGAAGTAACTTAATCTTAAGAAGTTTAAAAACAAACAATATTTCGTTAAACCGACCATGGAACACCTTTTTAGTTGGTATATTTTATAAAAATAATAAACCCTGAGTAAAAATGCTTTGAAGTAATATTGTAGATTTTTCGCTCGAAAATGAGTATACAAAAAACCGCCGATTTTCAAAAACCGATTTTCGGCTTACTCGAAAAATTTAAAATGATATTTTCTGTATTCGAGGAATAAAATTATTATTGTGTATCAAAATCCATTTTTAGGTATTATGGGGTTAACAAAGGGTTAAAAATACATGTTATTTCGAAATTATTATTATAAAATAAAACAACAAAAATATTATTAAAGAGATGAATTACGCAAAATTGAAACAAAACAGTACATTTTCTGCCTGGGTTATATTTAACCCCCTGCCAAAATGGGTTAATGATGTTCAAAAAAAATAATATAACGTAACTTACAAGGAAAGTCTCCCTAGTGTCACCAGCGGATATTTATGGAATTGGTTTTATTTTGTAGATCAGAAAAAATAAAGGGATAATGCTTTTTTTTAGCGGCCCAAATCCATATTTAGGGGGTACAAAGAAGGGGGGAAGACAAGGGCATTTTTCAGTTTTTTTCGTTTATCTCCTATATTATGCAATTAACGTAGTCATGTTACACACCAAATAAGTCGTAAAAAACTGAAAAAGGTCAATTTCCCGCATTCAAATCGACCCCACCTAAAAATAAGTTTGGGCCGCTAAAAAATACGTGTCGAATTAATTTTCGTTCTTAACAACATATCCAAATTTCATGAAGATCGGAGGGTGACACCAGGGTGACTTCCCTTGTTAGTTAGTTTTATCAAATGGATCAGTTTACAGAACCAGATTTGTAAAATTTAACCAAAAAATTAAAGTAAAATTGCATAGACAACAAAAAAACTAAATCCTTGAAATCCGCAAAACTCAAATGACTCAAAAAAAAAAATTTAGTCGATGGATATCCCCAATTTTTTAAATATTTAAGCCTTAGGATGTATTTAATAATCCATTGCTATAGAATAGTAAGATTTCATTTTTTTGTTTAATAAAGTTTTCAAAAAATTGAAAACACTCATTTCAGGTACCCCCCCCACCCCCCAAAAGCATGGTAATTTTTGTATTTCATGTTTGAAAGTGTTACTGCCGTCCCAAAAAGTTAAGATAATTTTTTTTTGAGTATTATTGCAAGAAAGTTAAATAAAAAATATATTTTTTTTTTTTATTTCTAAAAAATCAGTTCAGGTTGTGATCTTGATCTATGCACGTCGTTCTGTCGCATGTTAAGTAAATTATAATTTCAGTCGGTTGTGTTATAAACAAACGCATAAATATATATAAAAATTAACAACAAAAAGTATCAAAAAAAAATCTTCCAAGATTAAGAGAACAATTGGTAAAAATGAGACTTCTATCAACTCACAAAATAACGTGATGAAGAAGGCAAAAATTAGTAACGGTAGTGCCGTAAATAAAACAAATTACTTTCAACCTTTGCAAACATTGGAAATTGAAAATGACGAAGAGATTGTTCTTCAAAAAATTGTTAAGAGTGTCGTTCCTCCTATTACTCTTCTAAAATGCAAACTAGAAGAAATAAAAGAGTTATGTGAAACCAATAACATTACTGGTTATGCATTGAAAAAAATATCAATAGGATTAAAATTATTCTTTAACACCCAAGAAGATTATGATAAAATCATCCCAATTTTAGATGACAAATATGAATATTTTACCTACACCAGTAAAAACCAGCGCCCTTATAAGGCCTTATTATTTGGCTTAGATAAAATTGACCCTAAAGCTCTGAAAGCCAAACTGACTGATCTAGGCCTTCAGTGTCAGGATGTTAAACTAGTTCAAAGAACTGGTCAGTTTAATAAAGAACAAATTATTTATGTTGTTCACTTTAAACGTCAATCGATTACTGTAAAGGAACTTAGAAAAAGTTTTTCAAATATTGATTATATCAGAGTAAGTTGGGATTATGTAAGATCTCATAAAAATAAAATTACTCAATGTTATAATTGCCAAATGTTTGGCCATGGATCACCTCGATGCAAAGTCAAAACCTTCTGTTCCAAGTGTGCAGGGCAACATAAGACAGAAGATTGTACAGATGAAACAATTAAATGTGCCAACTGTAATGGGCCACATAAATCAAATTCACCTCAGTGTCCTAGCAGACAAAATTACATTCAAATTAAGAAACGTTTTTCTCCTCAAAAAAGTTACTCTCGCAGACCAGTGCAGCATCAAGCTAACTACAATCAAAGCTTTCCGAATTCACTTCGCCAGGAACCGGCGCAACCCACTTTAAACTGGAACCAACAAAATTTCAATAATAGCCCAAAAAATAACAATCTCTTTTCATTAGAAGAAATCCAAAATCTAACTTTGGAGCTTATAGACAAATTAAAAAACTGTCAATCAAAAGCTGATCAATTTGAAGTGATCACTAGTTTGGCATGTAAATTTTTATATGAGTGAATCGCTAAATATAATATCATGGAATGCCAGGGGTATTCGAAATAAAAAGGAAGAGTTCTTCAATTTTTTAATCACTAATAATATCCATGTCTGTTTGCTAACTGAGACATGGTTAACTTCAAAAATATCAATTAAACATAATGCATTCTACTGTTATCGATATGACAGAGTTGGTTCAAGAGGGGGTGGTGTCGCTGTTGTTATAAGAAGAAATCTCAATCATCAAGTTTTGCCGGTAATAAATACTCAGCTCATTGAAAATGTTGGGATTAAACTGGTTACAAATAATGGCTTCGTTAATATATTTTCTTGCTACTTTCCGGGTGGAACTGCTGGCAGAGACAATTCAAGAAAAACCATGTTTGCTTCAGACATAAACAAGCTTACAAACAACAGCAACATGTATATATTAGGTGGTGATCTAAACTGTAGGCATCAAGAATGGGGTTGTAACAGATCAAATTGCTGGGGCAACATATTATTCGAAAAACTAACAACACGAAATATTTTTATAAAATATCCAGCTGACCCAACACACATACCATCGTCATCAAGAAGTCAACCTTCCACTCTTGATTATTTTTTAACAAACACACCGCAAATATTATCGGCAGCAGTAGTATTAAATAATTTAAGCTCGGACCATCTTCCCGTTAAAACTTCTCTGAACTTCAGATTCAATAACCAGGAAAACTACAAGCTGGTTTATTCAAAAACTAACTGGAAAAGATACACAAAAAACATAAATGATTCTCTTAGAAATCTAAATTTTAATGTGACATCAGAAACAAATATTATTGACGAAATGATAACAACTTTAAACGATGCTATTAAAAACGCCATAGATGTTAGTGTACCAAAAAAAGAAATTACATTTTACCATAAATCGTTTCCAATACAAATTCAAAATTTGATAACGTCCAGAAATTATTTCAGAAGAAATTGGATTCGTTATAGAGACCTAGCTGATAAAACTGAAATGAAACATCTTAATCAACTTATACAATACGAAATCATTAAATTTAGGAATTCGTCTTGGAATAATCATCTGGCAACTCTAGAAAAAAGGTTCTTCCCCCTTTTGGAACATCACAAAAGTTATAAAGAAGAAATCAAAACAAATACCAACGTTAATAAGCAACAGCACTCAATATGCTTCATGTATAGAAAAATGCAACATACTAGCTGAAACATTCAAAATGAATAATTCATACTCAGTAAATCTAAGCGATTCTGAAACAATACATGATGTTAACAACTGTATTCAGCACCTAGAAACTGACACCTATAATGATTACCCTGATCTTGAAATAGCAGAACCTGACTTAAAAAATATAATTAAAAAACTAAAAAATAAAAAAGCACCAGGTATTGATAAAATTAATAATCTGTGCATTAAAAATCTCCCTAATAATGGTATAAAATTACTTTCGTCAATACTTAACTCGTGTTTAAAAAACGCTTATTTTCCAAACTGTTGGAAAGAAGCTATGGTTATACCTATCGCCAAACCTAATAAGCCTAGCAACTCTCCACAGTCTTATCGTCCAATTAGCCTTCTACCATCCGTTAGTAAGTTGCTAGAAAAAGTTATTAAAAATAAATTATGCTCATTTATTGATGATAATAATATATTGCCAAACCAACAGTTTGGATTTAGAAATGGCCTCAACACATCTCATGCTTTACTTAGAATCAAAAACATAGTCAAATCAAATTTTATTAACGGAAAATCAACGGGTATGGTGTTATTAGATGTAAAAGCAGCATTTGATTCTGTCTGGCATGATGCAATTATTTTTAAAATGACAAATTTCAACTTCCCCACCCCTCTCATAAAAATAATAAAAAGTTTTTTAAAAAATCGTGAGTACAGAGTTCATATTGGCAAATGTTTCTCCAATAAAGTGGGTGTTACAGCTGGTTGCCCACAGGGCTCCTGCTTATCACCCATTCTCTACAACATATACACATCAGATTTTCCAGTTTTTCAACACTGTACAACGTCTATATTTGCTGACGATACAGCCTTATTATGTTCGGGAGTCTTAGCGGAAGATATAATTATTAATCTTCAATCATCATTAACTATTGTTCGAAATTATTTCACTAAATGGAAAATCGTCATAAATAGCTCTAAAACTCAAGCTATATATTTTACAAGAAAAAGAAAAGACTGTTATATTCCTCAACATTCTTTACGTTTTGAAACAAGCAATATATCTTGGGAGCCTAAAGTAAAATATTTAGGTGTTATCTTAGATTCAAAACTTAACTTTAAAGAACATGTTGCTTATGTCATCGATAAAATAAATATAGCCAAGAGAATACTTTTTCCTTTTATCAATAAAAAATCCAAACTTAGTCGAGAAAACAAAATTATTATGCTCAAGGTCATATTTCATTCAATAATGTTTTACGGGGCTCCAGTTTGGGCAACCATAGCAAAATGTCATATAAAAAACTTACAAATCGCTCAAAATAAGTTACTAAAAATGATGTATGACCTTCCATGGCATTTCTCTACTAGAAGATTGCATAATATAAACAGCATCGAAATGGTGGACGTGAAGATACAACGGCTTAAACTTAATTTCGACCAAAGATGTCAAATATCACAATATCAGCATATCAGTAATATCATGGTAGCACCCTTAGACTAGTTTATTTTTAAGTTTATTTTATCTTTACAAATTTTTTTTTTTTTTTTTTTTTTCTTAAAGAGTTTTTTTATATAATTTTTCTCTAGATCTTAAATGTTAATTATTTCTAATTAATTTAATCAAAAAATTGTTATATTTGAGTAAAAAAGATCATGCATATCTAAACTCTCTACATTATTTAAAACACATTTATAAATTCCTGTACATATTATCATAAATAAAACGAATTGAATTGAATTTTCTAAAAAATTTACATTTTTTTAAGTTTTTTTAAAATTTGGCCAGTTTGGTTTTTTTTCGGAACTTTTTTGACCTCCTTGCTCCTCGGGTTAATTTTATCCGATTTAGCTCAAATTTTCACACAATTATTTTAACGTCAAAAAAAACACCCTAGTGTACACTGGTTTTTGGGCTTTTCTCTGACCGAATTCTAATACCCGCAAAAAGTGTCAGTCTCTGAAGGGTAGCTCACATGCAAAATATTACTCCGATCGGAGTTTATTTTTTGTCTCCACTCAAAATTGAGGTTTTTGCAAAAAAGGACTTAAAAAAAATTTTAGTTTTTTTATTAAAATAATTTAAAAAATAGTTTTGTATAACATTTGCTCGTAAATACTTAAATATGGAATTTAAAGATTTTACGATATCATTAACCCGTTCAAACTTGATACCAAAAAAATGCCATGATTTTGGGTCGTTCTCAAAACACCAAGTAAGAAAGTTATAGTCGGTCAAGACCGAACATATGATACCCTACACCAGTGTTTTCCGGAAAATGGGTCCCAAGATTTGTTAGATCTTTATTTAGTATAGAAAAGGTTTATTTTTTGTCAATAGACCGACTTAACTGAATATCGGTCGAAATTTTTATATGGGGGACAAAGTCCAAAAATGGTACAATTATATTCCGATTTGATTAGGTTACTAAAGCACACGTTTAACACCTAAAAATACAATTTTTATTAAATATTTCCATTTTCATGAATTTTGAGGGATTTATGTGAATATCGGGAGGGTGGTTTGTATGGGGACTACCAGAAGGACTGACCCGTTTCCTTTGAAACTTGGAATGAAGATTCGTGCATACAAAATTTGATTACATGCTAAATTTCAAAGCGATATCTATTATAATACGGTTATGAGAGTCATTTAAGCCGAATTCATTCGTGCTTAAACCGATAGATGGACAGACGGACGGACGGACATCGCTAAATCGACTCAAAAAGTCATTCTGAGTCGATCGGTATACTTGAAGGTAGGGGTAGAACCAATATTTCGGGTAGTTACAAACATCAGCACAAACTCATTATACCCTGTACCACAGAGTGGTGTAGGGTATAAAAATTTAAAATATATAATTTTTTCTGTCTGAATTCATTAAGAAAACCTTGGAGAAGAAAAATGTAAAATATAGCGGATACCCGTCGGGCCACTTTTCGGGAATTGCGGGGGAAAACTTGCGGATTTCAAGTAAATGTTGGTTTTATCAATAATTTGGATTAATAAAATCTTATAAATTTAATTTTTGAACAAATTAACAGTTTTTTTGGTGTCGTTGCATTCAATTAAATAACTTTAAGACTGTCACGATATCTTACCGATCTAGGACGTCTTTAACCCACATTGGCTGGGGGTCAAAAATGACCCCTGCAGAAAATTTGAAGTTTAGACCCTAAATATTGTGCTATTATTTCTCAGGTATATATAAATTTTTACAAAAGCGTTAACCCTTCTTGGTAGGGTTCAAAAACGACCCATTCAGTAAAATATATGTATATTTTACGGAAAATTAATTTGTGGCAATCTATTAAACTTTAAATCAGACCTAAAATCTTACCTATTTAAGATATCTTTAACCCATAGTGGCCCAGGGTCAAAAATGACCCCGTCAAAAAATTTATGTCATACCACCTTACTCTCTCCAAATTTCTGTATAGAACGACTTAACGTTCCGAAAGGAACGCCATCAGGTAAAAACACAAAAGTGTAACTGCATTTGTATCAAACTGAATTTTTACATTATTACTCAAATGCATGTAACTTATACAACTTTTTAGGAATTTTTCAAAATACTTCTTAATGAAAAGAATTTTTAAAAAATATTTGCTTTGTGAAATTTACGATAGAATTTACTTTTTTTCTCCAAATTTGATACAAAAGTGAAATTTAAGCAAAGCGATTAATAGCGATAATATGCATCTAATCATATTGAAAAATGTTGAATATAGAACTCATAAAGCATTTAATAACCTTTAATTTTATTAAAATTATTTAATTAAAATTAAATCCACCAATTTGGTCTGGAGATATTTATATTTAAACCACTTTATTCATAAGCTGAAAATTTAAAAAAGTTAGCAATGTCTCGAAGACTGTTCTACCTTTGAACCTTTGGACTTTTTTTTCGGATTCAGCATAAGGTTTTAAATGAAAAATAAAAGTAAAATGTCGAGGAAAGTATTTTTTTTTTTAATTTGTACACTCAAAAAAATTATGTCATAAACTGTTTGTAGTTTATCATAAAAAATAAAGACTTTCATTAAGTAGGCATGATGTACACTTTTTGTCGACTTTTTTGAAAGAGCTGTGCGAGCGAAACAAATAAATACGAGTAAAAGAACAAACAATATATGAAATTTTTAAATTGACGTTTTATTTTTTCAATTTTGTTATTAGCACATTGGGCCCACATTGAATTAAAGAAAACAAAGTAAAATAAATAAAAAAAGTTTTAAAATAAGGATACATTTTATTTAAAAAAAAGTTAAAATTAAATTTTAAATGATAAAATAAATTATAAATAGCAAAAAAATCTGCACAAAACATGTATCCAATAGAAAACATTGTAAGTTTCAAAATTTTGATCCCAAAGTTTTGTTGAATTGCCAAATTGTTCAAACAAAAAGTCACACAATTAAAAAATGCAAATTTTTATTGATTTTCATAATTTAAGCACACTTAAATGTTGATATTTAATCACATTATTTTTGGTATTAATTTATTTTAATATTTTTTCCACATTTTAAACAAAATCAAAAGAAGTTTTCAATATTTTTTTTTTTAATTTTCAAATATTTTGTTTGTTTATTTATTTTCTTCTTTTTGTTTTGATAAAAGTAAAAATTGTCAGTTCAAAATTATTAAAAAGACAAAAATGATTGTCTTTTTTAAAGTTTTGCTGCTTTCTCTCTGCTTATAGAAACTTGAAATTATGGCATGAAATAACTTTTTCTGTTTATATAGTGTTTGTTTTTTACTCATTATAAAACGTATTGGAATATAGTCGCATTTTTTCGATAGTTCTTTATCAAGACGAAAAATTGACGACAAAAAGTGTACATCATAATACCTTTAGCATTCAATTTTTAAAGTCATTTTTTTTTTTTTGTAATTAAAAATAAGTGATTCTTCTTTAATTTTTAACGATTTGTGTACGTATTTTTTTTTTAATTGTTGGCATTTTTTAAAGAGAAGTCATTAGTTTTTACATACTTGTGCGGGTTATTTTTTAGGGAAAAAAATTCAAAATATTATTACATAATAATATAAAAACATGTTTGTATCAAGTGACTTTGGCCCGATGTACAGTGCCACATTTGGCCAATCTAGCACGACAAAAATCAAAAAAAAAAGTTCCGCGATTTTCATGATATGTTTGTGTGTTTTATAGAACATTCCTAATAGCACGGAAATAATCATACAAGAACGATAACTCTGTTCGTTACTAACAGGTGGGTGCATAAAGTTGCATCTTGTAAAATCCTGTACCTAGTGTACATTTTTTCGCATAAATTAAATCGAGTTTAAACTGTTATAACTTTTGAACAAAAAGAGATATTTATCTACTCTTTTTTGGTAATTTTAAAGGATATTTAAATGCTTTAAGTCATATCTTTTCTTTTTTTTGAACAAATTTTTCTATTTTTTATTAAATTTTTAACAAAATAAAAAATTTTTAAAAGAAAAATATATATATTTTTTTTTTTTTGATGGAATAGAACTTTTGTTTTTGGTCCGTATTAGTCGCCGGACTTTTTCAGATATATTGACCAATACCCATAGTACTTATTTCAACGGCTAACTTTTGCGACCGCCTGCGACGCCGACTACAGTGGGGCGATATGTAAACCTTGTTTTTACATATTTTTTAAACATATTTTTCAAAAGTGGGCGTGGCAGTTGTCTGACCGCCCCTTTTTTTGTGATATTATTTCTACAGCCAAGTTTAAAGAAATTATAACCAAAATTAAAAAAATTTTAAAAAGTGGGCGTGGCCCTTAACCGTCCTACCCTATTTTTCATAATGTTATTTTCGATGTCAAAACGAACATTTATACCGAATTTCAAGTCAATATAATTAAAATTGGATATTTGTCGTCCTAAATTGGCCAAATGTGGCACTGTGCGATGGGTAGAGTGTCTGGCCAGAATGTAGTTGATTACGGGATCGATTCCCCAAAAATTTTATTAAAAATTTTTAAAATAAAATTCAATAGAAAAATAGTAAAAATAAAATTAATGATTTCGTAGGTAACAATCATTAATTTTTAATATTTTCCTATGTTATTTTTTTCGACTTTTTTGGTAAAAAAAATGAAAGTAAAGTTATTTATTAATGTTCAATGCTATTAATTTAGAAAATTGTATTAACAGTAAAAAATAAATGTTCATGTTTGTTAAAACAAATGAATAATTACGATGATGATTTTCAAATGTTTTATCACTTGTTTTAATATTTTTTTCATTTGTTTTTTCCTACAAAATATTTTGAGTGTAAGCTTGTGTAAAAAAATACATGTGTCCTACACTCCTATTTCGAAAATAATTGTGTCAAAAAATTATGTCATTAACTGTTTGTAGTTTATTTAAAAAATTTTACGTTTAGTCGTTTTTAAAAAAAAAAAAATATTTATTTGATGTTCAGTTGTTATTAATGACTACTTCTGTCCTTTGTTTCAAAAATAACACACTAAAATATAACAATTCAAAACCATTTATAAAATATAAAGACTTTCATTAACATTTAATTTTTAAAGTCATTTATTTTTGTTCTGTAAGTAAAAACTACTGTGTAAGTAATTTTTTTTAAATTGTTGGTATTTTTTAATGAAATATCATTAGTTTGTACCTAAATATAAAAGCATATTTGTATCAAGTGACTTTGGCACGATGGGTAGAGTGTCTGGCCTGAATGTAGTTGATTGCGGGATCGATTCCCCAAAATTTTATTAAAAATTTTTACAAAAATATTTCAATAGAAAATTGTAAAAAATAACCTACGAAATCATTAATTTTTAATGTTTTGGTAGGTTATTTTTTTGGATTTTGTTGGTAAAAATAACAGAACTATCATTAATTTTTAAAGTTTTCGTACGTTATTTTTTTCGAAATTGTTGGTAAAAATGAATGAAAAAAACGTATTTTTTTAATGTTTAATGTTATTTATTTTAGAAAATATTGTCAACAGTAACAAAAAAAATTTGATGTTTGTTAAACCAAATGAATAATTACTGGGATGGTTTTCAATTGTTTAGTCGCTGGTTTTAAATGTGTTTTTCATTTGTTTTTGCCTACAAAATATTTTGAGTGTGCTGCTGGTGGTTACAAAAATTATATAAAAAGTTCAGAAAAAAATTAAATTTGGTAAAATCCACAAAAATCAACAAAAAAACGTCGAAGAAATTAAAAAAAAAAATAATCAGAAAAGATTTCGGAGAGCTAATTAAGAAAACGTAAAAAAAATCAAACTATCAAATAAACTTCAAGTGTAAAGACAAACTAAATATATCCCTATTAGTGATGTAAAGGATACTAAAAAAACCTTGAAAAACCATCAAAACAAAAAACCACAACGCATTCAAGTCGTACTTTTGTTACAACTTGAAAAAAGTATAAAATAAAGATAAATCCAGCATCTAATACAAGAGCAACATTGCATCTACGTGCGGTCATGGAATAGTAACTTGATTTACTACAACCAACTAAAAGACGCACATACACTAACAAATACAAACCCACTATTGAAACCCTTATCTATATAAATAACAACAAATGTTAATGATAGGGATGCCAAACATGATACATAATTTTAAACCGCGGAATTTCGGGAAAAAATTCAAAATAAATTAATTTTAAGAGAAGAATATTTTAACAAGTTTAAATGCAAAAGTCTAGAATCATAATACCTTCTTCAATTCTTTAATATTTTTTAAATGTTCTTTTGGACTAATCCTTATTTTGTTCTTAATTTTTCCTATTTTCATATTTTCTTATTTTTTTTTTTTTTTCCAGATTTTTTCTAATTTTTCTGATTTTATATCTTTCACCTGTTTATCAATTAATTCCTCTAGGAAATGGGAAACATCAAAGCCAATCAACGTAACCTGTCTAAAGACAATAAATATAATCCTGGCAATCCTATCTGCTACTCAAAGCAAAACCTTACAATAACGCAAATAATCAAATAAAAAAATATGTAATAATACTAAGTAGGAGAAGCAGAAACAACTTATTTATATTTAAAATTTTTATCTTTATCTCTTTATATTTTTAACTGTAATAGAAGATATTTTGTTACAAATTGAGTTATACTTACATATTTATATATAGACGAAACAGTAAACTTAAATAGTCACACAGACTGGTATACATTAGGGTGGAGCAAATTAAACTTTTTCGAATTTCGAAAACATCGGGATGGGAAGTATCCTTTCCGGGACGATATTAACACGCAAAAATGTTGGACCTGTACTTCAATGGGTTTGGGTTCCTATTTTGATTTGAAAATAGGAAAGTTCCGACCAAATTATATATATAAGTTTATATTGGGACATTACTGAAAAAGTGTTTTTGGTGAAATTTTGATGAAAACACTTTTTCAGTAATGTCTGAATATTAAGTAATATTTAAAAAAAAAAATAAACAAATTTTTTTTTTAAACTTGTTCGGAATTTTTTGATATTTTTGTGTGTTAACATCGACCCTACAAGGCAACTTTATGACTCCACCCTAATCTACAAACAATACAAACACAGTAACTTTCCATATTATTAGGAATGATTTTAAACCACTGTACCACCAATTTAACGTCATAGATTGCATTTTGAATGAGACCAAAAAAAAATAAAGTAGACTACTGGTAGACCAAAAAACCTTATGAACCGATTTCCTGAAACTTAATAGTGTAGAGCAATTTAGCTGATACCAATATTCTCAAAGTCCCGGCAAATAATTGCGTTCGATATCAGTTATCTCTGTTTTGTATTGGTCATGATCGACATTTTTACCTTGTTTTGCAAAAAAAAAAAAAAAACCAAAAAAAAAACCGGTTCTACCGGTGTTTTTCAATTTAAAAAAACAAAATCGGGTTCTTTAAAAATGTTGATTTTTAAACTATTCGAAAACCGGTTCTTGGAAAAAAGTCAAATAATTATTTACCGTAATGTTAGTCAGGGTTGTTAGATATGGCGATTTCTCGCCAAACGTGGCGATTTTGAAATGTGTTTGGCATCGTGATTTTCAATTTGGCGACATGCCGATTTTTTGGCGATAAAAAAAAATATTGGCGATTCTTAAGAAATTGGCAAATGGATTCTTTTTTATCATTTTAGTGTTTTTTTTCTGCAATTAATATTTTTATTGGGGCATGTTCCATCTAAATGATTTATGTAACTAATAGTCTTGAAATCGATCGAGGATCATGACTATATATGGGGCATTCCATGCACTCAAAATATTTTGTAGGCAAAAACAAATGAAAAACACACTTAAAACCAGTGAATAAACAATTGAAAACCATCCCAGTAATTATTTATTTGTTTTAACAAACATCAACATTTATTTTTTACTGTTGACAAAATTTTCTAAAATAAATAACATTAAACACTAAAAAATTACATTTTTTTCACTCTCTTTTACCAACAAATTCGAAAAAAATAACCTACGAAAACATTAAAAATTGATGATAGTTCTGTTATTTTTACCAACAAATTTCAAAAAAATAACCTACGAAAACAATAAAAATTAATGATTTCGTAGGTAATTTTTTACAATTTTTTATTGAAATATTTTTTTTAAAAATTTTTAATAAAATTTTTGGGGAATCGATCCCGCAACCAACTACATTCTGGCCAGACACTCTACCCATCGTGCCAAAGTCACTTGATACAAACATGTTTTTATATTTCTATAAATAATTTTTTGATTTTTTTTCTACAAAAAAATAACTGACTTGTGTAGGTAAAAACTAATGATATTTCATTAAAAAATACCAACAATTTAAAAAAAAATTACTAACACAAATCATTAAAAATCAAAAGAATAATCAGAAGTTTTTACTTACAGAACAAAAATAAATGACTTTAAAAATTTAATGTTACTGAAAGTCTTTATTTTTTAGTGTGTTATTTTTGAAACAAAGGACTGAAGTAGTCATTAATAAAAACTGAACATCAAACAAATGTTTTTTCTTTTAAAAACGACTAAACGGAAAACTTTTTAAATAAACTACAAACAGTTAATGACATAATTTTTTGAGTGTGCCAAATCGGACACTTTGAACAATTCTTTTTTAGATTTTCCCAATTTGTTTACAGTTTTTAGTACCTTTCAAAAACTCCTTCGTAAAATTTCAGATTTTTTTGATGACCCGTTCAAAAGATATCGAATTTTTAAAAATTGGTAGTTTGCTCCCTTACTCAAACTTCTTTTGTTCATAACTTCTTCAATAATGGTCAAAATTTAAATTTTTTTTTTTTCAAAATTTTTGTTTTTTTACGTACTTTAAAAAAAAAAATCCCAAAAAATTCTTAAAAGCGCTCTAGTATGCGATTTTTAAATTTTAAAATTTAAATCTCATTTTTGAAAATGTTTGTACTCTTCGATTTTTTTGAAATTTTTTTTTGTAAAACTTCTATCGATTCTACAAATTTTTTGCCCAGGAGGATCGTGGATAACGATTATTACTATTTTTTTTTAATTTTTTGAAAAAAATTTATTTTAATTTTCCAATCTTAAAATCATTTTTACTGCTCCAATGGTGCGTCATAGAGGGGTCACTTATAAGACTGACCCCCATTAATTTTTACGTCTTAACATTTCTTTGGAACAAACTAATACCCTATCTCCAATTTCTAAGGGGGCTCCCACACAAAACAACATTTTTTAAAATTTGCTCCAACCGCTCTAACTGCCCTAATAGTTCCCTTAGAGCTACAAAATGTATAAACGACCCACAATATTTTTTTAGTCCAAACATTTTTTCTGAACACACTTACCCTCTATCTTTAACTTTTAAGGCGGTCCCCATACAATTTTTTTTATTTTTTTGTAAATTTGTTTTATTTAATTAGTTTCTACCGGTCCAATGGTGCGTCCGAAACGGGTCATTATTGAGGCCGACTATCATTTATTTTTACCCTACAACATTTTTTTAAAACATACCTACGCCCTATCTCCACTCCCTAAGTAGGCTTCCATTCAAAATTACATTTTTATAAAATTTGCTCCAACTGTTATTTGTATAGGAGCCTACTTATGGAGTGTAGATAGGGCGTAGGTAGGTTTAAAAAAAATGTTGTAGGATAAAACTTAATTCGGGTCGGTCTCACTAATGACCCCTCTCGGACGCACCATTGGACCGGTAGAAGCTGATTAAATAAAACAAATTTACAAAAAAAATAAAAAAAAAATGTATGGGGACCGTCTTAAATATTAGAGAAAGAGGGTAGGTGTGTTCAGAGAAAATGTTTGGACTAAAAAAATATTGTGGTTTGTTCATACATTTTGTTGCTCTAAGGGCACTATTAGGGCAGTTAGAGCTGTTGGAGCAAATTTTAAAAAATGTTTTGTGTGGGAGCTCCCTTAGAAATTGGAGATAGGTATTAGTTTGTTCCAAAGAAATGTTAAGTCGTAAAAATTAATGGGGGTCGGTCTTATAAATGACCCCTCTATGACGCACCATTGGAGCAGTCAAAATGATTTTAAGATTGGAAAATTACAATATTTTTTTTTTCAAAAAATTTTAAAAAGTAGAAATTATCGTTATCTATTGTTATCTCCTGGTTAAAAAATTTGTAGAATCGATAGAAGTTTTACACAAAAAAATTTCAAAAAAATCGAAGAGTACAAACATTTTCAAAAATGAGATTTAAATTTTAAAACTTAAAAATCGCACACTAGAGCGCTTTTAAGAATTTTTTGGGATTTTTTTTTAGAAAGTACTTAAAAAAACAAAAATTTTGAAAAAAAAAAATTGAAATTTGGACCATTATTGAAGAAGTTATGATTAAAAGAAGTTTGAGTAAAGGAACAAACTACCAATTTTTAAAAATTCGATATCTTTTGAACGGGTCATCAAAAAAATCTGAAAATTTACCACGAAGGAGTTTTCGAAGGGTACTAAAAACTGTTAACAAATTGGGAAAATCTAAAAAAAAAAATTTTCAAAGTGTCCGATTTCACATGGAATGCCCCATATACTTTATGGGGTCCTAGACCAATATTTCGAGGTGTTACAAACGAAATGACAAACTTATATAAACCCTCTCTCACTAGAGTGGAGGGTATAAAAATTACAAAAAACTAAACAAAATTGAGTTTTGGAGATTTTAAATTATATAATTAACTGTTTGTAGTTTATTTAAAAAGTATTACGCATAGTCGTTTTTTAAAGAAAAAAAAATCTGTTTGTTGTTCAGTTTTAATTAATGACTACTTCTGTCCTTTGTTTCAAAAATAACACACTAAAAAATAAAGACTTTCATTAACATTTAATTTTTAACGTCATTTATTTTTGTTCTGTAAGTAAAAACTACAGATTATTCTTTAAATTTTTAATGATTTGTGTAAGCACTTCTTTTTTTAATTGTTGGAATTTTTTAATGAAATATCATTAGTTTTTTACCTACATAAGCAGGTTATTTTTTTGTAGAAAAAAAAAAGAATTCAAAAAATTATTTATAGAAATATAAAAACATGTTTGTATCAAGTGACTTTGGCACGATGGGTAGAGTGTCTGGCCAGAATGTAGTTGATTGCGGGATCGATTCCCCAAAATTTTATTAAAAATTTTAAAAAAAAATATTTCAATAGAAAATTGTAAAAAATAACCTACGAAATCATTAATTTTTAATGTTTTCGTAGGTTTTTTTTTTTAGGATTTGTTGGTAAAACTAACAGAACTATCATTAATTTTTAATGTTTTCGTAGGCTATTTTTTTCGAATTTGTTGGTAAAAAAGAATGAAAAAACGAAATTTTTTAATGTTTAATGTTATTTATTTTAGAAAATTTTGACTGTAACATTTTTTTCTAGATTTTTGGCGATTTTTTACATTTATTTTTCCCCAGCTATTATTAATTTTACAAAAATTTATTATTTTTTTAGTTAAAATTTTATTTTATTTTTAACGAAAACTGAACAAAATTTAATATTGACGATTTTTCACATCTGATTTGGCGATTGTGGTAAAAAAAACTGACAACCCTGCTATTAGCGAAAAGGCAAATACATAATTAAATTATTTTTAAATGCGTATGGTTAATATTTATTATTCATAGTGAAATCAAATATCACTCATACGTCTCAGCCTTATTAACTTATCCAAAATATTAATTTTTGTTTGGGTCGTTAAAAAAATAATTTGATAACGGAATATAAATTTTTCAAAATATTTTTGAAATTTTTTATACTCGAACTTGGTAAAAATCGACTTACAAGGGAAGTATTCCAACCATTATAAACCGATTTGCTTGAAGCTTTAAATATGTGTAAAAGAGACGATTCTAAGGTTGGGGTCATATCAGTGTTTAAAAAATTCGTGGACCTTCGGGAAAATTTCGATAAGTCCTTAACTAACAGGAATAACGTCTTGAGCAAAAATACGCCTCGACTTAAATTTAATAAAGATTATTTCGTATTTATATGGATATCGTAGGTCTATGTCTTCACATAAATACTCCTAAAGATTTACACTTTTTCACACACACCTTAATTTTTGCCGATTTAACTTAAATTTAAAAATAGAGTTTTTAAACCAAAACGTACAATAATTTGAACGGCTATCGACGAAGTTAGCAAAAAAAGTCAAGTACTGTAAAATATCTATGTATCATACTGTTGTAGTTAAAGTTCTAGAACAACATAAAACATCAACAGACGAAATAAAAAAAATTTTAAATATCTTCTAAAACAATGAAATTACCTTTAGTAACATTTTTCGGTGGTTCGGTTAGTTTTAGAACGAGAGCGCTAGAGAGACGTAAAATAAATATTTTAACAATGATTGTTAAAAATTTCTGTAGTTTGTTGTTATGATATTATGTTTAAGTTTCAAATTTCTTTTGTCGTTTTCTTGTTATAAAACTGTTGAAATGTATTCTTCTAGCACTTATTCAATGTTTCAATATTTATTTAAAGTTTAAATCATGAAATTGTTGTGTCTCAGATTGTCTGAGAATGCTAAAAATAATAATAATTCATAGAGTAGGTCTGCTAATAAGAGGTTCATGAAAGTTAATATAATTGGGCAGGGGGTGGACTTAATATTATGAGACACGTAAAATACCTGCGAATTTTGTACTCTAGCCCAAAACATTAAATGATTTGCTGAAGATTTGGATGTTCATGCCAAAGCAAAGTTTTTTTAGAAAAAATAATGTTATATTCATTTGCCATTCCATGAAAAATTAATTAAAATATCTGTCCAAGACCCCTTTAAGTCTATATACTATTGAACCATTTCTAAGATAATCTACGAACAAATGAGAATTTTTATGAAAAAAATAGAAAATTTGATGAAGTTTTTGATTAAAAAAAAATTATGGGGAAAAAAATTTATGGAAAAAACAAATTGATGAAAAAAAACTGTAAAAAAAAAAATTGATGAAAAAAAAATTGATGAAAAACAAGTAAGAAAGCTATATTCGGCTGTGCCGAATCTTTAAATACCCTCCACCAATGTAATGATTTAAAAAGCAAAACATTTTGTTGTATTCTTTTTTTATTCATTTATTTCAAACCCACTAAAATGGCAATAATCTCATCCGATCCTACTACTATACTAAAGGTACTTTTTATAAAAGGTACTTTTTATAAAAGGTACTTTTTATAAAAGGTACTTTTTATAAAAGATACTTTTCATAAAAGGTACTTTTTATAAAAGGTACTTTTTATAAAAGGTACTTTTTATAGAGGTACTTTTTATAAAAGGTACTTTTTATAAAAGGTACTTTTTATAAAAGGCACTTTTTATAAAAGGTACTTTTTATAAAAGGTACTTTTTATAAAAGGTACTTTTTATAGAAGGTACTCTTTATAAAAGGTACTTTTTATAAAACGTACTTTTTACAAATGGTACTTTTTATAAAAGGTACTTTTTATAAAAGGCACTTTTTATAAAAGGTACTTTTTATAAAAGGTACTTTTTATAAAAGGTACTTTTTATAAAAGGTACTTTTTATAAAAGGTACTTTTTATAAAAGGTACTTTTTATAAAAGGTGCCTTTTATAAAAATTACTTTTTATAAAAGGTACTTTTTGTAAAAGGTACTTTTTATAAAAGGTACTTTTTATAAAAGGTACTTTTTATAAAACGTACTTTTTATAAAAGGTACTTTTTATAAAAGGTACTTTTTATAAAAGGGACTTTTTATAAAAGGTACTTTTTATAAAAGGTACTTTTTATAAAAGGTACTTTTTATAAAAGGTACTTTTTATAAAAGGTACTTTTTTTAAAGGTACTTTTTATAAAAGGTACTTTTTATAAAAGGTACTTTTTGAAAACGGTACAGAATTTTCTGTACGTACTTGTTCCAGAATGTTTTATTTCACTAAAGGATCCTACATTCTAAATTTTAAGTTTGAATAACCATTATATTAGTAAATAAAAAAAGTACCAAAAGAAGTTTTATCCCCATTTTACCCCCGTAGAATTAACATTGGCAAAACCCGCGCCTTAGTGAATCTTTTTCCGGGAGGTGAACCGACATTGCAAATTTCAATTTTCTAGTACCATTATTTAAGGAAGTATAAAATGTAACAAAAGTACATATTTTTACCCTTTTTACCCTATTAGAATCATCATTGGCAAAACCCTGCCTTATGGGATCTATATTCCAGGAGGTGAACATACAGTCCAAATTTCAAGTCTATGTGACAATTTTTTAAGGAAATATAAAAGGTACCAAAAGTACAGATTTTGACCCTTTTTACCCCCTTAGAATCAACATTGGCAATAATCCAGCCGTACTGGATCTATATTCCAGGATGTGTACATACTGTCCAAATTTCAAGTTTCTATGACCATTATTTCAGGAGATATAAAAAACACCAAAAGTACAGTTTTTTACCCTTTTTACCTCCTTAGAATCAACACTGGCAAAAATCCAGCCTTAATGGATCTGTATTCCGTGAGGTGAACATACAGTCCAAATTTCAAGTCTCTATGATCGTTATATCACGAGATTTAAAAAGTACCAAACGTACAGTTTTCTACCCTTTTTACACCCTTAGAATCAACATTGGCAAAACTCCAGCCATAGTGGATCTATATTACGGGAGGTGAACCTACAGTCCAAATTTCAGGTCTCTAGCTTCAGCGGTTATGGCTGGGCGATGATGAATGAGTATGCCAGTCAGTCAGTCACATTACACTTTTATATGTATAGATTTGCCAGATCTGGGCGATTTTTGCCATAATGTTTATTTCTGTCTTTTTTATTTAACAAAATTTATTTTTTTTAAATGAAAATATTTTTTTGTGAAGAAATCTGAACAAAATTGAATTTTGGCGATATTTTACATCCGATTTTGCGACAAAGCCAAAAAAGTCTGGCAACCCCGTTAATATGACGAAGCAAAAAAACGGACACACACACTCATGATATGCACAAAAAACATCTATAAATGAGAACTTATTAAGATATTTTTTTTTTTTATTACTTAAAGAACTTTTTTCTTAAAGAACTTTTTTAAATTAAATTTAGATATTGTTTTACATATTTTCAACCTTTTTTGTAAAGATTTGTTTCCTTTTTCTCAGTTTTTTTTTTCATTTCCGTTTTCTTTCTTATGTATCACACAAAATATGAGTTAATTTAGGGTTATGTTGAAATCCACTAAGAGTTTTTTTAGTAATTCACTCATAACTTTTAAAATACTTAACCGATTTAAAAAAAAAATACATGAGTTTTTGCCTGGATAAATTCCGCAACTTTTGGTACCCCAAGCGTTTAAATCGGTTTCGGAGTATTGCCAAAAACGTGATTTCAACAGACAGACAGACAGACGGACGGACAGACAGACAGACAGACGGACATTGCTAGATCGACTTAAAATCGATCAAGGATCATGAATATATATACTTTATGGGGTCCTAAACCAATATTTCAATGTGTTACATACGGAATGACAAACTTATATATACCCTCTATCACCAGAGTGGAGGGTATAAAAAATAGCTAATAAAAAAAAAAATGTTTTTTGAAAAATAATTATGTTACGTTTTATTCACCATCTGGTGAAAAACACTTTTATTGACCATTATTGTGAGTAATTATCCAAGTTCCAAGTCGAAGTTTCAAACCTTTTTGGTTTTAAGAAAATGAAAATAGCATTTTTTTTTTATACCCTCCACTCTAGTGATAGAGGGTATATATAAGTTTGTCATTCCGTTGGTAACACATCGAAATATTGGTGTAGGACCCCATAAAGTATATATATTCATGATCCTCGATCGATTTTAAGTCGATCTAGCCATGTCCGTCCGTCCGTCTGTCTGTCTGTAGAAAACACGCTAACTTTTGAAAGACTTTACACAGGCTACTGAAGTTTGGAATATACATTGGTCATTTACCTGGTCACGTTGGTATTGCAATCCAGCCAAATCGGTCCAGTGGTTCAAAAGTTATGAGCAAAAGAGTAAATTTCGGCAAGGGTTTTTCGCGAACTTTCGAGATAAAAAACACGATAACTTTCGAAAGACAATAATGAAACTGCTGAAACGTGGCACGTGTCTTTGCCGTCTGTTTGATATTGAATTTCAGCTCAATCCGTCCAGTGGTTCAAAAGTTATAAGCAAAACCCCGAATTTCAGATTGTGTTTATCTTAAATGTAAACAAGTTTTAAAAGCATTGGTGGTAACTTAACAATGCTTTTCAAACTTGTTTAGTTTTGAAGCAATGCTTTTTAAACTTGTTTAGTTTTAAAAGCATTGGTAACCTAAAAATTACACTCGAAAAAAAGTTTACACTCAAAAAAACTTTACACTTAAAAAAAATTTACACTCAAAAAAAAATTTTTTTTTTTTTACAAAATGTCATTGTTTTGTGTACATACGTACGTGCATTCACTCAGAAATATATTTACAGTAAAAAAAAAACATTACACTCGAAAAAAGTTTTACACTCAAAAAAAAAATAGTAATTTTTCTTTTTTTTTTAATGAAAAAAAGAGTTTTTTACTCAAAATAAAATATTTCTAATCAAAATTGTTAATTTTTTCACGTTAAAAATTTACTTTCCTTAAAAAAAAGGCATTGTGGAGGGTATTGATAGATTCGGCTAAGTCGAATTTAACTTTTCTACTTGTTTTTTTTTTTATAGGCCTAACTATATTAAATTCGAAAGGGTTAAGGTCAAAAATATTACTTTTTCCAAAGTTTAAAATTAATGGTACGCGATCCAAAAGGGTTGGGAACCCCTGGTTTGGAAGAATAATCATTTTGAAAACAAAGACTTTTTGAAATTCCCTTTTCCAAAATTGTAAATAAGAAAGTAAAAATTTAAATTTGGCCTAGTCGAATTCATGGCAAATTTTTTGAAAAAAAGGTTGTTTGGGAAAAAATTAAATTCCTCGAAATAAATTTTTTTGTAAAAAAAAATATGTCCATCCTCGGCCAAACCAACTTTAACCTGAAGTTGCGAACACCCCACTAATATACTTATTTCGACAAAAATTAAAATCGTCATCCAAGTATTTTTTGAAAAAATCGCGGTCAAATGTCAAAAAAATTTACATTTTACGCTTATCTCGAATGCGATGAGAGATATGAAAAAATTACTGAGGACAAAAATTTATACACGGGAAAAATGCAATAAAACTGCAAATTCACATTTTGCAATTGCAACAAGTAAGAAAGTTATAGTCGGTCAAGACCGACTATATGATACTCTACACCAGTGTTTTCCGGAAAATGGGTCCCAAGTCCAAACATGGACCGATTTGATCTATCTTTTGTTAGACCGTTATTTAGTGAAGAAAATAAAAATTTTAGTGGAATTGCTTTATTTTTTGCCGATAGACCGATTGAATATCGGTCGACATTTTCATATGAGGGACTAAGTCCAAAAATGGTCTAATTATAGTCAGATTTGATTAGGTTACTAAAGTACATGTTTAACACCTACACTCAAAAAAATACGTCAGTAAAAAAGTTTGTAAAATTGTTTGTATCCCAACTTTACAACTTTTTTACTAAATTGTACTAAAAAAATATTTTTTTGTAATTCGTTTTAGTAAACTCGCGTTACAAACTATTAATTTTTTACTGATTTTTTAATAATTTTTTCAGTTGATTTTTTAAAAATTTCGTATTAACTTTTCGGTTTTCTTTTTTAGAAAAGTAATGCACTAATGAAATACAAAAAGAAAATGTTATTAAAATATTTGGAAATTAAAAAGAGCATTTAAAAAAAATATATAGTTAGTTATTTTTTTATTTTAATGGTAAAACTGCGCTTTGATGAGTATGAATATGTTTATTATTTTCAATATTGAATTACACTTATTTGTCTGCTTCATTGTAACTACTTTGTTTTCTTTCAAATAAAAACATATATAAAAAAGGGAACAAAATGCAGTAAAGAGAAGATATGCAAAATTCAAAAAAAAACACCGACCTTTTTCAATTCTTTTTTCTTTCTTCTCCACTTGCGGCCCTTTTTTGTTTTACGCTATCTGCGATTTTTTTTTCTTGTGTGCAGTGTACACAAAGGGTTGATTTCTTAATACTCAGAATAGTTTTGGTAATTTTGTGTACTTTTCTTCATGCCTTTCTTTCTATTATTCAGTTGGAAAATAGCATTTAAACTGACAACGTCGCGGAGCGGAAGAAATAAAAAAATGTACAAACAACAAAATATTACAACACAACCAAATGGTAAAGTATTTTTTGTTTAAAATTAACTCTTTTTTTAGGACAATAAATAAAACAAAATTAAAAATGATGAAAGCAGGTAACAACTGTATATTTATGTGTTCCATTTAAATAATATCAATATAATGTATTTTTTATTCTAGAACACCAATTTATTCAACACAATTTTCAAAGCATTTATTTTATGTGGTATGTAATTTATATTTTGTACAAAAAAAAAATGTATTCAATATTTTCTCTTCCATATTTCAGGTAAAAAATTCAAACAAAATCTGACTTGCATTGAAATACTAATGGCGACAACAAGCGCAATACGCAGTTTACATATAGTAAAAAAATACCAAAAATTTAAAATACACAATTTACAATTTTTTTACAAAAAAATTTAGTAATACTAATTTTTTTAGTGTTTTTTGAGATTACTTATTTTTGAAAACCAAAGTTTGTAATGGTAACTGAAAAAGTTATCGGGCACAAATTGAAAACTTTATTAGTAATGGTAACAGACTTTTTTGTAAGGAATACTAACAAATTTTTATGAGTGTACAAATAAAATTTAAATCAAATATTTCCATTTTTAGGAATTTTGAGGGAATTATGTAAATATCGGGAGGGTGGTTTGTATTGGGACTACGAGAAGGACTGACCCGATTACTTTGAAATTTGGAATGATGATTCGTGCATACATGATGATTCGTACCGATAGATGGACAGACGGACGGACATACGTACGGACGGACAGACGGACGGACAGAAGGACGGACAGAAGGATGGACAGAAGGACGGACAGAAGGACGGACGGACGGACATCGCTAAAACTCAAAAAGTAATTCTGAGTCGATCGGTATACTTCAAGGTATGTCTAAGACCAATATTTCGGGTAGTTACAAACATCAGCACAAACTCAATATACCCTGTACCTTAGAGTATGGTCGGTCTTGACCGACTATAACTTTCTTACTTGTTTTATATCTTGAATTCTTATAATTCGCACAAGTTAATTCAAAATTTAATCTTCTCACCATAGAGTAAAGAATATATCAGAGATTTTGATAGGCCCCAAAACAATATGTCACTTTATATAAATTGGTTCTCTTAATGTTTAAGAGAGTTTTTACATGCAATAGCATAGGCAACACTAAGAGAACCAACTTTTTGAGAGAGGAAATTAAATGGTAGCCAACCAACCTGATACCCACTGCTTCTCACTATCAAAATCACTAAAATTGTATTAAATTTCAAACCACACCTTTTGGAAATCTCATCATCTGTAAACAAATAAATCTTTATAGCTCAAATTGCGGAAAATTATATAATTAAGTCAGTTGACTCGTTTGCTACCTGTGTATAAAATTTTGTAAGTAATTGATCCCTAAAGCCCTTAAATACTTTTCAGCCATATATTTGCCTACATACATTCGCACACAGAATCTTTGTATGTATATTCTTCATATTAAACAACCTAGAAATGAAGTAGAAATCACATTCATATCTTACAAACGATTTACTAGAAGATGTTGCAAATGTTGACAGGAGCCAAACATTGATTTATGTTCAAATACAAAGAAAATTTATGTGCGGCAAATGGTGGCAAGGCATGCTTTTCTATTTTAGATGAATAAAAAAAGTAACTTTCTTGTAGTACGTATGTATTTTTGAGTGAATTTAATACGGGAGTTTTTCTTTTCTTATACTACATATTACAATAGAAAAAAAATCAAATGAATTTCGTATTTGAATATGAAATGTCAGCAACATTAGTAATGGCAGACGCGAATAAGGAAATATGCATGCATACTTGTATTACAACTGTAGCATTTAAGCAGTGGCGTTGTATTTTTTTAGAAGCATCTTATATAAGATTTTGTTTCTCAATTTGCGATATTGGAGTTTGCTCCAATGACAATGACAAATATACTGTGGTTGAAGTGCATAAAACATTCGTTTTGCGTTTTACGAGTAAACCACTTTTTATACCCTCCACTCTAGTGATAGAGGGTAAGATATAAGTTAATCATTCCGTTTGTTACACCTCGAAATATTGGTCTAGAACCAAATAAAGTATATGCACTCAAAAAATTATGTCATTAACTGTTTGTAGTTTATTTAAAAAGTTTTACGTTTAGTCGTTTTTAAAAGAAAAAACATTTGTTTAATGTTCAGTTCTTATTAATGACTACTTCTGTCCTTTGTTTGAAAAATAACACACTAAAAAATAAAGACTTTCATTAACATTTAATTTTTAAAGTCATTTATTTTTATTCTGTAAGTAAAAACTACTGATTATTCTTTAAATTTTTAATGATTTGTAAAAGCAATTTTTTTTTTAATTGTTGGTATTTTTTAATGAAATATCATTAGTTTTTTTACCTACACAAGAAGGATATTTTTTTGTAGAAAAAAAATAAAAAAATTATTTATAGAAATATAAAAACATATTTGTATCAAGTGACTTTGGCACGATGGGTAGAGTGTCTGGCCAGAATGTAGTTGATTGCGGGATCGATTCCCCAAAATTTTATTAAAAATTAAAAAAAAAAAATTCAATAGAAAATTGTAAGAAATAACCTACGAAATCATTAATTTTTAATGTTTTTGTAAATTATTTTTTTGAAATTTGTTGGTAAAAATAACAGAACTATCATTAATTTTTAATGTTTTCGTATGTCATTTTCTTCGAATTTGTTGGTAAAAAAGAATGAAAAACCCGTAATTTTTTAATGTTTAATGTTATTTATTTTAGAAAATTTTGTCAACAGTAAAAAATAAATATTGATGTTTGTTAAAACAAATGAATAATTACTGGAATGGTTTTCAATTGTTTATTCACTGTTTTTAAATGTGTTTTTCATTTTTTTGGCCTACAAAATATTTTGAGTGTAAATTCATGATCCTCGATCGATTTTAAGACGATCTAGCAATGTACGTCCGTCTATCAAATCAAAACAAAAAGTAAGTGAGAGTGTTAAATTCGGCTGTGCCGAATCTTTTATACCCTCCAAAATGTAAAAAATAAAAAACAAGTGAGAGTGTTAAATTCGACTGTGCCGAATCCATAATACCCTCCAACATATAAAAAAAATTGCAGGGGAGTTTTTTTTTGGGGGGGAGTCATTGGGAGACACATAAACCCATGCGGTAAATATTTAAAAATTCATTTATTATGCTTTTTGATCTTAAGTAATACAATTTTTATCATAATTTAAAAACATTTTTAATATCCACGCCCACAAGAGGGGGCGGGACTGTATTGTGTTATCTACAGACAGACGGACGGACAGACAGACAGACAGACAGACGGACGGACGGACGGACGGACAGACGGACAGACGGACAGACGGGCAGACGGACAGACGGACAGACGGACCGACGGACAGACGGACCGACGGACAGACGGACAGACGGACAGACGGACATTCATAGAATGTCTTAGAATCGATCATGGATCAATAATATACATACACTCAAAAAAAAAACTGTAAAGTTAGCAAAAAAAGCTTGTAAACCTACAAGAAAATTTGCTGATTTTAAACCCACAATTTTTTTTAGTAAATTTAGCAAAAAAGTTTTGCTAAAAATTAGTTAACTGAAATAATTTTTATTTCAACTTAGTTCATACACATTTGAGGACCCCATTGGGTTCGGACCCAATAGGTCCAGACCCCGATGGGCCTAGACCTAGTTGGGTTCCTTAAAAATCGTCATAGTTTTTGATCCAAAATTTGTGTCCGTTTCGCTCAACCTTGCTTAGTTTTTGAGATACGTGATTTTAGGGGATCACTGGGGTCTTGAGAATTAAAAAACTCGCTAACTTCAAAAATATTACTCGGAGAGCTTTTGGTTATTTTGCGGTCTTGTTGTACGTGTTGGGTATAAAAGGGTATAAAAAAGCACTCGAAAAAAATTTTACACTCAAAAAAAATTTAGTAAATTATTTTATTTTTTTCCAAAATTACTAAAAAGGTATCTGGAACTCCTAACAATTGAAAGGAAGCCGGGGAAAGGAACAACGACTGGTTATCGTAACATTGGTAATACCCAATTAACACCTGAGGTGAAATTTCCTTTAAACAAGATTTCGATCATATGGTAGTGTATAAAATGATACAGTACCATATGATCGATATATCGTTAGAACGAGATTTCACCTCAGGTGTGAATAGGCCCTAAGCCATATAAAGTTAAAAGCATCCTTAATAAAGCTCCTAGCACATTTGGCAGAAAAACAGCTCGGTTAGCCTAATGGGGACGGACTTTTGTACACATGGAACAGACCGACAAATTCTGAAAGTTGGGTCAATCAAAATGCACGTGTCTCCAACTTTTTCTAGATCAATTCGCGTTTTCGCGAAAAACGCCAATAAAAAAAGTTGTGTTTTTCCACAGAAGTGTGAAATAAGTTGAAAAATGTATTAAATCTCCTTGAGAGCTAAAAATTGTTTGAACATGTATTTAGTCAAATTTAGAGACGGTTCTTTTCGTAGATCTTATTAACCCTCTATCTCCCATTTTTAAAGGTAATTTTTGTCCTCATTTGTAATGCTCTCCTAGAAAGCCATTAAATCGTGCATGTAAAGGTTTAAAATGTTCTACAAAAATGTTTTGCATCAAATTTCACTAGGAGTTGTCAAAGGCCAATAATTTGTGCGATGTAAGCAAAATGCTTAAAGAAGTAAAATTGTAAAGTATCTTTGGTTAAACACAATTTAATAAAATATAAAACATTTTACTAACATCTCACGAACTTTTGATCTTTGACAACCCCTAGTAAAATTTGATGCAAAACATTTTTGTGTAACTTTTGAACCCTTTAAAAGCACGATTTAATAATTTTCTAGGAGATTATTTGAAATAAGGACAAAAATTACCCCTAACAATAGGAGATAGTATGTTCCAAGAAAAACACCGCCATTAAATTTTACTGAAGACATCTGTTAATACTATTTTTCTCAGAAGTATATTTACTATTTTTTTCAATTTATTTCATACTTCTTTTGTGAAACACAAATTAACATCATATTTTGTTTTCATTTTTCGCAAAAAACGCGAATTGATTTAAAAAACCTGAGAGACACGGGAATGTTATTTTTATAACCACTTTCTGACCGGGGTGAATTTTTTCTATAGTGCAAACAATATTTTTTTTTTTTTTGCATTTTTTGCGACAACGCGAATTGATCTAGAAAAACTGGGAGACACGGGTATTTTATTTTCGGCCATACTCTCAGAATTTTTTGATTCGGTTCATGCACTTAAAATAATAACTCTGCAAAATACTCTTTATTGACTGTAATCTTAATTCCACAGATATTTGACAGAGTTTTCTGTCAAAATACAGATTTAAAGAAAATACTTTGTATTTTGTTGTGACAAAAAACAAAGTTTCATCTGTTATTTTACTTTTAACTTTGTAATCTTAATTTTACAGGAAATTAACAGAGTTTTCTGCTAAAATACAGATTTAAGCGAAATAGTCTGTATTTTTTTATAACAAAAAAATAAATTTTACCTGTATTTTTACCTTTTTCTATGTACCTTATCTTAATTTCATAGTTAAAAGCAGGGTTTTCTGCAAAACCACCAAATTTTTATCTGTATTTTTTTTTTGAGAAAATGTTAAAAAAATCTTATAAAAATTTTGCAAAATAAAATGTATTTTACTAAACTCTGTAAATTTACAGAGTTTTTTTCTGTAAAATTTTCAGAGTTTTTCTTTGCTAAATGGTGGTTTTTTACCCATAAATTTACTAGAAACTTTGTAAAGTAACGGTTTTTTGTCAAAATCATTTTACAAAATTTCAAAGAAATGTTGCTAGCTGGAAAAGTATGGTGTACTCTGTTAAATTAGCAGAATTTCTGTAATTTAACAGAGTTATTATTTTGAGTGTGTTCACAGCCAAAATTTTAAATTTGTCGGACAGTGTAATTTTGGATTTTTAAAGGTTTTTTTTTGTTTTTAATATGATAATGTTTTTAGGCTGGTGTCTTATTTTTAAAAAAGTTGCAGGACGCCCCCTCAGTTTGACTATATAAGCTAACAATCAACGAAAAAGAAAACAAGAATTACTATTTTCATTTTCTTAAAAGCAAAATTTTAATAACTTGGGTTTGTAACTTGGATAATAATTCACCTCGTGGTGAATAAAACGGTTTTTCACCAGCCGGTGAATAAAAAGAAACATAATTATTTTTCAACAAATTTTTTTTTCATCTAATTTTGTTTTTCATCAATTTTTTTTTTTTTCATCAACTTTTTTTCCATCTAAATTTTTTTTTTTCATAAATTTTTTTTTTCATCAAACTTTTTTTTCATCAATTTTTTTTTTTTTTTTTTCATAAAATTTTTTTTTTCCATCAAACATTTTTTTTATCAAATTTTTTTTTTATAAATTTTTTTTTTTTTCATCAATTTTTTTTTCATCAAATTTTTGTTTCATCAAATTTTTTTTTTTTCATAAATTTTTTTTTTATTAATTTTTTTTATTAATTTTTTTTTTTCATCAAAAATTTTTGTTTTCACCAACATTTTTTTCATCAATTTTTTTGTTTTTTCATCAAATTTTTTTTTTTTCATAAATTTTTTATTCATAAATTTTTTTTTTTCATTAAAATTTTTTTTTCATAATTTTTTTTATCATATTTTTTTTCATAAATTTTTTTTAATCAATTTTTTTTATCAAATTTTTTACTATCAATTTTTTTCTCACCAAAAAATTTTTTTTCATATTTTTTCACAATTTTTTTTTGCATCAAAAAATATTTCTTTTCACGAAATTTTGGATTCATTAAATTTTTTTAACATAATTTTGTTTTTCGTGAAAAAAAAATCATTTTTTTTTTACCAAAACTACTTTTTCACCAAGTCTAAGCTTTTCGCATAAAAATTTTCCATTTGTTTATCAAATGTACATATAACAAGTGAGAGTGTTATATTCTTTGGTGCCGAATCTTTTATACTCTCCCAAATGTAAAAACACTTTTTTGCACTTATTTTTGCACTCACTTACCAAATGTACAGCTCTTTTGGGTTTTTAATGGGGTCCTCGACTGATATATCAATTCGTTTTGCATTGAATAGCAAAGTTATTTTTTATTTTTAAAAATGTATTATTTTTTTTTAAAAAAACTTTGCTTTGGCAAGTTCACCCAAATTTAATGTTTTGGACAAGAGTACAAAATTCTCAGGCATTTTTTGGTTCCATTTTTCTTTGTTTTGTATTCACACAAAATACTATTACACAGTGCAACACCCAAAATCGGAATGGAATGAAACCAAAAGCAAATGAAAGTTGACATATTCCATAACAAACCCCTCAATGCTTTTTTCTAGTTCAGAGCTAGATTTTGTTCTACACGCATTTGAAGTTAGTGCACTTTTGCTATAATTATAATAGTAAATGCTTGAAAACTGTATCAGTGGCGAATGATTAATATTGTAATTGCCTTTAAATAACAATCATACGCAACGGTGTCCAGTGATTTATATTAATAACACAGTGCAACACCCAAAATCGGAATGGGATGAAACCAAAAGCAAATGAAAGTTGACATATTCCATAACAAACCCCTCAAGGCTTTTTTCTAGTTCAGAGCTAGATTTTGTTTTACACGCATTTGAAGTTAGTGGTCTTTTATTATAATTACAATAATAAATGCATGAAAACTGTATTAGTGGCGAATGATTAATATTGTAATTGCCTTTAAATAACAATCATACGCAACGGTGTCCAGTGATTTATATTAATAATTGCCTTCAAATAACAATCATACGCAACGGTGTACATGGTTTATTTTAATAATTTGGCTATTCAGTAAATAGGTACTGGACCGATTGCAGCAAAATTCATACCAGTCATAGCTGAAGTAATTCTGAGCTTAAGTTTGGAAACTGGACCCTACATGTCCAATAAGGGAACCACCAGGGGTCTTTAAAGTTGGACACGTTTAGTACACAAAAACTTAAAATGCTTTAAAATCACCAAAATAAAATCTAGCTCTGACCTAAAAAACAGGCCTTGAGGGTTTTGTTATGGAAAACGTCAGCTTTCATTTGCTTTTGGTTTCATCCCATTCCGATTCCGAAAGTTCGATTTTGTATCACTGTTTTATCATATTTTTAAGCGGTATGTTGAGAGTGTCAGGAATTTTTTTTGCCTACTTGACCAATTTAAAAACAAATATTTAACCTCTTGACAAGGAGCATTACGCAAAATCTTAGGTCTCAATCGTTTAAATCAGTTCAGTATAATTTCCAAAACCTCGATTTCAGCAGACAGACGGACAGACATACAGAGAAAATTTGCTTTCCCTTTTGTCCACCTCTCTTAACTACGCCTTGAACATCTAAGTAAAAGTTGGCTGGAAAATCTATTCTCATTTTTCGGCAATATATTTTATAGTAGATGGAGGATATTTTTCCATTTTTTTTTTTATTTTGCATTTTATTCATGATTTCTTTTCTACACAAAAGTCGTAGTTATTGGAATGTTTTCGTTTCATTTGAATTCCTTTGGCAATAGATTCTAGCCACAATGCAATTTGTCTTCAACATTTGTTTGGCGGTATTCATTTCTTTTAAGATTTTTTTTTCATTCTTTTTCCTTCAAACATAATGCGAATCTATGTGTGTGTAACAGTTTTTCATGACAGCAAAGTATTTGAACTCCTTTTGCCATTGAAGCGGTTTCTCTAATAGTTTTGAGGATTATCATAAGCCAGGATAGAGTAGAGAACAGTGGTGAGTTAAGCATAGACATTGTAGACTGTAGGCAGTTTAAGGTAACTTTGATGATACCAAATACCGACACACACATACTCACCCACATAATATCAGTTTGTAGCCAGGGTATGTGAAAGCTTTAGGGCTTTTGGCCTTTATGGCTTTTCAATACCTCATACAATTTTCTTTTTCTATTCTTGTTTTTTTTTGCGTGTTCTCCTTTTATTTGTATGTTGCAACATTTGTGGCACATACAAGAGCATTGGATTTTTTTTTTTTTTTTGTTGTTATGTTTAATATGTTTGTATAGAGTTTGAGTACCACTTTTTTTTTTGTAGATTCTTTTCCAGATCATCTCCTGTGCTTAGAGTTTCTGTTCCGGGAATTCCCAGAATAAAATACCAGGGAAATCGCATTTATTTGAATCCCAGATTCCCGGAATTTTAAAAATTAATACAATTTTTATTTTTTTTGAGTAAAATTATTTTAGCTCAAGGTCATACTTCTTTTACTAATCGTTATGATGGTATTGTCAAAGTAACAATTTTCAAGAAACTATTTTTAAAGCTTTTTGTTTTAAATTGATTGGTTGGTAACTGTCTTTACAGAAAAAAAAAGTAAAACCAATTTTCTTTTCGACTGGAAATTGTAAAAAAAATCCCGTTGTCCCGGGAAATAAAAAAATCTGGGAAAACAAAAACTCTACCTGGGCTGTATTGAAAAAAGTCACATTCAAAATTGTAATTCTTCAATTACAGTTGACATTTTTTTAGTTGTTTTTTATATTCACATGTATTTCAGCCTTTAGGTTAATGCTGTTTTTGTATGTTTTTTTAAGTTTAAAGAACTTTCATTCTTTTGTTAGCTATTTTAAGCAAATTCTCACGTATTTTTTCTTAATGGTTGTGTGAGCTGATACCAACGGGAGACAATACAAACTCTTGGAAGAGAATGGGGTATTTAAAATTGTTTTAGATGACTTAAAATTCCAATAAATTTAGAAAGGCAATACAAACAGATTTGTCAATTATAATGTATAATAGGGTATCCCGTCAAATTTTAACTTTAGAATTTCGTGTCGTAATAACCGCCAAACGATGGCCACGTAAGAGCTAATTATGGGGAAATTTATGAAAAAAAAATTGAAAGGAAATTGGTCTCAAAAGTTGGAATATGTTAAGTATGTTATGTAAAAAATATTAAATAAATATAAAAACACGATTTTGATCCAATAATGCTGATTAGCATCTGTGGAATAAAATTGTTGATCAGCACTTTTGAACCAAAATCCCGTTTTTATATTTTTTTAATATTTTTTTTTTTAATATAAATATTTAATATTTAATACTTTTGGAACCAATTTGGATAAAACTAATTTTTATGTTTAAAAATCAGCATCTATTAACCAAAATCGCGGTTTTAAAATTTTTTAAATATTTTTCCAATAAAGTACGCAAAATTTCATAATTTTTGAACCGGATTTTGTTAAAATATTCGGAGATGAATTTTGGTCGGAATACGTAATATTTTCCAAACTTTGACCGCTGCACTATAGGAAATTTTACCCATTTTTTGGCCAAAAGTCAAAATTAAAATTTTTGCAAACATTATTTTTTTTCACATTAATATAAAAAAAACTTAACAAAGTAAACAATTCTTTCTCAATTTTTCGACAGAATTGATGTACTGTCACTTTATCAGTAGTTTTTCTTGCAATTTCTTACTTAGTTATAAAATAACGATTGAGAGCAGCGAATTTTGTGATAGCTTCTAACAAAAGTTTTTATATTAAGAATTTATAGTTTTTAAAAACTAAAAAATGGAAAATAATGTCAAAGGTGAGTACTTTAATGATAAATAGTGAAATGTTGGTGAACTCATCTATTAGATCGATTTTATTGGAAAAATTGAAGTGACCTTAAGATGAACTTATTGAAGTATGAATTGGAATTTTATTTTGACTTTAAAAAAAATGATAGCATATGTTAGCTATAAAACCATAAAAGTTCTCTAGGACAATCAATTACCTTCCGAATTTAAAAAATTTCAAGGTCGGATATGTGCAAACTTTTTTTTTATACCCATTTTTCCAGGTGACTACTGAGTGCCAAATTCAGAGTTATTTATTACATGGCGAGAGAAATAAAGCAGAGGTGGATAAGGAGCCGCTATTTCTGACCATTTCTTTTCATACATTGCTGAGAGTGAATGTTTCGAAAACTTTAAACAATATATAAAGGAGGAATTAAGAATATTTTGTTCAAATATAAATATGAAAAGGATTAAAAGTTGTAGGAGTTTGAAAATTTTTGAAAGACAGCATGCTGTTTGGCTTAAAGGCAATACTTGGCTAAAAAAAACTTGAAACGCAGCCTGCCTCCACTAAATCGAAACCTGGGCGACCGCAATTAACTTTTTTGTCAAAATCTGCGAGAAAAAAAATACGAGTTACAGCAGAAATCTCTAAAGATCTAAATAGGGGAAGTTGAGCCCCTAGCTCTTGCATCATCTACGGCTGCCCGTAGTGGCATTTTGAAATGTAGTTGACGACTTGGAACTCAAAAATAAAATTTTTGAATAAAATCCTTATTAAAAAACAGATTTGTTTGACATTTCTTAACATTGTTAAAATAAATTTCTACTGTTATCTTCGAAAGTTAGTGTACACTCAAAAAAAAAAAAATATTGTAAAAACAGTTTAGAAAACCATATAATCTATCAAGGATCTAAAAAATCTTAGATGCGGCAACTTATAACCCGGGAACCCTGTTTGGAACTAATTATTAGGTAATTTTTTAGGTAACTTTACTAATTTTTTTTTTGAGTGTATGAAAACCTTTAAGAGTCACTCCCTCCCTCTAAAGAGTCTTCCAAAAGTCAAATAAAAAAAATCAGTCAAATCGGTCCAGCCGTTTGGCTGTAAATAATTTTGGCCAAAAAAAGGGTAAAATTTCCTATAGTGCGCTGGTTGGTTACCAACTGACCCTCTAAACAGTTTTTCATAAATACATATTCCCATAATATCTGGCCATTGTTTGGCAGATATTACGACACGAATTTCGAAAGTTTCGATTTTATGGGACGCCCTAATGCAATGGTTCTCAAGCGGTGGGTGGCGACCCCCTAGGGGTCGCGGAAGAGTTTCAGGGGGGTCGCAAACAATTTTTTTAAAACCTTATATTTTGGTAAATTTAAAACACATTTTTTATTGTTGTGTTATTAAAATATACAAATACTTTTAGTAAACAAAACATTTTTTTCCATCAGTTAAGGTCCCTCCGTAATCATTGTGCAGTCGTGAATTTCTCGGGATGCCCAACACTTTTTTGTGAAGTCTTTTGGCTTACAATTAGTCTCGGATCTGACAGTTCGTTTTTTTTAACTTTTCGATGCTAATTCCGAATATGGGTTCCAAATTTTTTTAGTACGTTAGGTATTTGAGAAAATTAAAGGCAAAATTCACAAAAACGTATTGTTATGCATTTTAAAGAGCTTTGTTTGTGAAATTTTCGAATGCGTCTGGGATCAGACCACTTTTTTCGATTGAATTTTTAATTAATTCCAAATCTAGATCGGAATTCGATTAATACCAAACATCGGTACATAATTTTGAAAAAAGAACAATCATTACTCCAAATTGGACTTTAAATGCTTTCTTGGTAAACATTTCTTCATTTCTGATCAGGTTTAACTGGAGTTTTTCTTTTATTTTCGGAAATAAAAAATCGATAAAGATAGTAAGTTTCAATATAAAATGCCGTAGTTCGGGACCTGGTTTCCAAATTTTTGAAAAAAATGAGGTTAAGTTCACAAAAATACTGATTTTGTTTATTTTTTAGAAGTTTTTTTACTTGAAATTTTTGGAACGCGTCTGGGATCTGACCACACGGTTTCGATTAATCTTTCAATGTTGCTTTTTAATTTGGTTTCCAAGTTTTTCCATTATTTCATGTTTTTGAAAAAACTGAGGTCAAAGTTCACATTAATAATTTTTTTTTTGTGTTGGGGGGGTCGCGAAAAATTGTACATATTGAAAAGGGGTCCCAATGCAGAAGTAAGTGAGAAGCTCTGCCCTAATGTATGACCAACGTATACGTTTATTTACACTTTAATAAAAAACGCTGAAAAAAATTCATTAAAAACGACATGTTTTTCATATTCTACAAGGAGATTTAAGACAAGAACTAGACAAATTTTTAGATTCTAAAAAAATTTTCGTACATCGAAAAAATCCATGCGAAAACTAACCGAATTCTTTCGTCAAATGTACGAAAGCATTCGTGGTTTCGCACAACGAAAGATATTCGTAAAATATTTAAAAAACCAAAAATGTTACGAAATGTCGGGGAAACATGTAATAAAACTTTGTTTTATTTGTCATTAAAAAAGTTAAGCCATAATCAGTTTAGAAGTGAGGTAATGAAGTAGTGAGGTAGAGCCTTATGTGATTTTTAATAAGAAAAAAGACTGTAGTCTTTTTTTTAAATTTGTGTGTTCTTCATACACATTGAATTTTGACATAAGCGTAAATAGTAGAGCGAGGTAGAGGAATTCTATTCTCAACAGATTTTGTTTACGTCTCTCTACTTTTTATCTGCACTCTTTTTTCTTATTGAAAATCACATAGGGCTCTACCTCACTACTTCACTACCGCACTTCTAAACTGATTATGGCTTTTGGCCTGATTAGCTCAAACAAAAAATAATATAAATACTTACACTCAAAAAAAATCTGGTAAAACGCCTGGTAAAATGCCTTGTGATCCCGTCCTACCAATTTTCCTTGTTTTTTAACACAAAATCGTGTACTTTGCTCAAACGAGAACTACAGTTTTATTGGTAATTTTACAAATTTATTTTCGTAATTGTATTCCACCATTTTGAAAGGTTATTTTACAAAAAAAAACTGTAATTTTACAACAAAGTTTTTATTACCAGGATTCTAGTTGATTTACAAAAAAAACTGTTATTTTACAAAAATTATGTTTTTCGAGGATTTATGATGTTTAACAAAAAACAAACAATTTTTTATTTGTAAATTTTCTATTTTTTAATTTTCCAAGTCCCGGAAAAACTTTTTTTTTATTGAAAAATATTTAAAAAAAAGTTGAAAAAATTTTGAAAAATTTATAACGAGGATTCTAGTTATTTTTTAAAAAAAAAACTGTTATTTTACAAAAATGATTTTATTACGAGGATTTATGTTGTTTAACAATTTTTTTTTTTTTTGTAAATTTACCATTTGGTTTGTAAATTTACCATTTTTTTACCATTTTTTCTTGTAAGTTTACCATTTTTTTTTTTATTTTTGCGGTTTTAAATCAATGTTTTTATACCCTCCACTCTAGTGATAGAGGGTATATATAAGTTTGTCATTCCGTTTGTAACACATCGAAATATTGGTCTAGGACCCCATAAAGTATATATATTCATGATCCTTGATCGATTTTAAGTCGATCTAGCGATGTCCGTCCGTCCGTCCGTCCGTCCGTCTGTCTGTCTGTCCGTTGAAAACACGCTAACTTTTGAAAGACTTTACGGAGGCTCCTAAAGTTTGACATATATGTTCTTCATTTACCGGGTCAGGTTGGTATTGCAATCCAGCGAAATCGGTCCAGTGGTTCAAAAGTTATGAGCAAAATAGTAAATTTCGGGAAGGGTATTTTTCGAATTTACAAGATTAAAACCACTATAACTTTCGAAAGACAATTCTGAGGGGACTGAAGCTTAGCATATATATTTGTTGTTCCCCAAGGCTGTTTGGTTTTGAATTTCAGCAAAATCGGTTCAGTGGTTCAAAAGTTATAAGCAATGCACTGAATTTCAGATTTGTTTCACCTTAAACTGTTGAAAACTCGTTAAACAAGTTTTAATAGCATGGTGAAATACCAGTTTTGTAAAACTTGTTGTTGTTTGTTTTCTTGTCGTGGGGTGCAGTTTAGTTGTTAGACAAGTAAATATTTGTTATTGTTTTGTTATTGTTAGTGTAACTGTATGTAACGGAAAAAAATCAAATAAAGTATGTGTATGATTGAATGTTAATTTGTTTTTGGTTTTTAAAGAAAAGGATGGTAATATAAAAAGAGGAAAATATGTGAAATAGTTTTTTTTTTGTATTACATATATGTAGGTATACAACAACAAAAATATTTTACAAAGTAATTTGTTACTCAAAGAATTTGTACACTAAAAAAAATTTACACTCAAAAAAAAAATGTTACACTCAAAAAAAAAAATTTACACATTATTATTTTTATACCCTCCACTCTAGTGATAGAGGGTATATATAAGTTTGTCATTCCGTTTGTAACACATCGAAATATTGGTCTAGGACCCCATAAAGTATATATATTCATGATCCTTGATCGATTTTAAGTCGATCTAGCGATGTCCGTCCGTCCGTCCGTCCGTCCGTCCGTCCGTCCGTCCGTCTGTCTGTCTGTCCGTTGAAAACACGCTAACTTTTGAAAGACTTTATGGAGGCTCCTGAAGTTTGACATATATGTTGGGTATTTACCGGGTCAGGTTGGTATTGCAATCCAGCCAAATCGGTCTAGTGGTTCAAAAGTTATGAGCAAAAGAGTAAATTTCGGCAAGGGAATTTTGCGAACTTACGAGATTAAAACCACTCAACTTTTGAAAGACAATTCTGAGGGTGCTAAAACGTGTTACATATCTTTGTCGATCCCCAAGTCTATTTGGTTTTGAATTTCAGCAAAATCGGTTCAGTGGTTCAAAAGTTATAAGCAAGGCTCTGAATTTCAGATTTTGTTCACCTTAAACTGTTGAAAACTCGGTAAACAAGTTTTAAAAGCATGGTGAAATACCAGTTTTTTTTAAACTTGTTGTTGTTTGTTTTCCTGCCGTGGGGTATAGTTGTTAGACAAGTAAATATTTGTTATTGTTTTTGTTTTTGTAACTGTAAACTGTGAAAAAAATCAAATATTAGTTTGTTTTTGGTTTTTAAAGACGAGGATGGCAAAATAAAATGAGGGAAATATGTGAAATATTTTTTTTTAACATATACGAATAGGTATAAAACAACAAAAATATTTTACAAAGTAATTTTGTTACTCAAACAAATATTACACTAAAAAAAATATTTACACTCAAAAAAATTTTACACTCAAAAAAAAATGTTTTTTTTTTTAATTTTTAATTTAATTATTTTTTTTTAATGAAATTCACACTCAAAAAATGTTGACAGTCAAAAAATTTTACACTCACAAAAAAATTTGATTGATTAAGAAAAGTTTTACTAAAAATAATATATTTCTAATAAGAATTTGTAATGCAATTTTCTTAGAAAATTACCATCAGATAACATTGTGGAGGGTATTCATAGATATACATGGCCTCGTAAAATCACGAAATTTTTTGGTAACTTTACAAGATTTTTTTTTTGAGTGTAGGTCATTTTTCTGTAGTTAAATTTTTCTGTAGTTAAATTTTTCTATAGGGAAATCTTAGAAGGAGGGGGAAAAGGAAATAATCCGAGATTTTTTTCGAAGTCTGAGAATTTTTCTATTAAAAAAATCTGATAATTGCTTTTACGATGCTATTCTCGTAAAATAGGAGGTAGGTAAAATTCTCGTTAAATTACGAGGATTTCCTTGTAATTTTGAATGCGCCAAAAATTGGTAAAATAACCAATTTTATTGGTAAAAATATTGTTTTAAAACCGGAAAAATAAAAAAAAAAGTGGTAAACTCACAAGAAAAAATGGTAAATATGTTTAAAAAAAATGGTAAATTTACAAAAGAATTTTTTTTTTGTTAAGCAACATAAATCCTCGTAATAAAATCATTTTTGTAAAATAACAGTTTTTTTGTAAATTAACTAGAATCGTCGTAATAATTTTTTCAAAATTTTTTCAACTTTTTTTTTAAATATGTATTTTTCAATAAAAAAAAACTCATCCGATTTCAAAAAAGTTTTCAGCATCATTTAAAGTGTTCCTTCAGGGTCGACATAGGCTAGGTTTCATCGACCACGTCCACTTCTACGCCCACTTATAGCCAAAAACGTAAAATTTAAAAATCTCCACAACTACTTACCCGATTTCAAAATTTTTTTCACCAATACATGCTTGGAATGGTCCTTCATAGTAGACATATAGTGGGTTTCATCGACCTCGCAGATTTTTATGCCCACTTTTGGGCCAAAAACTTAAAATTTAAATATCTATTAAACAACTTATCCGATTTCAAAAATGTTTTCACCAATATTTAGAGTGTTCCTCCTGGGTGGACATAGGCTAGGATTCATTGACCATGCCCACTTATACCCCCACTTTTTGGCAAAAAAAACTATAATTTAAAAATCTCCAAAATTTTTTATCCGATTTCTAAAATTTTTTCATCAATAATACTTGGTCCTTCAGAGTGGAAATGTTCTAGGTTTTATTGACTACGCCATATCTACGCCCACCTTTTGCAAGAAAAACGTAAAATTTAAATATGATCAAACTACTCATCCGATACCAAGAATGGTGATTCAGGGTGGACATGGGTTAGCTCTCATTGACCACACCTACTTCTACGCCCACTTTTGGCCAAAAAACGTAAAATTTCAAAATATCCGAAACTACTCATTTAAAAAATGTTTTCTCCATTATTAAGAATGGTCCGTCATGTTAGACATAGGCTACGGTTCATCTACGTAAAATTTGTAAATATACGAAACTTATTATGTGATTTGAAAAATGTTTTCACCACTATTTAGAATTTTCTTTCAGGGTGAGTTAGGGTAGGTTTTATTGACCACACCCATTCTAAAGATCACTTTGGGTCAAAAGACGTAAAATTTTAAAATCTACGAAGCTACTCATCTAATTTCAAAACATTCTGAAAATGTCCTTTTTGGAAATTCCTATTTTACTGGGGCAAATACGCGCAAAGTAGTGAACTTTGTAACTTTTTCTATCTCCTGCAAAGTTGGTCATAGTAACTTGAAATGTTGGATCCACCAGCCCAAAAAATCATTCTGAAAAAGAACCTTCTGCAAATTTAGATTTAATGGGGATAAGTGTAAATTATTCTAATGTGGTACTTTTTTTTAAGAATGAAGCCTACATGGAACGAAATGAATTGGAATTCAGAACAAAATGGAATAAAATGGGAAACAAATGAATATAAAAGGAAACGAAATGGAATAGAACGGGAAACGAAGAGGAGTGAAACGGGGAATGAAATGGTTTCAATAATTACGATATAAGGGCTCGAAAATTTTCAAGAACATTATTTACCGAAACGAACATGTTTCCAAGCTAAACGAGGATGTTTTAATTTTATTGTTTATTCTAAATAGTTTTTATGAATGACTTTAACGATAAACATTAAATAAAATAAAAATTCTGTAGGGGAGAATTTTAGAAATGGAGACTCAGGCACGTACGCAGGAATTTATTTTGGGGGGGGCCAAAAAATTTTTTTAATTTCGTTTTTTCGCCTCAATGTTTTTGAGCATAATTTTTTTTTGCATTTTTAGAAAACAAAACATATATTTAAAACTTATGGTAAAAAGGAGTCGAATTATTTTTTTTTAAAAAGTGAAAATTTATGCAACTTTTCTTTAAAACTTCTCAAATATACTTTACGCTTAAAAAATTAAAACTGTTTGACACATTTTTAAATTGTTCATATATTTTTTTTTAGAGTTTTTGAATTATAAACCATATTTATGCAGAAAACTTCTAAGAGCATTTTTGGTATAGAAAATTCTCCGATTCTAAGATACGAATTATCGTAATAAAATTAAAGATTTTGAGAAATTTTTTGATAGAATGACTCCTTACTAGAGTTTTTCACGGGAATTCCCGGGACGGGAATTCCCGGGAATTCCCGTAAATTTTCAATCCCGAAATCCCGGGAAATAGAGCGGGAATTCCCGGGAATTTAAATTTCTTTGAAATTGTTGATTTTTCGACTTCTATTGATTATTTTGTATGTGATTTTTTAGAGATTTTATTAAAATTCTCGATAATTGATGGCAGAAACGTACTCAGGGACCAGGAGGGCTTAAAAAGTATTCCAAGAGACCCCTTCTAACTATCAAATGTCATAAAATGTAAGACTTACGAAATGAAAAAAGTCTTACAATATCTTAATCTTCGATAGGATATAATTACAGAACCTGATACTTTTTTCAGAAGCTGAAAATTTTTCTTTTTGTTTCTATAGAAAATATTTATGTCTCTGGACATTATTGTTTTTAAATCGATAAATTGATATAAAATTTGTGTAAGGAATGACTCTGAAATTAACAGGTTTTTCTTTTAGAAACCAGAATTTTGAAATTTTTTAATAATTTTTTTAGGTAAATTTTCTTATAATTTCATTTCTCTGAAAAAACAGTTACATTCAGTTTCAGAGACATAATTGAGAAATTCCTCTGAATCAGGTTCATTAGAGATATTCAGAGTCTTTCTGCCAGCCCTTGCAATGTAGCAAAAGACTACTTCTTTCAAAAAATACATGTATTTTGAAAGCTAATTTTAAAAAGTGCTGTTTTACCACCAGTACCAGGGTTGGCAAGTAAGACTCTGAATACCACTATTGTGTTTTAGAGGCAAAGCTTTGAGAACCAATTGTAAAAATGAACTTAATCGGGGCTATTCCTGTTGTCATAAACGCGTTTAAAACGCGACGAAGGTAATTTTTGGTATTCCTGAATACGTTGGAGATGATACAGACGAAAAACATATGTTTTTTCGTTATCGTCGACATTCGACGTATTCCTCAATTCGTCTTCGACGCCAGATTCATACAATTTTGTTCGACATCTTTTTTGGCGCGTTTTTATAGAAAATTGTGTTTTTTTTAACTAAATCATTAAAACTCATAGAATTTTCTTTTAAATATCAATTAAGTGTTTTATTTTTGTATAAATTATGTAATAAAAATGTCTCCGGCAGAATAAAAACCATGAAAATGCAAATTGCATTTGTTCCCGGACTGTGCCACACAGGGACGGATTTTTGTTTATGGCGATTTTTTTTTTATTTCTGAAGTTTAAAATACTTATTCTTAATTTTTTAATTAAATATATTATAGTAAGATTGAAAATAAATATAAAATATGACCCGCAATATAATTTTAATTAATTTACAATTCATGTTATTTTATATGTTTTGTTGTTTTTTTGTGTTTTGCTAGTGATGACAAAAATTAATCGATATTCCTTCACCGATACCACTGAAGTATTGTAGAATGTGGTGAAACTCGGTCGCCGAAAGTGAAACTCATTCGACGTCGAAGTGATGCGTGTATTTAGAAATAAGGATGAATGATTAATTTTTTTATTAAAACAGATAAAGCGATGTGAAAGAACATATTCCCTTAAAAATACTTTTTAAAAGACTTCGACATATTTAGGACTTTTCTTTTTGTAAAAACTGTGTAACAAAAATTGTTCTTTTATTTCTCGAAACTTATTTTTTTGTTTGTTTTAGAGGTACTTAATAAGGTTTTTATGGTGTTAACAAACATTATAAATAGTGTAATCGCATTCAAAAGGTTTTTCTACATTTTTTTGACAAAAAATTTGGGTTTTTAGTTTTTGCGGGAATTCCCGGGATCCCGGGAAATTTAAAAACGAATCCCGCTTTCCCGGGAAATGAAAAAGTCCGGGAAAAGAAAAACTCTACTCCTTACATTACCAAAAATTTTTTTAGTTTTACACTTTTTGAATAAAAAAACAAGTAGAAAAATTTAATTCGACTTGGCCGAATCTATGAATACCCTCCACAATGTTATCTGATAGTAATTTTCTAAAAAAAAATTAAAAAAATTGCATTACAAATTTTTTATTAGAAATATGTATATTATTTTGAGTCAAACTTTCTTTTAATCAATCAAATTTTTTTGAGTGTACAATTTTTTTGACTGTCAACATTTTTTTGGGTCTGCCATTTCATTCAAAAAAATAATAATGTGTAAATTTTTTTTTTTGAGTGTAACATTTTTTTTTTTGAGTGTAAATTTTTTTTAGTGTACAAATTCTTTGAGTAACAAATTACTTTGTAAAATATTTTTGTTGTTGTATACCTACATATATGTAATACAAAAAAAAAAAAATTTTCCTCTTTTTATATTACCATCCTTTTCTTTAAAAACCAAAAACAAATTAACATTCAATCATACACATACTTTATTTGATTTTTTTCCGTTACATACAGTTACACTAACAATAACAAAACAATAACAAATATTTACTTGTCTAACAACTAAACTGCACCCCACGACAAGAAAACAAACAACAACAAGTTTTACAAAACTGGTATTTCACCATGCTATTAAAACTTGTTTAACGAGTTTTCAACAGTTTAAGGTGAAACAAATCTGAAATTCAGTGCATTGCTTATAACTTTTGAACCACTGAACCGATTTTGCTGAAATTCAAAACCAAACAGCCTTGGGGAACAACAAATATATATGCTAAGCTTCAGTCCCCTCAGAATTGTCTTTCGAAAGTTATAGTGGTTTTAATCTTGTAAATTCGAAAAATACCCTTCCCGAAATTTACTATTTTGCTCATAACTTTTGAACCACTGGACCGATTTCGCTGGATTGCAATACCAACCTGACCCGGTAAATGAAGAACATATATGTCAAACTTCAGGAGCCTCCGTAAAGTCTTTCAAAAGTTAGCGTGTTTTCAACGGACAGACAGACAGACAGACGGACGGACGGACGGACGGACGGACGGACGGACATCGCTAGATCGACTTAAAATCGATCAAGGATCATGAATATATATACTTTATGGGGTCCTAGACCAATATTTCGATGTGTTACAAACGGAATGACAAACTTATATACACCCTCTATCACTAGAGTGGAGGGTATAAAAATCATAAGTGTCATTTTTTTGCTGGGATTTAATTTTAGTATCATATATTTACAAAATGCCTAAAATTATGCTAGAGCAAAATCTTACTTTTTTATAAAAATCGTCGAAAATAAAACTACTCAGTGGTATGGTGTAAACACAGCTTTACGAGTATTATACAAAAATAATATTAAAACTTATATATTTTCTTACTGCTGATTTATTTTGCATATCAAAATATTATTCACCGTTGAGTGTATTGTAAAATATATGGATAAATATCAGCATCGTCCTTTCCACTGTCGCCATAGTCATCATTATAAAGTAATTGGAACAGCACGTAGCAGCAGATATTAATGTCATTATTATTATTAAAAAGGAAGGGACAAAATGATATAAATTTAAAAAGGTACAATATCCGAAATGAGGAAGAAATATTAAAAACGAAAAAAAAAAAAATTAAACAAAAAATGGAAATAAATCGATAATGTTATGGAACATCAGTAAAATATTGCAGTTTAAAAAAATGTATGAAAACTAAAGACATTTATTTTTTGAACCGCGAAGAAAATAAAGGGTTGTCATACCATGACGGAGATTTCATAGAAAAATAATTGGAAAAAAGAAACATCAGCCGTTATCCAATCTCTTATATCAATGACTTTGTATTGAGAAACTGCACTCATATAACAAATCAAGTTGCCACAACTGTAACCGCGCTAACGGTTATAACAACATCACTTCGGTTATGGTAACCGAAATATGGTAGAGGCAACTGCAAAGCGGTTGTAACAACCGAATTGCTGTGGTCACACTCTTAGAAATAAGGTTGGACTATTCACGGTTGTGGCAACTTAATTTGTTATGTAAGTGTGAATTAACTTCTCCTGGAGTTATAATTCCATGTAATTTTGTTTAAAAAAAACTGTATCCCAAAAATAAAAAACAACCTGAATTATCAATCAAATTCCTTCTAAAATTGAATCTTTGTTCTCTCTATCATCATAACTAGTACTGTTATGTTACAGCGAGTATACAAAATATTACAATATTAAAATTTATGTGATTTTAATATGCTTCAAGGGGCTTATGAAATTTTTATTATGTCACATTTATGACTTTATGAGTGTATCACCATCACATCTCTTTTTTTTATGACAAGCTTAACATAACATACCAATTTCCCTTTTAGGAAAACTAAGACATACCGACACCTTTACACCATATTCGCTGCTTGACAATGTCAAAAAAAAAAAAAAAACTAAATTAAGTTTCTAAAAACCAATTTTTCTTATTTTTTTTTTTTGTTTGCCTTTACTCACACCCATACTCATGCAAACATGTCCTTTTATACACACGCATACTCACTGAAACATTAAAACAAAATATGATGATGACGTATTCCTTGAATCAAGAAGAAGTAGAAGAAGAAGACAAAATACACCTTAACAGTAGTTACTACATGCAAACAATAATTTTACATATAAAATGATGTTAAGCCAACCTTTCAGTAAGAGATTGATATGCTATTAAAAATTTAAAATTTCACAAACAACAAAAAAATAAAGAACAGAAAAATTACAAATACATGTGTATTAGTGTGGAATCTATTTGAGACGGATTTTTTTATTAAGAAACAAAAAACACCCAGCAAAACTTAGATTACCAAATAAGGTATAAAATAAGGTATAGGATCTCTTATTTTATACATTGCAGCATTGATGATTTTAACAGGCGATGAGACTCAAAGTAATGCATCCACATTATCACAAAGAATACCAGTAAGGTATAAAATAAGTCATACATTTATAACGAAGAATACGAGTAAGGTGTAAAATATATGCTATTTTATAGGTTACGAGAAATGAATTAATATAGCATACCAGAAGATAATATATAAGGTGGTACGAGTAGTGAAAAAGTAATTTTGTATTAAATTTACTGACGTGATTGTAAGTGAGTGTAAGTAGATAAAATATGCTCGTGAGTGTGTGTCGTTAGAAATTTCCTGTCGTGAGCCCATCTCTAGTTTAAACTTATGCATTTTTTTATAAAATATTTATTTTTTAATGTTATTGTAATGCATTATGCATCCAATTATAAATAATACATTATTTCAAACTTTCAAATAATACATAATGTAACCAAATATAAGTCATCCATGATTAAATGTTTAGAAATAACAAATATGAAATACATTTTTTCCAATAATCATGCATTACGTAGCAAATAATTAGTAATGCATTATTTTTCACTTGAAAATAATACGTTGTGGAACAAATATTTGGTAAGACATTCTAAAATAATGCTACAAAAAAGGTATATACATTACCTGGTAATGTGTTATATAATCACTACCCATTACCAAAGTTTTGCTGGGCAACAATAAAACAAGTGAGTGTGTTAAATTCGGCTATGCCGAAACTTGTATACACTCCAATAGTTAAGAAAACATAAAACTGCAGGTCGTTTTTTTTTTTGGGTGCGAGGGGGGTTGGTGGAGGGAGTGAGGGACACCTTTCCCTCGCAACAAAGGCTTACTTATTCATTTATTAGGCATTTTGCTATATTTTTACAATTTTACATTATATAATTTTTTTATCCACTCCCACAAAAGGGGGCGGACCAAAATAAATTACAATTTCTTATCCCCTGGATCCAAGTGTAGGACTTTCAACTTCTTCCGACATAAAAATGTTTCATTTGCTTAGCAAAATTATTAAAAACCTTTGAAAATTGGATTTATTTAAAGGTTAATTTAGTTCTTAAAGGGGGACTTTTGTTCACTCTTCCGATTTTGACCATTTCAGAGCTAAACTAGCCCAAGACATACTCGTGAAAAACTTTAGTTTGGACTGTATCGTGTCTTCCACATACGAAAGGAGGGGCAGACGGACAGACAGACTGGCATCGCTTGAATGTCTTTAATTTGATCACTGTTCCATAATATAAAAATCTGGACTTAAAAATCTCAAATTTTTCCTATAGAATGATTCTTAGAGCTTTCCTATAGTTGTCTATAAAAAACAAATGAGATTTTCTATCGTGTGTCGCAAATAGATTAGATAGCTATTTCTTCAATCTTTCAAAAGAAAATTATAAAAAAAACAATTAAGAAAGTTATTGTCGGCTAAGACCGACCATATGATAGCCTACACCAAGTCCCAAGTCCAATCATGGACCGATTGGATCTGTCTTTAGTTAGATCTTTATTTGGTGTAGAAAACACACACAGATCAAATTTAGGTGGAATTGGTTTATTTTTTGTCAATAGACCGATTTAACTGAATATCGGTCGAAATTTTTATATGGGGGACTAAGTCCAAAAATAGTCCAATTATATTCCGATATGATTAGGTTACTAAATTGCACGTTTAACACCTAAAAATACAATTTTTATCAAATATTTCCATTTTTATAAATTTTGAGGGAATTATGTGAATATCGGGAGGGTGGTTTGTATGGTTCCGATTCCTTTCAAATTTGGAATGGTGACTCGTTCAAAATTTGTTTACCTGCTAAATTTCTAAGCGATATCTGTTATAATACGGTTATTAGAGTCATTTAAGCCTGATCCAAAGGGGGCGTTTGTATGGGGGGCTAGATCTTAACATAAACCGATTTTCTCCAATTTCAATAGGCTTCGTCCTTGGGCCAAAATATGCTTAAGTTTCAAATTTCAAGTCAATTGATTGAAAATTGCAACCTGTATCGTGCTTAAACCGATAGATGGACAGACGGTCGGACGGACATCGCTAATTCGACTCAAAAAGTAATTCTGAGTCGATCGGTATACTTAAAGGTAGGTCTAAAACCAATATTTCGGGTAGTTACAAACATCAGCACAAAGTAGTGTAGGGTATAATTAAAAAACTTTATACCCTCCAACCACAGTATGGCGGTATACTCACTTTGTCATTCCGTTTGTAACGCATCGAAATATCGGTCGGGGACCCCATAAAGTATATATATTATTGATCCATAATCGATTCTAAGACATTCTGTGAATTTCCGTCCGTTCGTCTGTCCGTCCGTCCGTCCGTCAGTCCGTCCGTCGTCCGTCCGTCTGTCCGTCTGTCCGTCTGTCCGTCTGTCCGTCTGTCCGTCTGTCTGTCTGTAGATGGCACGATACAGTCCAAAATAAAAGAGCTAGCCTCCTGCAATTTGGCATGAATATGTCTTATAGTCCTAGGCAGGTTAAGTTCGTAAATGGGCAAAATCGGCTTAGGGGGAAAAAGTTCCCCCTTGAAGAACTGAACCAACCTCTGAAAAATACACTTTCTTTACATGTTTTTTTTGTATTTTTGTTAAATAAATGAAACATTTGCTATATTTATCGGGATGGGAAGTTGCTCTCAACGTCCCCCCTGACCCCCATCACCCCCCCCCCCCAAAAAAAACAAACTCCCCTGACAATTTTTTTTTTATTTTTTTTTTTACATTTTGGAGGGTATAAAAGATTCGGCACAGCTGAATTTAACACTCTCACTTATTTTTTTTTTTTAATCCAAAACGTTTTTGACTTTTTCTTCAAATTGGGCCCATTTTTTTGACTCAGGTCTTTTCCTTTAAGAGTGGAATATCTATGAAAAAAACTTTTTTTAAACTTTGGAACACTAAAAACGGTTCTTCAATTTGCACTATTAGGCGTGGGATATCTAACCAGTTTTCGATTTCGATCCGCGACAATCGCTATATATTTGGCATGAGCCAAAAAATAAGGGCGGTGGGGTCGGGCCATATGGCCCCTCATCGGTGTCAAAGTTAAGCGTAAAGTGGCAAAAATCCTCATAAAGCCCGACAACTGCCCTAGAATTTCCCCTAGACGGGTGCAATGTGAAACCAACCTCCAATAATTTTCTGCCCCCAACATTTTTCTTGAACATACCTAACCCCTATTTCCACTTCCTAAGGGGGCTCCCATACAAAACATTTTAAAAAAAGTTGGTTCTACCGTTCTAACTTACCCTAAAGTGCCCCTAGTGGAGTCAAATATATGACCGACCTCCATTATTTTATTAATTCCAACATTTTTTGCAAACATACCTACAATGTATCTTTAACCCATAAGGTGATCCCCATACATTTTTTTTATTTTTTTATAAATTTGTTTTATTAAACCAGCTCCTATCGCCCCTACCGTGCCTCCTAGAGAGGTAAAAACTACGACCAACCCATTATTTTTCAGTTACCAACATTTAGTCCGAACATAATAACACCCTATCTCCACTCCCTAAGGGGGCTCCCAAACATTATAAAAACACGTATTTTTAAAAACTAATAAAAAAATATAAAAAAATGTTTGGGGACCCCTTAATAGTTGAAAATAAAGGGTAGAAAATGTTGGATTTGAAAAAATATTGGGGGTCGGTCATACATTTTACTTCTCTAGGGGCACCCTATGGACAGTTAGAGCGGTAGGAGCAAATTTTTTACGAATGTCATTTTGTATGGGAGCCCCCTTAGGAAGTGGAAATAGAGGTTATGTATGTTCAAGAAAAATATTGGGGGCAGAAAATTAATGGTCCGTCTCACAATACACTCCTCCAGGGCAATTCTATGGCAGCTGTGGGGCATTTTGTGGATTTTAACCTCTTTACGCCCAACTTTGACCCAAATGAGGGGCCATATGGACCCACCACACCGCCCTTATTTTTTGGCTCATGCTTTCTTTTTCGAACACATAAAAGTTAGAGGGTGTCCCGGATCGAAATCGAAAACTGGTGAGCTATCCCACGCCTAATAGTGCAAATTGAAGAACAGTTTTTTGTGTTCCAAAGTTAAAAAAAAAAATTCATAGATATCCCAACCGCATCCCACTAAGCGACCCCATAGCTCTTCAAGGAAAAGACCTAAGATTTCATATGAGTCATAAAAAAAGGCACGATGTGACGAAAAATTCAAAAAAGTTAAATTTAAAGTTAGATTTAAAAAAAGCAATTTTTTTTATTTTTTTTATAATTTTTTTTCGAAAGAATTAAGAAATAGCTATCTAAGCCATTTGGAACACATTTTACTAAAAATAGGAGGTAAGAAGTTACATGGATGAGAATAAACACCTCTTTGGCAAAAATGTCAAACTTCGACCCCCTCTAACTCAGAGAGTTCTTAACCGATCTCGTTGATTAACCTTGGTGCAAATTACATCCCGATCGAAAGACATCGGTTTCAAAAGTTGTGTCAGTTGACACGAAAACCCCCATATGTTTTTTCTATGTGACGCATTTAAATTAATGCCACCTTAATGTGTAAACATTATACAAGTAGAAAAACATGTTAAGGTATTTTAACTTTTAAATAAGTAACCTCTATCGTTCATTGGCTTCTGTGTCACAAGATTATGGTAAAATGTCTCGGAATTTCTGATGTTGTACGTACAATTTTTTATTTAATTTTTTTTTGTCATCACTTTAATTTTCATCTTGTTGTTTTACATGAGGCGGTGTTAATGTACTTTTGTGTTTTTACTTCATTAATATGTCTAGCATCATTGACAGGAATTTTACTTTTTTTGGTTACTTTGATTTTATATACATTTCGAAGCGGTACTAGTGACTGGGGAATATGCTAAGTTAGCTAAGGTGTTTGTGATTTATTTAAATTTTTTTTGATTAAATAAAAAATATTTTAACAAAATTAGAAACTAATTTTGAAATCAAAGTCGAAATAATGAAGCTTTTTCCAATCAGGAATCTGAGACATTTTTCTTATAGAAAAAGTCTCAGATTCGGAGACATTTTTCTTATAGAAAAAGTCTCAGATTCGGAGACATTTTTCTTATAGAAAAAGTCTCAGATTCGGAGATATTTTTCTTATAGAAAAAGTCTCAGATTTTGAGAGATTTTTCTTATAGAAAAAGTCTCAGATTCTGAGAGATATTTCTCTAGAAAAATGATCAGTTTCTGAGACATTTTTCTTATAGAAAAAGTCTCAGATTCTGAAACATTTTTCTTATAGAAAAAGTCTCAGTTTCTGAGACATTTTTCTTATAGAAAATGTCTCAGATTCTGAGACATTTTTCTTATAGAAAATGTCTCAGATTCTGAGACATTTTTCTTATAGAAAAAGTCTCAGATTCTGAGACATTTTTCTTATAGAAAAAGTCTCAGATTCTGAGATTCTGAGACATTTTTCTTATAGAAAAAGTATCAGATTCTGAGACATTTTTCTTATAGAAAAAGTCTCAGATTCTGAGACATTTTTCTTATAGAAAAAGTCTCAGATTCTGAGACATTTTTCTTATAGAAAAAGTCTCAGATTCTGAGACATTTTTCTTATAGAAAAAGTCTCAGATTCTGAGACATTTTTCTTATAGAAAAAGTCTCAGATTCTGAGACATTTTTCTTATAGAAAAAGTCTCAGATTCTGAGACATTTTTCTTATAGAAAAAGTCTCAGATTCTGAGACATTTTTCTTATAGAAAAAGTCTCAGATTCTGAGACATTTTTCTTATAGAAAAAGTCTCAGATTCTGAGACATTTTTCTTATAGAAAAAGTCTCAGATTCTGAGACATTTTTCTTATAGAAAAAGTCTCAGATTCTGAGACATTTTTCTTATAGAAAAAGTCTCAGATTCTGAGACATTTTTCTTATAGAAAAAGTCTCAGATTCTGAGACATTTTTCTTATAGAAAAAGTCTCAGATTCTGAGACATTTTTCTTATAGAAAAAGTCTCAGATTCTGAGACATTTTTCTTATAGAAAAAGTCTCAGATTCTGAGACATTTTTCTTATAGAAAAAGTCTCAGATTCTGAGACATTTTTCTTATAGAAAAAGTCTCAGATTCTGAGACATTTTTCTTATAGAAAAAGTCTCAGATTCTGAGACATTTTTCTTATAGAAAAAGTCTCAGATTCTGAGACATTTTTCTTATAGAAAAAGTATCAGATTCTGAGACATTTTTCTTATAGAAAAAGTCTCAGATTCTGAGACATTTTTCTTATAGAAAAAGTCTCAGATTCTGAGACATGTTTCTTATAGAAAAAGTCTCAGATTCTGAGACATTTTTCTTATAGAAAAAGTCTCAGATTCTGAGACATTTTTCTTATAGAAAAAGTATCAGATTCTGAGACATTTTTCTTATAGAAAAAGTCTCAGATTCTGAGACATTTTTCTTATAGAAAAAGTCTCAGATTCTGAGACTTTTGTCTTAAAAAAAATCTCAGATTCTGAGACATTTTTCTTGTGGAAAAATCTGAGGTTCTGGGACATTTTTCTTATAAAAAAAGTCTCAGATTCTGAGACATTTTTCTTATAAAAAAAGTCTCAGATGCTGAGACATTTTTCTTATAAAAAAAGTCTCAGATTCTGAGACATTTTTCTTATAAAAAAAGTCTCAGATTCTGAGACATTTTTCTTATAAAAAAAGTCTCAGATTCTGAGACATTTTTCTTATAAAAAAAGTCTCAGATTCTGAGACATTTTTCTTATAAAAAAAGTCTCAGATTCTGAGACATTTTTCTTATAAAAAAAGTCTCAGATTCTGAGACATTTTTCTTATAAAAAAAGTCTCAGATTCTGAGACATTTTTCTTATAAAAAAAGTCTCAGATTCTGAGACATTTTTCTTATAAAAAAAGTCTCAGATTCTGAGACATTTTTCTTATAAAAAAAGTCTCAGATTCTGAGACATTTTTCTTATAAAAAAAGTCTCAGATTTTCTTATAGAAAAAGTCTCAGATTCTGAAACATTTTTCTTATAGAAAAAGTCTCAGATTCTGAGACATTTTTCTTATAGAAAAAGTCTCAGATTCTGAGACATTTTTCTTATAGAAAAAGTCTCAGATTCTGAGACATTTTTCTTATAGAAAAAGTCTCAGATTCTGAGACATTTTTCTTATAGAAAAAGTCTCAGATTCTGAGACATTTTTCTTATAGAAAAAGTCTCAGATTCTGAGACATTTTTCTTATAGAAAAAGTCTCAGATTCTGAGACATTTTTCTTATAGAAAAAGTCTCAGATTCTGAGACATTTTTCTTATAGAAAAAGTCTCAGATTCTGAGACATTTTTCTTATAGAAAAAGTCTCAGATTCTGAGACATTTTTCTTATAGAAAAAGTCTCAGATTCTGAGACATTTTTCTTATAGAAAAAGTCTCAGATTCTGAGACATTTTTCTTATAGAAAAAGTCTCAGATTCTGAGACATTTTTCTTATAGAAAAAGTCTCAGATTCTGAGACATTTTTCTTATAGAAAAAGTCTCAGATTCTGAGACATTTTTCTTATAGAAAAAGTCTCAGATTCTGAGACATTTTTCTTATAGAAAAAGTCTCAGATTCTGAGACATTTTTCTTATAGAAAAAGTCTCAGATTCTGAGACAATTTTCTTATAGAAAAAGTCTCAGATTCTGAGACATTTTTCTTATAGAAAAAGTCTCAGATTCTGAGACATTTTTCTTATAGAAAAAGTCTCAGATTCTGAGACATTTTTTTTATAGAAAAAGTCTCAGATTCTGAGACATTTTTCTTATAGAAAAAGTCTCAGATTCTGAGACATTTTTCTTATAGAAAAAGTCTCAGATTCTGAGATATTTTACAAATAGAAACAGTCTTAGATTCCAAGACATTTTTCGTACAGAAAAAGTTTTCGATTTTGAGACAAAGACTTTAAGAATTTTTGAAATCTCAGATTTTGAGACATAGAAAAATTTTAACCATTTCTTATATAAAAAAATATCTGTAGCATGCTTTAAAAAACATGTTAGCCGAATTTTGTCTGTCATCTTAATAAAAGTTTCAAGTAATGAGTTAAACAAAATATAATTTTTACCATGTGCATATTTGTATGTCATTGATCCAATTAAAAAATTTGGTATTAATATGATAATTTAAAAGTAATTTAAAAACATGCCTTTTTAATAATGAAATATAAAATTAATTATAATTAAAAGTTAATAATAAAATTTTTTATTAATTAAATTGTTTTCCTCATAACACTTTTTCATTTACTTGTAATAAACATATAATCTGCCCAGTTTCTATAACCCGAAACGGAAATATGAAAATTTCTATAAAATTTTAGTCTAAAAATAAAAAAATAAATGTTTGCATAAAACTAACACCGGAAATCAAACAGCCTCTAAAAGTATTTGTTTGTCGTTTGTATGTATGTGTGTAGTTAGTACTTCCTGATTTGTAACGACTAACCACCATCACCAGTACACTTTACCAACCAAAACCAAACAAAGCTGTAGTATCAATTTTGTCTGTAACTCTCTCATATTGTAATTTTTGTAGTTTCATTTATTTTTCGAGATTTTTTTATTTTTTTTTGCAAATAATTTTTAGAATTTTTGTTATTTTATAGTTTGTAGTTTTAGTTAGTTTGCCTTAAAATTATAAAAACTATTTGCAGATGTTTTTATACCCTCCACTCTAGTGATAGAGGGTATATATAAGTTTGTCATTCCGTTTGTAACACCTCGAAATATTGGTCTAGGACCCCATAAAGTATATATATTCATGATCCTCGATCGATTTTAAGACGATCTAGCGATGTCCGTCCGTCCGTCCGTCCGTCCGTCCGTCCGTCTGTCCGTCTGTCTGTCTGTCTGTCTGTCTGTCTGTCTGTTGAAAACACGCTAACTTCTGAAAGACTTTACAGAGGCTCCTGAAGTTTGGCATATATGTTGGACATTTACCTGGTCAGGTTGGTATTGCAATCCAGCGAAATCGGTCCAGTGGTTCAAAAGTTATAAGCAAGTGAGTGAATTTCGGCAAGGGATTTTCTGGAATTTACGAGATTAAACACACTGTAACTTTCGAACGGCAATTCTGAGGGTGCTGAAGTGTGGCATATATATTTACCGTTCCTTTGGTCCGGTTCGTTTTAAATTTCAGCCAAATCGGTCCGGCGGTTCAAAAGTTATTAGCAAAACCGTAAATTTCAGATTAGTTCACCTTAAATTCACGTGTTGAAAACCCGTTAAACATGTTTTAAAAACATTTGTAAGTCAGAAAAATATTTTACAAGGTATTTTTGTCACACAAAAATATTTTTACACTAAAACAAAAAAAAAAATACACTTAAAAAAAAGTTTACACTCAAAAAAAATTTTACACTCAAAAAAAAAAAATTGGTAAATTATTTTTTTTTTTTTTTTTTCAAAAATTAACAAAAAAAGTTTTTTAACACTAAAACAAAAAAAAAAAAAAATTAGTATTTTTTTTTTTTTCAAAAATTATTAAAAAAAAGTTTTTTTACAGAAAATAAAATATTTCTAACTAAAAAAAAGTTTACACTTAAAAAAAAATTTTACACTAAAAAAAAAAATTGGTAATTATTTTTTTTTATTTTTCAAAAATTAACAAAAAAAGTTTTTTTACACTAAAACAAAAAAAAAAATACACTCAAAAAAAATGTTACACTCAAAAAAAAAAATTAGTAATTTTTTTTTTTTTCAAAAATTAATAAAAAAAAGTTTTTTACAGAAAGTAAAATATTTCTAACCAAAAATGTTATTTTTTTCACGTTAGAAAATTTACTATCACTTAAAAAGGGCATTGTGGAGGGTATTCATAGATTCGGCCAAGTCGAATTTAACTTTTCTACTTGTTTTTTTTGTGGTTGTTTGAAAGGTAAATTTTGGAAAAAAGTTATTACAGTTAAAGAAATTATTTTACAAATGTTCTGTCTCTATAAGATCAACACCACAGGCGGTTCTGGAAATGATACTCGATATTCTAACCGTAAATACATGTATCAAAAGCATAGCAGCAAATTAAGCTCTTAGGTGAAGTGAGTCACAATTTGCGACAAAAATCCGACTTTATCTCACTGCAGACGAACTTTAAGAGAAACTTTGAAATCCAAGTACCGACTAGGGAAAAATGGGCAGCAAACTGAATGGAAATAGGAACGAGTTCAAAGTGCACCTTAAACGACATGAAATCAATGGAAGTTTCGAGACAGATGTACTTGCAATTTATAAAGCATAGTATATGATAATGGTGCGGGACTTCTACCCTTGTGCTATAAACATTTTCGTGAATAGTGTTGCAGCTATGAAAGCCTTAGAATCCAACACGGTCATATTAAGATGCATTAGGAATTGTTTACAATCCCTTTCCAAATTCGTCAGCACACAGTCAAGCTAATCTGGGTCCATGTTCGTTAGGTAGGGCCATTTTTGCACTTTTTTCTCAATATCTTTGGTTCGTTCTTTGAGGTTTAAGTCTGGCCTTAATTTTTTTTTATTTTTTTTTAACAATGATTTTTTTTTTCTCTATATGTGTTTAATCATTATTTAGCCGCAAAGAACTAACCAAAAGTGTAAAAACAGCCCATCCTACTATACATTAGACTGGGTCGGTCATAAAGGAGAAAAAAAGTTCCCATTTTCCACGCTTAATTTTAAGGTTACCTCGAAAAAGTTCCACAGCCAAAGTATTCGATTTTTAGGTCGCGATTTGGTACCACCCAAATCGTTTTATGTTCAATCTTTGACATTTGATGTCCGATCATTTCGTTAGAAAGTCCTCAGCGAGTACTAAATTTTAACTACATCTGGTTTTAACCTCAGAGGTAATCTTCTTATTATGAGTTTTAAAAGATTTGAAAGATAGCAACATTGTAACTGCGCGTGTTGATACATCCGTCCATCTGTCTGTGGAAAGCAAGACACCATCTAAACCAAAAAAGCTGTAAATTTGGTAAGTGAGTGCATTACTTAAGTGCAAAAAAGGTTTTTTTTTACATTTTTGAGAGCATAAATGATTCCGCACAGAAGAATTTAATACGCTGACTTGTTTTTTGTACATTTGTTAAACAAATGAAACATTTTTATATCAGAATTTAAAACTTGGTGAAAAAGTAGTTTTGGAGAAAAAATTAAAAGCAACATTTTTTGATGAAAAACTAAATTTTGAAGAAAAAAAAAGTTTTGATAAAAAAATTTTGGTGAAAAAAAAATTTTTGATTAAAAAAACTTTTTGACGAAAAAAAAAAAAATATTAAAAAAAAAATGAAAAAAAAAATTTGATAAAAAAAAAATTAAAAAATAATTTTTGATGAAAAAAAAAAATTTTCGACGAAAAAAAAAATATGGAAAACTACCTTTAAAATAGAGTTTTTGATGAAAACAAAAATTTGAAAAAAAAAATTTTTGATGACAAAAAAAATTTCATGAAAAAAAAAAAAAATTGACGAAAATAACTTGCTGATAAAAAAAAATTTATGAAAAAAAAATTTTTTGCTCAAAAATAATTATGTTGCGATTTATTTACCATCTGGTGAAAAACGCTTTTATTCACCACGAAGTTGCAAACCTTTTTGGTTTTAAGAAAATGAAAACAGTAAAAAATTTTAATTTCCCCCCATACAAATCGACCTCCATTAAAAATGAGTTTGAGCCCATAAAAAAATACGTGTCGAATTAATTTTCGTTCTAAACTAAATATCCAAATTTCATGAAGATCGGAGGGTGACACCAGGAAGACTAAAGGTGTCCTAAGGACTAAGGTAATTTTTAAAAATCACTTTTTAATACCTGGTTGGGTCCTAAATTGTAGTTTAGTATCTAAAAATTAGTAAGCCAAAATTTGGAGACAATCGGATAAAAATAACTCGTGCCGAAAATGGATTGAAGTTTTAAGACACTCTTATATGATGAAAAACCCCATTTTTTTATAGTTTTTTGAAAAATATTGGTATATGGTATTTTTTGTTAAATTTTTTGTTAAATAATATGAAAATGGTAATAAATTACCTTTCTAAAACGCTTAAAAAAATTCAAATCGGATAAAAAATAAGCATTTTACGCATACATGCCCCAGACCATTGCATGGTTTTTAAAGCCAAAATTTAAAAATGTTCAACATTTTTAGGCAAAAAATAAAAAAAAAATTTACTTTGTCATGTTATTAAATACATGTTATAGATAAAAACTAACAAATATGGTAGTCTAGCTTTTTTTTAATTTGGCGTGAGTACCCAGCAAAAAAAGTGCGGAGTACTTCTATTTGGAGTGCTTTCAAACTATAACACTATAACAAATGTAATGAAATACAACAAAAATAACAAAAAATACAAGAAAAAAACACACAAACCGTTTTTTCTACTCCATAAAAATTTGTTATTCAGCACTTAACTCATTACCTTCCGCGACACTCCCATACAAAAGTAAGTAGGTATTCAGTAGATAACAAGTACTCCGAGCTTTCAAACAACTTCCAACTACTTCCCTGGAGTAGTTCTTTTCTACTGAATATCTACTTACATTTGTATGGAGGTGTCGCGATAGGTAATGAGTTAAGAGCTGAATATCTATGTATTCTGGAGTAGAAAAAACTGTTTGTGTGTTTTTGTCTTGTGTTTTTGTTATTTTTGTTGTATTTCATTACATTTGTTATAGTTTTAAAGCACTACACTGAGAAGTGGTAATGACTTTTTTTGCAGGGTAGTGATATAATTGCCGCGGATTTCAAAGAAAATGTGTTTTTCTATGATAATTTAGCAAATGTAGGGTTCTTACCTTTTAGCTTAGCCAAATCAAAAATCAATTAAATATAAGTAAACGTTTTATAGTTTAACTAGCTCGCCCGCCGGAACTTCGTTACCGGTTATGTTAAATACCGGACAATAGAAGGATCAGGATTACTCTACCGATTTCAAAAAATTACTCATATGTAGTCTTTGTTTTATTCAATTGTGGACGTTTTAGTCTTTCATAAAATAATATTTCATTGAATAACTTTAACAATAAAATTCGAATAATTTCGGATGTACGTTGTCATGGGCGTTCCGGTGAAAAAGATTTTGAATCATGAGTAAATAAATATTTCAGTGAAAAAAGAAATTGGAATAAAAAAAATTTTGGGTAAAAAAACATATAGACAGAAAAAATATGGAGAAAAAAGTTTAATACGAAAAATTTTAGTCAAAAGTATCATTCAATATTGTTCCCCGCTCTATTCCATTTCGTTCCCCGGTCTACTCCATTTCATTTCCAATTCAATCTCCAGCAAGTTTCATTCCTCTCCATATATGTATATATGCGTTACAGAAATTGTGTTTATCTTATAGATATAAAAATACAATTTTACACCACTTGTACCAATTTGGGTACCCCTTTTTACCCTGTTCATCTCTTGGGTGTTATTTCGGATGAAGGATAGGCTTTCTAGGCTTTAATAGCTAGATAGGTACAAATTACCATTTGCCACCTTTTCCACTTAAAATTAAATTTTCTAAAAACCTTTTTTCCTGAACCGTTATTTCAAAAAATATAAGCAGTACCAACCTTACACTTTTTTATGCCCTTTACGACTCTTAGAAACAGAATTTCCAGAAAGTACTTTTTCCAAAATATTTTTTCAATAAAGAATACATCATTCAAGTTTTCACTGCCTAGGAAGGATCATTATTTCAAGAAGTATGAAAAGTATAAAAAACATTTTTCTATACCTCTAGAAACGGAATCTTTTAAAAATACTTTAGCATAGCAGATTATTTTTTTTTTACCGAAGGACCCCACATTCCAAAATTCAAGCTTCTAAGACCATTATAATATGAACAAAAAAAATTAGTACCAAAATTACGCCCCCGTTAGAAACGGATCCTACATTACAAATAGCAATTATCTAGGAATATTATTTCAGCAAATATTAAAAGTACAAAAAGTATACTTTTTAATCCCGTTAAGAAACGAAATTTCCAAAAAGTACTTTTCACAAAATTTTGGTTTTCACCGAAGGATTTTACATCCAAAATTTAAAGTTTATGGAACCATTACGTCAGAAAATATCAAAATAACCGGAAGTACACTTATTTAGCCATTTTACCCTACTAAGAAGCGGAATTTCCCAAAAGTATTTTTTCCAGAATGTTTTTTTTCCCCCCGAATGATCCTACATTACAAATTTCAAGATTCTAGGGCCATTACTTCAGGAAATAAGAACGTACCTAAAGTTTAAATATTTACCCGTTCCACCCTCTAAGAAAAGAAAATTTCAAAAATTACTTTTTCCAAAATTTGCTTTCACTTAAGGATCCTACATTCCAAATATCAAGTTTCTATGATCATTAGGGATGAGATTTCCATGCAAATGCATGTTTTTTGTCGATAGTCTAAAAACGATATCGACCAATTATCTTTCCGAATCAAGAAATTTGCGTTAAAATGGCATTGATTTGTTTTTGCATATTTTGGTGAGAATGCATATTTTTGCATATTTTGGTTTTAAATGCATATTTTGTGCATATTTTCAACTTTTAAGTGCATATTTTTGCATATTTTGACAAAAAATAGCAAAAACACAAATTGAAATTTATATGTTTCAAAAACTAATTAAAATTTTAAAAATTTATTTTGAAAATAAAAAAAAATATTTTTTTTCTTTAAAATTTTTTTTATAGAGTGTCTTAATATCTCAAAAAAATCTTGTTTTTATAAAGTTTTAAATGGAACTATTTAAACCCGGTGTAACTTTTTGCGTTTGAAGAAGTTTTTCCTATGAAAACAAGATTTTTGTTGTACACTTTTTATTTTTTAGTGCATATTTTAAGGTTTTTTAGTGCATATTTTGAATTTTTTAGCGCATATTTTAAGCGCATATTTTCGATTTTTTAGTGCATGAAAATCTCATCCCTAATGATCATTATTTCAGGATACATAAAAAGTGCCATTAGTACTATTTTTACCCCTTGAGAAAAGGAATTTTCAAAAAGTACTTTTTATAAAAGGTACTTTTTTTAGGTACTTTTACTAAAAGGTACTTTTTATAAAAGGTACTTTTTATAAAAGGTACTTTTTATAAAAGGTACTTTTTATAAAAGGTACTTTTTATAAAAGGTACTTTTTATAAAAGGTACTTTTTATAAAAGGTACTTTTTATAAAAGGTACTTTTTGTAAAAGGTACTTTTTATAAAAGGTACTTTTTGTAAAAGGTACTTTTTATAAAAGGTACTTTTTATAAAAGGTACTTTTTATAAAAGGTACTTTTTACATAAGGTACTTTTTCTATAAAAGGTACTTTTTACAAAAGGTACTTTTTATAAAAGGTACTTTTTATAAAAGGTTCCCCCTAAGAAACGCATTTTCCAAAATCTACTTTTTCCAAAATGTTTTTGTCACCGAAGGATCCTACATTCCAAATTTCAAGTTTCTATGACCATAATTTTAAGAAATAAAAAAAAGTACCAAAAAGTACACTTTTTACCGATTTTATCCCCCATCAAATCAAAATTTTCAAAAAGTACCATTTTCATTTGTTCTTTTAGCAAAGGATCCTATATTCCAAATTTCAAGTTTGTATGACCATTATTTCAGTAAATAAAAATAAGTACCAAAAGTACACTTTTTTACCCATTTTACAACCGTAGTCAGCGTTGGCCAAAAATCCAGCCTTAGTGGATCTTTTTCTCGGGAGGTGAACCTACATTGCAAATTTCAAGTTTTTAGGACTATTATTTAAGGAAATATAAAAGGTACCAAAAGTACAGTTTTTTACCCTTTTTACCCCCATAGAATCAACATTGGCAAAAATCCAGCCTTAGGGGACCTTTAATCCGTGAGGTGAACTTACAGTCCACATTTCAAGTCTCTAAGACCATTATTTAAGGAAATATAAAAGGTACCAAAACTACACTTTTTTTACCCATTTTACCCCTTTAGAATCAACATTGGCAAAAACCCAGCCCCAGTGAATATATTTTCCGGGAGGTGAATCTACATTCCAAATTTCAAGTTTCTAGGACTATTATTTAAGGAAATATAAAAAGTACCAAAAGTACAGTTTTTTACCCCCTTAGAATCAACATTGGCTAAACTTCAGCCTTAGTGGATCTATATTCCGGGAGGTGAACCTACATTCCAAATTCTAAGTTTCTAGGACCATTATTTAAGGAAATATAAAAGGTACTAAAAGTACAGTTTTTTACCCTTTTTACCCCCTTTGAATCAACATTGGCAAAAATCCAGTTTTAGTGGATTTTTTTTCCGTGAGATGAACATTAAAGGTGTCCTAACGACTAAGGTAATTTTTCAAAATCACTTTTTAATACGTGGTAGGGTCCTAAATTGTAGTTTTGTAACTAAAAATGAGTGAGCCAAAATTTGGAGACAATCGGATCAAAATAACTCGTGCCGAAAATGGATTGAAGTTTTGGGACACTCTTATCTGATGAAAAAACACGTTTTTTCTAGTTTTTTGAAAAATATTGGTGTATGCTATTTTTTGTTAATTTTTTTGTTAAGTAATATGAAAATGGTAATAAATTACCTTTCCAAAAAGCTTAAAAAAATTCAAATCGGATGAAAAATAAGCATTTTACTCATACATGCCCCAGACCATTGCATGGTTTTTAAAGCCAAAATTTGAAAATTTTCAAAATTTTTAGGCAAAAAAATAAAAAAAAATAAATTTTACTTTATAATTATATTAAATATATGTTATAGATAAAAACTAACAGATATGGTAGTCTAACTTTTTTTTCATTTGGCGTGGGTAGTGATATAATTTCCGCGGATTCCAAAGAAAATGAGTTTTTCTAAAATAATTTAGCAAATATGGGAAACAATTTTCTGTATTGTATTATACGAAGTGAAATACATAAACTCTGTAAATTTTTTGAGAATTCGGGCATCTTTAACCCCTTTTCGTCGAGGTAAAATGACAAATTTGAGACGTTATACTTTTCTATAATACAAAATATCTGCATATATCCGATTTCTCAAAAGTTACAGAATTTACGTTTTACACTTCGATCCGCACAATAGAGCACAAATTTTCAAAAATTTGCTTAATTATTGTAGAAAAACGCATTTTATTTGGAATCCGCGGAAATTTTTTCACTACCCGCGCCAAATAAAAAAAAAGCTTGACTACCATATCTGCACTTTTTAATCTTAAACATGTTTTCAATTTGATCATAAAGTAAAATTAAATTTTTACTATTTTTTTGCCTAAAAATTTTGAAAATTTTGAAATTCTGGCTCTAAAAACCATACAATGGTCTGGGGCATGTATGCGTAAAATGCATATTTTTCATCCGATTTTAATTTTATTAGTCGTTTTGAAAAGGTAATTTAGTACCATTTTCATATTATTTCACAAAAAATTTAACAAAAAATATCAAATACCAATGTTTTTCCAAAAACTAGAAAAAACTAGTTTTTCGTTCTTATAAGAATGTCCCAAAACTTCAATCCATTTTCGGCACGAGTTATTTTTAGCCGATTGTCCCCAAATTTTGGCTCACTCATTTTTAGATACTAAAGAACAATATAGGACCCTACCAGGTATAAAAAGGTGATTTTCGTTTTTAAGGACACCTCTAATGAACATACAGTCCAAATTTCAAGTCTCTATGACCATTATTTCAGGAGATATAAAAAAGTACCAAAAGTACAGTTTTTTACCCCCTTAGAATCAACACTTGCAAAAATCCGGCCTTACTGGATCTATATTCCAGGATGTGAACATACAGTCCAAATTTCAAGTCTCTGTGACCATTATTTCATGTGATATAAAAAGTACCAAAAGTACAGTTTTTTACCCTTTTTACCCCCTTAGAATCAACATTGGCAAAAGTCCAGCCTTAGTGGATCTATGTTCCGGGAGGTGAACATACAGTCCAAATTTCAAGTCTCTATGACCATTATTTCGGGAGATATAAAAAGTACCAAAAGTACAGTTTTTTACCCTTTTTACCCCTTAGAATCAACTCTGTCAAAAATCCACCCTTAGTGGATCTATATTCCAGGAGGTGAACCTACAGTCCAATTTCAAGTCTCTAGCTTCAGCGGTTTGGGCTGGGCGATGATGAATCAGTCAGTCAGTCAGTCACTCACTCACCCTACTCTTTTATATATATAGATTAATATACAGTTTGTTTATTTTAAATTCAAGCAACAAATCTGTTAAAATCTTAAGTCTATCTTAGATTAATTTATTATAGTTTACAAAAGGCTATTTTATTTAACACAACTCATGTGCACTTCACTGGCGAACGTCTTCGCACGTCTTTTCTTTAACACCGCAACTTAATAACTCTCCTACTTAATTGCAACCGCAATCCACTACAACTATTGTCCTCTTTTACTTATTCATTATTGCTTTAGCGAACAATAGAAGAATTGTAAAAGAGGATCAATGATTAGTGTTGTGTAAACACGATTACCCAATTATTTGTCAGTCATTGTCATCCCACACAAATATGGAAAAAAATTTCTGTATTGTACTATACCAAGTGAAAAAAATAAATTCTGTAAATTTTTAGGGAAATAGGGCATCATTAACCCCATTTCATCGAGGTGAAATGACGAATTTGGGACATTACATATTTCTATAATACAAGATATCTGCAAATATCCGATTTCTCAAAAGTTACAGAATTTACATTTTACGCTTCGTTCCGTACAATAAAGAAAAAATGTTCCCATATTTGCTAAATTATTGTGAAAAAAACGCATTTTAATTGGAATTCGCGGAAATTTTATCACTACCGGCGAAAAATAAAAAAAATCTTGACTACCATATCTGTTTTTTTTTAATCGTAAACACGTTTTCAATATTATCATAAAGTAAGATTTTTTTTTTTATTTTTTTGCATAAAAATTTTGAAAATTTTGAAATTCTGGCTTTAAAAACCATACAATGGTTTGGGGCATGTATGCGTAAAATGCTTGTTTTTTATCCGATTTTAATTTTATTAGTCATTTTGCAAAGGTAATTTAATACCATTTCCATATTGTCTTACAAAAAAATTAGCAAAAATAACATATACCAATATCTTTCTAAAAACAAGAAAAAATGGGTTTTTCTTTCATATAAGATTGTCCCAAAACTTCAATCCATTTTCGGCACAAGTTATTTTTAGCCGATTGGCCCCAAATTTTAGCTTTTAATTAATTTAAATAATTTTCGTTTTTAAGGACACCTCTGAGAGAGACTCTCCTTGTTAGTCAAAGTGAGGCAGCATCCTACATCATTTTTAGAATTAGACACCAGCCTAAAAACATTATCACACTCAAAAAAAAAATATTGTAAAACTAGCAAAAAAATGGTTAAAATTAGCAAAAAAAACTGTAGTTTTGGACGTTGCAAAAATTTTGGTAATATTAGCAAAACCATTTTGCTAATCAAAAAATTAGGAAAAAAATGGTAAAATTACAAGAATACCATTTTATTTTGTAAAAAATCAACCTTGTAAAATTATCAAAAAATATGGTAAAATTACCAAAAAAAATGGTAAAATTGAAATAGATAAAAAAAATTGTAATTTGGTAAAAAAAACTGTTTTATTAAGTATTTTTTTTTCTCTGATTAGTAGTTGATTTAAAAATCTAAAAAAAAATTTGCCTGTTTTTGAGCACCACATTCTTTAAATGTAGTAATAGCAGCATATTACTTCAGTTGTTGGATGGTTTCTTCGGCTTGATGGTGGCAGCATCTTCTTTTGCCTTCTTCTCAGCAGCTGTAGTTGCAGTAACTGGACTTCCAACAACATCAAAATCCAAAATGATTTTTTTTTCACTTAAACACTTTAAACAAAAAATTTAAAGAACAACACTTCACTTTTTTTATTTTTTTGCGTCATTTTTTTAGCTTAAGTAGAACAAATGAGATTTGCGTAGTAGTCTACACAAGAAATTTCTTACATTTTCAGGTAAAATTTGTAAAAAATTAACAATTTTTTTTCGAATTTTTCATTTTTTTCACATGTATTTAAAAAAAAAATAAAAAAAAAACTTTTGGATATTGAAGATTAGATATCTAACTATGTGTTAAAATTTAAAAAAAAATAATTTTTCAAAATTATAAACTTTTTATTAACAATTTAGGTGGCAAATTTTAAAAAAATTTCATATAAAATTAGCAAAAAATATGGTAAAATTAGCAAAAAATATGGTAAAAAATACTAAAAATTGTGTAGCCTATTTTTGAGCGCACATGCAGTTGATGGATGGCTACTTTGCTATGGTGTTGGCAGCATCATCAAACTGCAATGATTTTTTTTCACACTAGAACACTTGAAACAATTTTTTTTAAACTAAGAAAAAAAATAAAAATAAAAAGTATTACCATTTCTTTAAGGAAAATTCTAATATTTTTGTTAAAATTATAGTAAAATAAAAAAAAAAAACTAGCAAGAAAATATAGTAAAAATACCAAAAAAATTTTGTATTTTACCAATAGTAAATTGCCAAAAAAACTGTAAAAGTTAAATTTTTACAATTTTTTTTGCTAAAGTTTGGTTGAAGTAAATTACAACACCTTTTACTAATATTTTGACTAAGTTATTTTTTTGACTGCATGTTAAAAAAGGCAATTTCTTGGAAATTCCTCTAAAGCCGTTCGACTAATTTAATTTTTTTTTTACCAAAACTTTGATCACCAGGCGTAACACAGAAAAAAAATGTAATTAAAAAATTCGTAGATTTTATTAAAAAATTAATTAAATCCAGACCAATCACTAAAAATTAAAAATATTTGTATGTCGTTAATTAAAAATAAATAGATATTTAGTTAAATAAAAACTTAATACTATAAACTAAAAAATTTAATTAAAATTAAAAAAAATAATTAAAATTTTAATAATATAAATTAAAAATTTAATTAAAAAAAAAACTTTTGAAACAAATTAAAATTTTAATTGTATTAAAAAATTAAAAAAATATATTAATTTTTTAAAAAATAAATAATTTAAAAAAAAAATTTAAACAAAAAGGTTTAAAAAAATATTTTTTCAAACTTTACCAAATATGTATATTTATTCCGTAAAGACATATGAGGCATTCCACGCCAAATGTCCAGCGAAAAAAAAAAAACATATGTACCGTAAACTTCTGAATAGGTTGTATGGATAGTCCTATATGAAACTTAGAAAAATAGTCAAATTTTTGTCGAGTTGCCTTGATAAAATATTTATCACATTAAAACGGAATGCACAGTGGCCGGATTTTTAATAAATTGACTTTTTAAAAATGGAATATTTCAGAACGGGTTCTGAAAATTTTCCAAAAAAAAAAAAATTAGTCGATAGCCCATACAAAACTATATAAGAATGTAAATTTTTAAGATTGTGCTGCATTCCGTTTCAATATGATAAATATTTAATCAAGGCAACTCGCCAAAAATTTTACCATTTTTCCAATATTTGACCACGCCTCCTAAGCCCAGTTTTTGAAAATTTGAAAACCCTAAAACGCAATTTTTTTAGTTCCATATAGGGCCATCCAAACAACCTATTCAGAAATTTACAGGACACATGTTTTTCTGTAGCGGGAGATTTGGTGTGGATTGCCTCATATACTGTGTTTTTCAATAAGTGGATTTATTTTCAGATTAATCTTATTTTGTTTAAAATAAATATTTTAACATGCCAAAACAAATTTGGAATATTTTCTTCCGTAATTTACGATAAATAAGCAATTTTAATCCGAAAAAATAATATAAAAAATTGGAAAATTAAAAAAGTTATAAATAAATCAAAATTAATCCAAAGTGGACTTATTAAATCCTAAAGTTTAATTGGATTAATTTTGATTTATTTATAACTTTTTTAATTTTCCAAATTTTTTTATTATTTTTTCGGATTATAATTGCTTATTTATCGTAGATTACGGAAAAAAATATTACAATTTTCTTTGGCATGTTAAAATATTTATTTTAAACTAAATAAGATTAATCCGAAAATAAATCCACTTATTGAAAAACACAGCAATAGTCAGTGAGACAGTTTTATAAAGTTAGGTATAATTATTTTATATACATACACATAAAACTATAAACAAAATGAGAATTCAAAAACCTATATGAGAAATAAAAAACTTTCAACAAACTGTTTATACTTCTGTATTTGTTTTATTAAGTAAAACAATGCAAGAGATAAACACATACTCGCACACACGTAACAAAACAAAACCAAAAAAAAAATAAAAAATAAGTAAAGCCAAAAATTTAATTAAACAATTAATTATATTAATTAAATATTTAATTAATATTAAACTAAAAAAACAATTAAAATCTTAATTTTAAACAATCTATATACATTACATATATAAAAGAGTAATGTGACTGACTGACTGATATACTCATTCATCATCGCCCAGCCCAAACCGCTGAAGCTAGAGACTTCAAATTTGGACTGTAGGTCCACCTCCCGGAATATAGATCCACTAAGGCTGGATTTATGCCAATGTTGATTCTAAGGGGGTAAAAAGGGTAAAAAACTGTACTTTTGGTACTTTTTATATCTCCTGAAATAATGGTCATAGAAACTTGAAATTTGGACTGTATGTTCACCTCCCGGAATACAGATCCAGTAATGCCGGATTTTTGCCAATGTTGATTCTAAGGGGACAAAAAGGGTAAAAAACTGTACTTTTGGTACTTTTTATATCTCCTGAAATAATGGTCACAGAGACTTAAAAATTGGACTGTATGTTCAACTCCTGGAATATAGGTCCAGTAAGGCCGGATTTTTGCCAATGTTGATTCTAAGGTGACAAAAAGGGTAAAAAACTGTACTTTTGGTACTTTTTATATCTCCTGAAATAATGGTCACAGAGACTTGAAATTTCGACTGTATGTTCAACTCCTGGAATATAGATCCAGTAAGGCCGGATTTTTGTCAATGTTGATTCTAAGGGGGTAAAAAGGGTAAAAAATTGTACTTTTGGTACTTTTTATATCTCCTGAAATAATGGTCACAGAAACTTGAAATTTGGACTGTATGTTCACCTCCCGGAATATAGATCCAGTAAGGCTGGATTTTTGCCAATGTTGATTCTAAGGGGCTAAAAAGGGTAAAAAAATGTACCTTTGGTATCTTTTATATTTCCTTATATAATGGTCCTAGACACTTGAAATTTTGAATGCAGGTTCAGCTCCCGGAATATAAATCTACTAAGGCTGGATTTTGCCAATGTTGATTCTAAGGGGTAAAAAGGGTAAAAAACTATACTTTTGGTACCTTTTATATTTTCTTAAATAATGGTCCTAGAAACTTAAAATTTGCAATGTAGGTTCACCTCCCGGAAAAAATATTCACCAAGGCTGGGTTTTTGCCAATGTTGACTCTACGGGGGTAAAATGGAAAAAAGTGTACTTTTGGTACTTTTTTTAATTTACTCAAATAATGGTACCTTTTATAAAAAGTACCTTTTATAGAAAGTACCTTTTATAAAAAGTACCTTTTATAAAAAGTACCTTTTATAAAAAGTACCTTTTATAAAAAGTACCTTTTATAAAAAGTACCTTTTATAAAAAGTACCTTTTATAAAAAGTACCTTTTATAAAAAGTACCTTTTAAAAAAGTACCTTTTATAAAAAGTACCTTTTATAAAAAGTATCCTATAAAAAGTACCTTTTATAAAAAGTACCTTTTACAAAAAGTACCTTTATAAAAAGTACCTTTTACAAAAAGTACCTTTTATAAAAAGTACCTTTTATAAAAAGTACCTTTTATAAAAAGTACCTTTTATAAAAAGTACCTTTTATAAAAAGTACCTTTTATAAAAAGTACCTTTTATAAAAAGTACCTTTTATAAAAAGTTCCTTTTATAAAAAGTACCTTTTATAAAAAGTACCTTTTATAAAAAGTACCTTTTATAAAAAGTACCTTTTATAAAAAGTACCTTTTATAAAAAGTACCTTTTATAAAAAGTACCTTTTATAAAAAGTACCTTTTATAAAAAGTACCTTTTATAAAAAGTACCTTTTATAAAAAGTACCTTTTATAAAAAGTACCTTTTATAAAAGTACCTTTTATAAAAAGTACCTTTTATAAAAAGTATCTTTTATAAAAAGTTCCTTTTATAAAAAGTACCTTTTATAAAAAGTACCTTTTATAAAAAGTACCTTTTACAAAAAGCACCTTTTATAAAAAGTACCTTTTATAAAAAGTACCTTTATAAAAAGTACCTTTTATAAAAAGTACCTTTTATAAAAAGTACCTTTTATAAAAAGTACCTTTTATAAAAAGTACCTTTTATAAAAAGTACCTTTTATAAAAAGTACCTTTTATAAAAAGTACCTTTCATAAAAAGTACCCTTTATAAAAAGTACCTTTTATAAAAAGTACCTTAAAAAAAGTACCTTTTATAAAAAGTACCTTTTTGATAAGTACCTTTTATAAAAAAAAACTTTGTAAAAAGTACCTACTATAAAAAGTATGTTTTGTTAAAAGTACCGAAAGTACACTTTTTGTTGCTTTTCTATTTCCTGAAATAATAATCATAGAAACTTGAAATTGGAAAAGGTTCCAAAAAATATAATGGTCACAGAAACTTAAAATTTGAAATGTAAAATCCTTCGGTGAAAAAAAAAGATGTGGAAAAGTACTTTTTGGAAATTCCGTTTCTTAACGGGGATAAAAAGTACTTTAAATATTTGCTGAAACAATGATCCTATATAATTGAAATATGGAGTACAGGATACTTCGGTGAAGAAAAAAATCTGGAATAGGTACTTTTTGGAAATTCCGTTTCTAATGGGGGTAATAAAGTGTGCTCTTGGTACTTTTTTTGTTCCTATAATAATGACCTTAGAAGAAGGAGATGGAATTGGAAATGAAATGGAGTAGAACGGGGAACAAAATGGAATAGAGCAGGGAACAATATGGAATGATATTTTTTACTCAAATTTTTCGTGTTTCGTGGGATAAAAAGTACTTTTAATATTTGCTGAAACAATGATCCTATATAATTGAAATATGGAGTATAGGATACTTCGGTGAAGAAAAAAAAATTCTGGAATAGGTACTTTTTGGAAATTCCGTTTCTAATGGGGGTAATAAAGTGTACTTTTGGCATTTATTCACTCAAAATCCAAAATCCCGACATAAGGGCTCGAAAATTGTCAATATATTTTTCCCCCGGAACGAACATGATAACATACCAGCGAAGTTATTAAAATTTTATTGTTTAAATTATTCATTGAAATATTTTTTTATGGAAGACTTAAACGTCCACAAGTAAATAAAACAAAGACTACGTAAGGGAATTTTTTGGAAATCGATAGAGTAATCCTGATCCTATTATCCAGTATTCAACACAACCGGTAACGAAGTGCCGGGATGGTAAGCTAGTTAATTATATTACCCACCAAAAACTACTGCTTCGCCGTAAGCAGCTTTGTAAGGGAATGATGAGTTGACATTCCCTTACAAACCTGCTTACGTATGGCATGATATTTGGTCGCAATGTCCCACTTTAGAGCATTTCATCCGAGCGCTCATTTCAGCGCAATAAAAATGTAATGAAATCATACCTTCTTGGAAGCTTACTAGGTGCATTTTAGCAAGCATATTGGATGCTCAGAAATCATTGCTCCAATAAAGCACAAAAATAATGTATTACTTTCACTAAAGTTTGCATGCCTGAAAAGTTTGTATGAAGAAAGTGCTCCTCGTAAGCACACAAATAATACTACAGTTTTAATGTCTGAATAGTGTTAAGTCGAAACTTTTGTTTTCACTTTTGCACATGCGTACACTTCCATTCACAAAAAAACAGAACATCAATTGAATTGAAAATATATTTTTTTATTGCGTCATCCAAATTTTCGTTTTGCTGTTTGATGCTCGTAAGTCGTCGTATAATTTATAGTTTTTTTCGCTCTGCCTTACGGTAGTGCATACTAGATGCACTACTGTAAACGAATGTATTTAAAAATGTCTGTTTATATTCGTAATTTATCGCAAAATTTATATCTCTATCTCTGCCTTACAGTAGTGCATCTAGTATGCACTACTGTAAGGCAGAAATATCTACGTGCTGAAGACGAAGCGCTTGTGTATGCCAGAAAAATTATGAACTGCTTTCAGAATTTCGATTATTTTTTGCTGGGTAATTACAAATTTAATTGATATTAAATTAAATTAAATAGCAATTAAAATTTTTATTAAAATAACATACACGATATTATTTTCTGTGTACTGGGTAATTTGATCGGATTGACCCCAAATATGTGCCACGTAAGTTTAGGGCTTAGGAAAATAAAAAATTTCCCGGACGTTCAAAATCGGAAGAAAAACCAAACATTTTCATTTATTACATGCATTTTTGTTTAAGTGTAAAACAACCATTGTACCATCTTTATCTAACTTTAACCACAAAAGTCATAACATATTAAATGCAAAAGTTTTTAGACAAATTCGGGTTAGAACTTGACTACATATACCAACAAACAAACACACACACAGAGACACAGTTATATCAATGCACAATACAATCACTCCAAAAACCTAAGAGGAACAAGCCTAAACTATAAAGGAAATTCATTTGAGATATAGAATTGCATTTTCTAAATAGAACACAGGTGCAAATTGCTACAAATGAATAATTTGTGTTGAATATTCAACTCATTTTTTAGTTTTTTTTTGTTTGTTTTTTGTTCTTTTGCTATTTGTTGGATGCTGTTGGATGTGAAAACATTCAAAATAGTAAGAAATATGAAATGAATAATATGACTTTCGTTCGGTATGGTTTGATTTGAAAATGGAAAACATTAAAAAGTAATTGCGGCTAAAAATCATTTGAAAGCCATTTGCCAAATTCATGTACTCGATTTAAATGAGAAAATGCATGATGATGCAAAAGTTTTTTTCTGTTTTTTTTTTTCATTTCCTCGAAAATTGTATTTTTCATTTTATACATTGCTACGTGCAATAACTAACAAATGAAAAATATTAAATGGGCGATTACATTAACAGATAAACACAACGATGACGATGAGCGTATAAACTGCATATAACTTTAGCATTAGTGCGGTGTGTAAATTATTTAGGGTGGCTCTTATCTATTACACTGTGCAACAAGAAAAATGAGCCTCAATGGCCTTAATGCCATACACCTAAAGAAAAATGCTTCATCATATCAATGATACGATTTCATCACTTGTTGTCATCGATTTTGATGACGAATTTCATCATATTGATGAAGCATTTCTTTAATATGATGAAATCAAATGCCAATCATGTTTTTCTTTTCCCGGACTTTTTCATTACCCTGGAAATCGGGATTAATTTTCGAATATACCGGGATCCCGGGAATTCCCGCAAATATAAAAAAAAAATCACATTAATGAGATCAAACTATTACAAAGATTTACTAACGCAAAAAAATATATTGAACAATATATCCTTAGAACTTAAATATAACTGATTAAGAGAAAACTGAGAATTTTTTCCCCCCAAAAAAAAATAAAAATAAATAAAAAAAATTCATAAAGAAATTTTCAATCCCAAAAATTAACACAGAAAATATTCATAACGAAAGAACTATCTATGTTTTTGTTTAATGACCAATATATGTTTAATTTAATTTTTAAAAGGGGTTACCTTACGGGCTAATTACACCGTCCGACACACTTTTGTACACATGGACCGGACCCGAAAATTCTGAAAGTAGGTCCAAAAAAAAAATACCCGTGTCTCCCAGTTTTTCTAGATCAATTCGCCTTTTCGCGAAAAACGCAAAAAAAAAAAAAAAATTTACAATGTAAAAAAAATGTTCGCTTTCCAGAAAGTAAGGGCTCAAAATAACATTCTTGTGTTTCCCGGTTTTTCTATATCAATTCGCGTTTTCGCGAAAATGCATTTTTTTAGCACACTTGAAAAAATTTACTACATTCCGAAAATAGGGCTTAAAATATAATATTGTTCTAGTTTTTCCATATTAATTCACGAAAAATGCAATTTTGAAAAAATGTATTGAATTATTTTTTATAAATATAAAACAAAAATATAGTACATGATTTACAGTAGAATTACGGTCCTTATACAAAAATTGCTAAAAAAATAAAATTCTCGTGTCTCCCAATGTTTTATGTATCTAATCGCGTTTTCGCGAAAATGCATTTTTTTGAACACTTAAAAAAAATTTACTACATTCGAAAAGTGGGACTAAAAATTAAATATTCACCTAATTTTTTTAAATTAATTTAGAAAAAATGCAATTTGAAAAAATTTATTGAATTATTTTTATTTTTATAAGTATAGAATATAAAATTTGACTTAAATAATATTATGAGTTTGCAAGTGTGCTAAAAAGAAAAAAATATTTTTTTTTTCACAAATTTGCAAATTGATATGAAATAACTGACACATAAATGCGAGTGTGCTAAAAAGAACAAAATATTTTTTTTTAAATTTGCGAATTGATATGAAATAACTGAGACATAAATGCTTAGATTTAAACCCAAATTTTTTTTAACAGTGCAAAAAAAAAAAAAATTTTTAGCGTTTTTCGCGAATACGCGAATTGATCGCGAAAACCTGAGAGACATGGTTGTTTTTTTTTACCCCACTTTCTGAATAGCATAATTTTTTTCTATTGTGGAAACTTTTTTTTTTGTTGCATTTTTCGCGAAAACGCGAATTGATCTAGAAAAACTGGGAGACACGGGTATTTTATTTTTGGCCCAACTTTCCGAATTTTCGGGTCCGGTTCATGTGTACAGCCAAAAGTTGCAATTTGTTGGACGGTGTTATGGTCAGCTATTTGTTTCTAGAACTATCAGTTTTTAAACGAACATTTATTCAAAAAGGAAATTTCAGAGACCTCCGATTAGATCTCCTGTATCGATATAACAAGTAGAAAAGTTAAATTTGACTTGGCCGAATCTATGAATACCCTCCACAACGCCCTTTTGAAGTGATAGTAAATTTTCTAACGTGGAAAATAAAATTTTTTTCATTAGAAATTTTTTCGTTAGAAATATTTTATTTTGTGTTAAAAAACTTTATTTTTAGTAATTTTTGAAAAACAAAAATAGTTTACAAAATTTTTTTTTGAGTGTAAAATTTTTTTTTAGTGTAAAATTTTTTTTGAGTGTATTTTTTTTTAAGTTTTAATGTAAAATATTTTTAAGTAACAAAAATACGTTGTAAATTTTTTTTGTGACTTTCCAATGTTTTTAAAACATGTTTAACGGGTTTTCACACGTGAATTTAAGGTGAAACTAATCTGAAATTCACGGTTTTCTAAATAACTTTTGAACCACTTGATCGATTTTGCTAAAATTCAATACCAATCAGACCAGGGCAACGGAAAATATATATGCCAAGCTTCAGCAGCATCAGAATTGTCATTCGTAAGTTAGCGTGTTTTTTATATTGTAAATAAGCAAAAAACCCTGGCCGAAATTTACACTTTTGCTCATAACTTTTGAGCCACTGGACCGATTTTACTGGATTGCAATACCAACCTGAACAGGTAAATAACAAATGCTAAACTTAAGAAGTCTCAGTAAAGTCTTACAAAAGTTAGCGTGTTTTCTACAGACGGATAGACAGACGGACGGACATCGTTAGATCGACTTAGAATCGATCATGAATATATATGGGGCATTCCATGTCAAATCGGACACTTTGAATTTTTTTTTTTTTTGATTTTCCCAATTTGTTTACAGTTCTTAGTACCCTTCGAAAACTCTTTCGAAGGGTACTAAATTTTCAGATTTTTTTGATGACCCGTTCAAAAGATATCGGATTTTAAAAAATTGGTAGTTTGATACTTTACTTAAACCTCTTTTACTCATAACTTCTTCAATAATGGTCCCAATTTCAATTTTTTTTTTTCAAAATTTTTGTTTTTTTACGTACTTTTTAAAAAAAATCAAAAAAAAATCTTAAAAGTGCTCTAGTATGAGATTTTTAAGTTTTAAAATTTAAATCTCATTTTTGAAAATGTTTGTACTCTTCAATTTTTTGGAAATTTTTTTGTGTAAAACTTCTATCGATTCTACAAATTTTTTGCCCAGGAGGATCGTGGGATAACGATTATTACTATTTTTTTTTAATTTTTTTAAAAAATTTTATTGTAATTTTCCAATCTTAAAATCATTTCTACTGCTCCAATGGTGCGTCATAGCGGGGTCATTTAAAATACCGACCCCCATTAATTTTTACGTCTTAACATTTCTTTGGAACAAACTAATACCCTATCTACAATTTATAAGGGGGCTCCACACAAAACGACATTTTTTAAAATTTGCTCCAACCGCTCTAACTGCCCTAATATTGCCCTTAGAGCAACAAAATGTATGACCGACCCACAATATTTTTTTAGTCCAAACATTTTCTTTAAACACACCTACCCTCTATCTCAAATTGTTAAGGCCGTCCCCATACAATTTTTTTATTTTTTGTAAATTTGTTTTATTTAATCAGCTTCTACCGGTCCAATGGTGCGTCCGAGAGAGGGCATTAGTGAGACCGACCCCCTTACAAAAATGTTGTAGAGTAAAAATAAATGGGGGTCGGTCTCACTAATGACCCCTCTCGGACGCACCATTGGACCGGTAGAAGTGATTAAATAAAACAAATTTACAAAAAATAAAAAATATTGTATGGGGACCACCTTAACAATTAGAGATAGAGGGTAGGTGTGTTCAGAGAAAATGTTTGGAATAAAAAATATTGTGGGTCGGTCATACATTTTGTTGCTCAAAGGGCACTATTAGGGCAGTTAGAGCGCTTGGAGCAAATTATAAAAAATGTTGTTTTGTGGGAGCCCCCTTAGAAATTGGAGATAGGGTATTAGTTTGTTCCAAAGAAATGTTAAGATGTAAAAATTAATTGGGATCGGTCTTATAAATGAACCCTCTATGACGCACCATTGGAGCAGTAGAAATGATTTTAAGATTGGAAAATTACAATAATTTTTTTTCAAAAAATTTTAAAAAATAGTAATAATCGTTATCCCACGATCCTCCTGGGCAAAAAATTTGTAGAATCGATAGAAGTTTTACACAAAAAAATTTCAAAAAAAATCGAAGAGTACAAACATTTACAAAAATAAGATTTAAATTTTAAAACTTAAAAATCGCATACTAGAGCGCTTTTAAGAATTTTTTGGGATTTTTTTTTTTTAAAGTACGTAAAAAAACAAAAATTCTGAAAAAAAAAATTTAAATTTGGACCATTATTGAAGAAGTTATGAGTAAAAGAAGTTTGAGTAAAGGAACAAACTACCAATTTTTGAAAATTCGATATCTTTTGAACGGGTCATCGAAGGGTACTAAAAACTGTAAACAAATTGGGAAAATCTAAAAAAAAAAATGTTTCAAAGTGTCCGATTTGACATGGAATGCCCCATATATAACCTTAAATTTGACAATTTTATCATTATTTGTTATTTTTTATAAATCCACGCCCACATAATGGGGCGGGACAAAAAAACACAAAATTTTTTAATCTACTGGGTCCAAATTAGGGCTTCCAATCGGGATTGGTTTTTCTGAATCCTGGGATACGGGATTAAAGAAAATTCTTTCGGGATATTTTGAATGAGTTTTCGTAATTTTTTGCATATTTTGGTTGTGGATCTAAATGAATGCCTGAAGAAATATATACGAATAGTTGTGTAAAGTAGACCAAAACTTAACTTGCAAAATTAACTGCCACCTTAGCACATAAAATCATATTCAAATTTTAGATCATGATTTTCATCATCATCCATTTATCCATTAGTATTATATGTAGGTATAGGGATATATATGTATATTCATAAATCTGTGCACTCATATTAGATGTAATGTGTAATTTACAGTTACAAATTGTGCCAACTTTTTTGGAGTGTAAAAGTGGTTTTGGCTCAAACTATTTAACATATTTTTTGTTGATTATAAATGTATGTTCCTAACTTGGCAGTCCATACGCTACTCATACATATACTTTTTTTTTAATATAAAAACTGTTCTGTAACATTCCCAAAAATATTCAACAGAAACAACAAGGACTGTGACATGTTTCTATCTACATGGAAGGGAGGCTGATGTATGTTGTGCCAACAGCTGTTGTTATTGTCGGTTGGTTGATGATTTTTCAATTCAAATTTCAAGATGAAATTGAAGGAGTTAATTCTAGTTAAAAATAATTACAGGAAAGGTATTAACTAAATATATTTAAAAAACTTGGGATAAATACGAGGCATACTAAAGGAAAATTGCAAAAGTTAAATATCGTATAAACAATATCACATTCTGAAGAGATCAAGTATTTTTCGGATGTTTAACTTCAATATCGTAGGAATTTCATAAGGAGTTCAAATTGGTTTAACGACAGGAACTAGTAGAGGAACCACATTACCGACCCGTCAATCGAAAGGGGAATTTAATAAAGAATAAATTCTATTAAAGTTTTGTTGTCTAGCTTACAACTTTTGGTTGAACATAAGTTTTCCTTTTTTTTTTGACAAACCTTTGTTTTATCATTTGTGCCTATTTATGTTAGATTTAGCATAGTTGTCGTCCAGTTTGTCATCACAGTTCTGTATAAATTTTTTGGGGTATATGTTAATTTGGATATTTACACCATGATGCTTGTTTTTCAAAACATATGACAAATGAAAGGTTTGTAGAAACGTTGGGGGAGTCAGTTATGAAATAATAAATAAGCCAGTTTGCGAAGTTTAAAAAAAATAAAAATTGTTTCTAAATAACTTTAGCGCACGCTAAAAGAATTTTGTTCATTCCATCAATAAAATTCTATATTTATTGCATACAAAATGTAAGTGAAAATTAGTTAATGAAAAAAAAAATACGAAAACAAATTTTTATTTTTCTCAAGGGGAACTTTTTTCCCCCTTTGAGAGGTATGTATATTCGTGCCAATTTAAAGGGATCTAATTGAACGCTAAAAATTATGTTCCGAAGTTTAACACAGAATTTTATGGTGATTCTTTTCTTACCCAAATTAATCGCTATCGTTTAAACATTTTTTGGTTTCTCAGATTGTGAAATATTTTGCATATTGAAAAAATCTAAGATTCCTAAATATATTTCGTATAAAAAAAAAAATCAGATTCTAGTCAGAGAACGAAGCCGACATGAAATTGTCGGCGGCGGCGGCGGCTTAGCATAAAATCTATCGGCGGCGGCTCTTAGCCGGCTGTAGCCGAGAAAAGGTATATGTGATGATCCCCCATCGATCTAAAGACGATCTAACGGTGTCTGTTCGTCTGTCTGTTGAAAACATGCTATCTTTCGAGAGACATGATAGATGCTGCTGAACCTTGTCAAATACTTATATTTGCAACTATTCTTGCCAGCTTGGTATTTAATGCCAGCAAAATCGTTAAGACCAAAAGTTAAGATAAACAAGTGAGAGTGTTAAATTCGACTGTGCCGAATCTAGTATACCCTCCAACGTTTAAAAAAAAATAAAAAAAATAAAAAATTGCAGGGCCGTTTTTTTTAGGGGGGGGAGTGCTTGTTGAGGGTTCTTGGGGACACCTTCTCTCTGTTCAAAAATGTTTACAAATTTAATTACTATGCTTGTTGTACAAAGATATACTATTTCATTATTATATAAATCATTTGCTAATATCCACGCCCACAAAAGGGGATGGAACATTAAAAAAGTAATTTTCAAATCCCCTGGGTCCAAGCCCAAGAATTTGAACTTTTTCAAGCATAAAAATGTTTCATTTGTTTAACAAAAATACAAAAAATCCTAAAAAATTTACCTTTTTTCATGGGTTGGTTTACTTCGTCAAAGGGAAACTTTTTCCCCCTTGGTCCGATTTTGCCCATCTCCGAACTTAACCAGCCTATGAACATAAGACATATATGTGCCAAATTTCAGGAGTCTAGCACTTTTATTTTGGACTGTATCGTGTCTTCCACAGACGGACGGACGGACGGACAGACGGACAGACGGACATCGCTAGAATGTCTTAGAATCGATAACTGATCAATAATATATATACTTTATGGGGCCCTAGACCGATATTTCGATGCGTTACACACGGAATGATAAAGTGAGTATTAGAGGTGTCCTTAAAAACGAAAATCACCTTTTTATACCTGGTAGGGTCCTATATTGTTCTTTAGTATCTAAAAATGAGTGAGCCAAAATTTGGGGACAATCGGCTAAAAATAACTCGTGCCGAAAATGGATTGAAGTTTTGGGACATTCTTATAAGAACGAAAAACTCGTTTTTTCTAGTTTTTGGAAAAACATTGGTATTTGATATTTTTTGTTAAACTTTTTTGTGAAATAATATGAAAATGGTACTAAATTACCTTTTCAAAACGACTAATAAAATTAAAATCGGATGAAAAATAAGCATTTTACGCATACATGCCCCAGACCATTGTATGGTTTTTAGAGCCAGAATTTCAAAATTTTCAAAATTTTTAGGCAAAAAAATATTAAAAATTTAATTTTACTTTATGATCAAATTGAAAACATGTTTAAGATTAAAAATAGCAGATATGGTAGTCAAGCTTTTTTTTTATTTAACGCGGGTAGTGATAAAATTTCCGCGGATTCCAAATAAAATGCGTTTTTCTACAATAATTAAACAAATTTTTGAAAATTTGTGCTCTATTGTGCGGATCGAAGTGTAAAACGTAAATTCTGTAACTTTTGAGAAATCGGATATATGCAGATATTTTGTATTATAGAAATGTATAACGTCTCAAATTTGTCATTTCACCTCGACGAAAAGGGGTTAAAGATGCCCCAATTCTCAAAAAATTTACAGAATTTATGTATTTCACATCGTATAATACAATACAGAAAATTGTTTCCCATATTTGCTAAATTATTTTAGAAAAACTCATTTTCTTTGGAATCCGCGGAAATTATATCACTACCCACGCCAAATGAAAAAAAAAGTTAGACTACCATATCTGTTAGTTTTTATCTATAACATTTATATAAAGTAAAATTTATTTTTTCTTATTTTTTTGCCTTAAAATTTTGAAAATTTTCAAATTTTGGCTTTAAAACCCATGTAATGGTCTGGGGCATGTATGCTTAAAATGCTTATTTTTCATCCAATTTGAATTTCTTTAAGCTTTTTGGAAAGATAATTTATTACCATTTTCATATTACTTAACAAAAAAATTAACAAAAAATAGAAAATACCAATATTTTTCAAAAAACTAGAAAAAAACGTGTTTTTTCATCAGATAAGAGTGTCCCAAAACTTCAATCCATTTTCGGCACGAGTTATTTTTATCCGATTGTCTCCAAATTTTGGCTCACTCATTTTTAGATACAAAACTACAATTAAGGACCCTACCACGTATTAAAAAGTGATTTTGAAAAATTGCCTTAGTCGTTAGGACACCTTTAGTGAGTATACCCCCATACTGTAGTTGAAGGGTATAAAAAAACTTAAAGTCTCAGATTAGGAGACATTTTTCGTGCAGAAAAAGTCTTAGATTCTGAAATACACATTATTTGTATAGAAAAAGTCTGAGACAGTTTTGGTATAGAATAAATCTCATATTCTAAAACATTTTTTGTATAGAAAAATTTCATATTCTGAGATATTTTTTGTACAGAAAAAGTCTCAGATTCTTAGACATTTTGGTAAAGAAAAAATCTTAGATTCTTATACTTTTTTCGCGCAGAATATGTCTTAAATTCTGAGACATTTATCGTAAAGAAAATGTTATAAAAAGTCTCACATTCTGAGATATTTTTCACACAGAAAAAGTCTTCGATTCTGATACAGTTTTCGTTAAGAAAATGTATCAGATTCTAAGACATTTTTTGTATAGAAAAAGTTTCAGGTTCTATGACATTTTTCATATAAAAATTGATTCCGACACTGAACAATTTTTCGTATAAGAAAAATTTCAGATCCTGAGACATTTTTCGTATTTTTACATACATTTTTCGTAAAAAAAGTTTCAGAAATATTTAGTATAGAAAAAGATTTAGATTCTGAGACATTTTTAATATTAAAAAAGTCTCAAGTTCTGACACATATTTTGTATAGAAAAAGTATCGGAAGTTGCAGATTCTAAAACATTTTTTTTACAGAAAAAGTCGCAAATTGTGAGACATTTTTTGTATTGAAAAAAGTAACAGATTCTGATACATTTTGTGTCAAAAAAAATAATAATTTGGAACCAGTGCAGTGATAAAATATTTTATGCATTTTTACCATGATAGTTAACTATTAATTTGTGGATAGAGGGTATGAGTAATATAATTTTTTTTGAATCCCTTTAAGGGTTTTCTATCGTTATATTGCTTATTTGGTCAATTCATAAATCTTTTTAGCCCACTGTAATGTTTATGAATGCATTTAAAATTTATAAGAATGTGTAAATAAGGCATTTTATTAAAACAGAAATTTTAAATGCATATGCACATTTGTTCATGCTGAGTTTGTGTATGTGTGTCTGTGTTGGAGAAAATTGTTAAACATTTTTCTCTTTATATTTTGTGCAACGTTTCGACAATTTAACAACCCCAACTAACCACCCACCTTTTAAAACTTGCAAATTTACCATATGAAATCCAACAATAAGCAACATTAATACCAAAATCCCGCAGCAACAACAGCAACTTAGATGCATAAAGAGTGGTAAATATAAATTAAAACAAAAAATAATGAAGATTAAACTTTACCTATCTTGACTAAGAAAACGGGTTTTTTCTATGTTTAAGAATAAAAAAACCCTTCATTTGTTCTCTTACCCCTCAGCTACACCTTCTATAATTATGTGGACATAAAGCAACAAGCACACACAAAACAATAACAAATTTTTGTTTGTTGATATTGTTTTCTGTATGTTTGTTGTTTTATGTTAACATTATTATGGAAGGTAGCTGATGGGTTTGATCTTTTCATAAAGGAAAAAAAAACTCCAATTTAATTTTTTTTTTTAAATCGGACTACTTTGTAAATAGGATTAGTCTGCGGCGCTCTGAGATCAATGTTTTGCCTTTTGGCAAATTTAAAAAAAATATATATATATAGAAGAATTCCAAAATTTTTGACTACAAAAAAAACACTTTTTCGGCCTTACCTATTTCAATTGTCTTAAAAATTGGTAAATATATTCTTCTGATTTTTGTTGAATTTCGGTTTTTGTTATTTAGTCAAAATTGTTAATGGTTCGCGTTTTATCGCTGTTCAAAGTTGGTATTTTGCAACTTTTGTATGATAAATACACAATGTTTAAATAATCATATCTTTAGAAATAAAGCGCAAAATATTGGTTATGTCCTGTACTTAAAACAGAATTTTGAAAAAGGATGGGATGCTTTGCAAAAAGGATATTGAAATTAAAAAAATGTCCTTAATTTGCAAATATCTCAAAATGCGTATCTTTAATTTTCTTGTATTTTTTTGCACATATAGCCCAAAATGTACCTAACAATATATGCAAATCCCAAATTGGGGTGATAAGCGGTTTAATTGTGAACGCGGTTTCATGAAACGCCTTATTGATTTTTGTTAATAACTCTCGTTTACAAATGAAAAACAATTTCTGCGCACTAACCGCGAATAATTTTTTTATATGAATTTTTGATCGCTAAACTCAAAAATTTCATTAAAACAACATTTCGCAAATACATTTTTGTTTAATGAATTTTTTAGCGTTTTTTGGAGGTATTTTGACTATTTTTCTTATATCTTAAGTTCTGTTTATCTGATCTTCTCGCAATAAAAAACAAATTAAAGACAAAAAAGTTTCCAACAAATCCTACATTCATCATTTTTCCATCAGTTCATAGCTTTACACGCAAATAATTTTTTTTAACCGTTATTTGGAGGTATTTTGACTATTTTTCTTATATCTTGAGTTCCGTTCATCTGATCTTTTCGCCATAAGAACCAATTTAAAGAAAATCAAATTTCCAACAAATCCTTCATTCATTATTTTTATATCAGTTTTTAACTTTACGCGCAATAGGCAAACAAGGAAAAACTATTTTTTTATTAACAAAGCTCATTTTTAAAAAATTTTAAAAAACAGAAATCAAAAAAAATTACAATTTTTTTTTTTATTTTATTATGTATGTTCATATAATTTGTGATAAATTCGGAGTAAACCTTTAGATTTTCGTCAAATCAACTTTATTATATTTCTAAATGTTCAGGCTTTGCAGATAAATAAAAAAAACGTAATTAATTGCAAAGATTTCTATTTCTTGACCTGTTTTAAATGATTTGTTAATCAAAAAACTTATTTTAGTCATATGTTTGAATATTGAGCGGAAAGCTTTGAACTGATGGAAAAATTATGAATGTAGGATTTGTTGGAAATTTGATTGTCTTTAATTTGGTTCTTATTGCGAAAAGATCAGATGAACGGAACTCAAGATATAAGAAAAATAGTCAAAATACCTCCAAATAACGCTAAAAAATTTATTTGCGTGTAAAGCTATGAACTGATGGGAAAATGGTGAATGTAGGATTTGTTGGAAATTTGATTGTCTTTAATTTGGTTTTTAGTGCGAGAAGATCAGATAAACAGAACTTAAGATATAAGAACAATAGTCAAAATACCTCCAAAAAACGCTAAAAAATTCATTAAACAAAAACGTATTAGCGGATTGTTCTTTTAATGAAATTTTTGAGTTTAGCGGTCCAAAATACATATAAAAACATATTCGCGGTTACTGCGCAGAAATTGTTTTTCATTTGTAAACAAAAGTTATTAACAAAAATCAATAAGTCATTTCAGGAAACCACGTTAATAATAAAACCGCTCATCACCCCAATTTGGAATTTGCATATGTTGTTAAGTATATATTGGGCTATATGTGCAAAAAAATATAGGAAAATTAAAGATACGCATTTTGAGATATTTGCAAATTAAGGACATTTTTTTTATTTCAATATCCTTTTTGCAAAGCATCCTATCCTTTTTTGAAATTCTATTTTAAGAACAGGACATAACCATTATTTTGCTTTTTATTTCGTGACAATCGGATGATGCGTTCCAAAGATACGATCATTTAAACATTATGTATTTTTCATAAAATTGTTGCAAAATACCAACTTTGAACAGCGATAAAACGCGAACCATTCACAATTTCGACTAAATAGCAAAAACCGAAATTCAATAAAAATCAGAAGAATGGATATGTTAATTTTTGGATAAATTGAACCACCATCGGCTGATTGCCTATGCTATTCTAAATGGAACCAGTCTATAGAGTAAATACCTCAAGTGAAGATTTTGATACCGATGTTACCTGTTTGACATGCACAAAGATAAGTAATAAAATGTTTTTTTAACAAATTGTAATTTTGCCGAACATTGGGCAAACTGTTGACGAATATTTATTTAACCAAATATTCCAAAAGCATGCCAAAAGCACTCTCAGATTCTGAGGCATTTTTTCCATAGAAAAAGTCTAAGATTCTGAGACATTTTTTCTATAGAAAAAGTCTCAGATTCTGAGATATTTTTTCTTTAAAAAAAGACTCAAATTCTATATTTTTTCTATAGAAAAAGCCTGAGATTCTGATACATTTTTTGTTTAGAAAGTCTCAGATTCTGAAAAATTTTTTCTAAAGAAAAAGTCTCAGATTCTGAACCATTTTTTTTTTTTAAAGAAAAAGTCTCAGATTCTGAAGCATTTTTTTTTTTTCAATAGAAAAAGTCTCAGATTCTGAAACATTTTTTCTATTGAAAAAGTCTCAGATTCTGAGACATTTTTTGCTATAGAAAAAGTCTCAGATTCTGAGACATTTTTCCTGTAGAAAAGTCATGTTTTTATACCAAAATTGACAAAATTTTTCCAAAATAAAAATTTCGCTTTATAATAAGAACTTCCAGATAGATTTACATTTTTTCACAAAAAAATTGGAGATTTTGTCACATTTTCCTTTAAACATTTGCAGATTTCCCCTTTTAAAATTTTCAGATTTTCCCTTTAAAAATGTTTAAATTTTTTTGTAAAATTTTTTCTTTTCAAAATTTTATAGAAAATATTTTTTTTTTATTTTTCTTTATTTTTTTCTTTTCTAATTCTTTTCTTCCTTTTTTCTTTTTTTTTTCTTTTTTTTTTAATTCGGTCAGAGGGGAAATTTCCCCATTCCCCCACTTGTACGCTCGTTTTCGTTTTCTTTTTTGCCGATTTTGCCTACAGCCTAATTTTTTACTCGGCATATTCGAATTATTTTTGCTTTCAAATGTTGTATGAAACAAATCCTATGTAATTTTTGTATCAATACATACTTTTCTCACTGTATAATCATACCTTAACTACACAGAAAGAATTGAAAACGAAAGTCAATCAACAAAAACGCGGATTCAATTAATTTTTTAATTGAAACTCCTCCGATAAAGAAAATTGTTATATCAATCATCAAATTGTAGGTGATTAATTGATTTTTATTTCAATTAATCATTTTTTCGATTTTGATCAAAAATTTGATTGATTTTTTATTTAAAGTCAATTAAAATAATGATTGATTTAACAAATGAATTTCACACTTATGGAAAAATTATGAAGAAATTCATATTTTTTGCTTTCCAATATGTTGCCGACAATAAAAAAAAGTAAAACCGTAGTATATAGTATATTTTTGAATTAATGTATTCAAATAAATTGAAGCGAAAAAAATCTGGTATGTTGAAAATTTGTAATTTGATAGTTAAAGAAAATAACAAAAATGTTGATCAACACAATAATTGACTTATTTAAATTTTTTTGATCAATAGATTTAATTGAAATTTTTTAGGCAATTATTTTTTGTGTGTACTTTTTATTTTTATTATAAACTGTGTTATTGTTTTTTGTGTATGTATAATTTTCATATTCTCTAAAAATATGTGATAAGTATGTCATTACGTTTGTGACATATCAAAGAGGAATTAAATTAGTATGGCTTACAATTAGACATCATAGCAAAAAAGTACCAAAGTGCACTGCTTTTAGCCCCTTAATATATATCAATGTCCAAAATTTAGTTGTATATGCCTTAATATTTTTCTTACAAAGTTTCTTAGTTCAATAGATATAAAATGTACCAAAGTACTATTTTTATTCTTTTAAATGTGAATTTCCATAAGTGTGTCTTTACGTAAAAAATTTTCTTGCTGAATGATCGTGTCAATTTTTAAGTATCTAGGGTAGGGTGGTTCTTAAAAACCAAAAGTTGGATTTCTGCACGGGACACCCCATCAGTTTATTAAGATTCATGAAAAAGTTATATTAAAATTTTTTCAAAATTTTCGAAAAGGTTCTTAAGGTCATACCGGGCTCTTAAAGTTCGGGCACTGGAGCAAAATAGACTTTAAAAAATGTCTGCGAAGTTTGTACTCTTGCCCAAACCATTGAATCATGATAATGTTTTGCTGTATAAATAGGTGATCTTTTTAAAGCAAAATTTTTCTAGAAAAAATAACGCGGTATTAATTTGTCATTCCATGCAAAACACATCAAAATATCGTTCGAGGATCCCATTATTTTATATATTATTGATCCGTAAAGGTTTCTTAGACATTTTAGTGATATCCTGTTTGTCTGTGTTTGTCGATAAAAAAACTATTTTATGAAAAAAAGTTTTTAATGAAAAAAGATTATTGATAAAAAAATATTTGAAAAAAAAAAAATATTGGCTAAGGTGCACTTTACGGGACACAAATATTTTGGAAAACAAAAATATGCCACGTTTAAATTTAAGGGTACTGGGCCCCGGAAGACCCCCTGGAGCAAAACAACAGCCCCACCCACCAACATGTATGTTTGGATATTCAAATGAAAGGTAATTTGCTAACGATTGCAAATATGTATTTTTGTATGTATTTTAACAATATTGTACTCCCTAGATCCATTTTAGTATCTTTCTGTTCAATAGTTTAGCCATTTAGTAATTAACCGGGTAAAAGGCTTGATATACAAAACAAACTTTATTTTGCGATGCCACTAAATTAATTTATGGCTTTTGTAGTCCCTGAGCCCGGCCGAAAGACCGGCTGGACGTTCTTTTTAATAATTTAGAAAAATTTTATATATATATCAGGACGGTTTTATGGACCTAGAAGACCCTGGTACCTAGCCCTCTTTATATTTATTTTTCTTTTTTAATTACCTTTAATTTAAGTATCCACACAAACCTGAAGGCTCTTTTGGCTCCAGGTGGGTCGGGGACCCAGCGCCTTAAATTTTTATTTTGTGTTTTCCCAAAAAATGTTTGGGCTCCGTAAAGTGCACTTTTGCCAAAAAAAATTATGAAATATGAAAAAAATATTGATGAAAAAAAATTTATGATAAAACAATATTGATGAACAAAAAAATTCGATAAAAAAATTTTAATAAAAAAATATTGATGAAAAAAAAAATTTAGATGAAAAAAAAAAAATATTGATGAAAAAAAAATTGATGAAAAAAAAATGAAAAAAAAAATTGTGATGAAAAAAAAATATTGATAAAAAAAAATATTGATGAAAAAAAATATTGATGAAAAAAAAACATTGATAAAAAAAAAATATTATGAAGAAAAAGAAATATTGATGGAAAAAAAATTGATGAAAAAAAAATAGTGATGAAAAAAAAATATTGATGAAAAAACAAATATTGATGAAAACAAAAAATAACGATGAAAAAAAATATTGATGAAAAAAAAATATTGATGAGAAAAAAAAAATATTGATGAAAAAAAAATATTGAGGAAAAAAATATTGATGAAAAAAAAATATTGATGAAAAAAAAAAATATTGAGGAAAAAAAATATTGATGAAAAAAAAAATATTGAAAAAAAAAATATTGAGGAAAAAAATATTGATGAAAAAAAAATATTGAAAAAAAATTATTGATGAAAAAAAAAAAAAAATATTAATGATAAAAAAAATATTGAGGAAAAAAAATATTGATGAAAAGAAAAAAATATTGAGGAAAAAAATATTGAGGAAAAAAAATATTGATGAAAAAAAAAATATTGAGGGAAAAAAAAATATTGAGGAAAAAAAATATTAAGGGAAAAAAAAATATTGATTAAGAACAAAAATGTTGATGAAAAAAAAAATATTGATAAAAAAAAAAATATTGAGGAAAAACAAAATATTGATGAAAAAAAAAAATATTGATGAAAAAAAATATTGATGAAAAAAAAAAATATTGATGAAAAAAAAAATATTGGTGCAATATAATTATGTTACGTTTTATTCACCATCTGGTGAATATTTATTTTATTCCCCACGAAGTGAATTATTATCCAAGTTACAAACCCAAGTTACAAAAATGTTTGGTTTTAAGAAAATGAAAACAGTAATTCCAATTTTCTTTTTTGTTAATCGTTAGCTTATATAGTCAAACTGAGGTAGCGTCCTGCAACTTTTTTAAAATTAGACACCAGCCTTAAAACATTATCATGTTAAAAAAAAAATTAAGGATGATTCATAATCACCCTTTTGCCCTCAACCTCAATAAGGCTTGGCATACGATCAAAGGAATAATTACAAATGTTGCTGTCATCTGCAAAAGAATAGATAGGATTTAAAGTTTGACTTAAAATGACGTTAATGCTGTCGTCATTCCTGGAAATTTCCATAGCGAAAACTTAATCACATTTTCATACCGAAACGATATTGTTTTCTCTTGAAATAACGATAGTTTTTCGATAAATTCTGGAAAATTACTATTTTATTCTCGTTATAACCGGAATTAGCGATAGCGAAAACGATAACATATTTTTATGGATAATTAACTTATATTTCCTCCATATCATAACGTTATCATTTGGTTAATTGGCAAATACATTCCCAAATAAGGTAGAGTATTTAACATTCGACATAACCCATCACTACAAATTTAAATATTTTAGTTTTATTTAGAAAGAAGAGCTCCCCAACAACATACATACATACTCACAAAAAAAAATAATAATGTTTTTAATTTTTAGAAATGTTTGTTTAATTTTGTGGTGCATTTACTATGATGGTAAATTGTTTTCTTGTTCATACAACATACATAAATTGTTTTGATACAAAGAAATAGTTTTATGTTTTAATTCCTAAGTAGTTTCATGTGAAACAAATAGAAATCTGCAATGAATGTTAAACTTTCCCACAACAAAAAGCAAAACACTTAAGAAAAGTGAAATTAGTCAAGTGTTTTTAATTAATTAGAACGTTTTTATGAAAAGATAAAATAACATTTTATGAAAATATTTACACCCAGCAAAATTTTATGGAATCGTTTCTTTGGCAATGTATTCTGGAATAGATTCCTCAGTAATGTTACTCCATTCCTCTACTGTTTCCACGGAATCAATAAAAAAACTTATAATTTTTGAAAAAAATGTCAAACAGAAAAATAAAATTAAAAAAAAAACAATTTATTTGTTATCTTTTTGTGGACAAAATTTTTGATTTTCGCCGCACTAATTGTGCTTTTAAATACATTCTGGATACATATGGCAGAAATAACGTAAGTACACATCTTAATTTGGTATATGTATGTGGTACTTACAATTTGTTTAATGGTTTCTTTCAGATTGCAAAAAATACATATTTTAAGATGTAATTTAGGAGAACTGATGCTGTCGGTTATACTCATGGAAATATTAAGAAGCATATTCTATCCATTTTCTCAAAACTAGAAGCGTGGGATATAATATTCATTGTAAAGGAATTATCAAGGTTGTAGCATGTATGTATCCACAGTTTAACATAATTTTTGATAGGTATAAAAAGTTTTAAATGTCTCAGAACCTGAGAGACATTTTCTATAGGAAAAATGTCTCAGAATCTGAGACTTTTTCTATAGGAAAATTATCTCAGAATCTGAGACTTTTTCTGTAGGAAAAATGTCTCAGAATCTGAGACTTTTTCTATAGGAAAAATGTCTCAGAATCTGAGACTTTTTCTATAGGAAAAATGTCTCAGAATCTGAGACTTTTTCTATAGGAAAAATGTCTCAGAATCTGAGACTTTTTCTATAGGAAAAATGTCTCAGAATCTGAGACTTTTTCTATAGGAAAAATGTCTCGGAATCTGAGACTTTTTCTATAAGAAAAATGTCTCAGAATCTGAGACTTTTTCTATAGGAAAAATGTCTCAGAATCTGAGACTTTTTCTATAGGAAAAATGTCTCAGAATCTGAGACTTTTTCTATAGGAAAAATGTCTCAGAATCTGAGACTTTTTCTATAGGAAAAATGTCTCAGAATCTGAGACTTTTTCTATAGGAAAAATGTCTCAGAATCTGAGACTTTTTCTATAGGAAAAATGTCTCAGAATCTGAGACTTTTTCTATAGGAAAAATGTCTCAGAATCTGAGACTTTTTCTATAGGAAAAATGTCTCAGAATCTGAGACTTTTTCTATAGGAAAAATGTCTCAGAATCTGAGACTTTTTCTATAGGAAAAATGTCTCAGAATCTGAGACTTTTTCTATAGGAAAAATGTCTTAGAATCTGAGACTTTTTCTATAGGAAAAATGTTTTAGAATCTGAGACTTTTTCTATAGGAAAAATGTCTCAGAATCTGAGACTTTTTCTATAGGAAAAATGTCTCAGAATCTGAGACTTTTTCTATAGGATAAATGTCTCAGAATCTGAGACTTTTTCTATAGGAAAAATGTCTCAGAATCTGAGACTTTTTCTATAGGAAAAATGTCTCAGAATCTGAGACTTTTTCTATAGGAAAAATGTCTCAGAATCTGAGACTTTTTCTATAGGAAAAATGTCTTAGAATCTGAGACTTTTTCTATAGGAAAAATGTCTCAGAATCTGAGACTTTTTCTATAGGAAAAATGTCTCAGAATCTGAGACTTTTTCTATAGGAAAATTGTCTCAGAATCTGAGACTTTTTCTATAGGAAAATTGTCTCAGAATCTGAGACTTTTTCTATAGGAAAAATGTCTCAGAATCTGAGACTTTTTCTATAGGAAAAATGTCTCAGAATCTGGGACTTTTTCTATAGGAAAAATGTCTCAGAATCTGAGACTTTTTCTATAGGAAAAATGTCTCAGAATCTGAGACTTTTTCTATAGGAAAAATGTCTCAGAATCTGAGACTTTTTCTATAGGAAAAATGTCTCAGAATCTGAGACTTTTTCTATAGGAAAAATGTCTCAGAATCTGAGACTTTTTCTATAGGAAAAATGTCTCAGAATCTGAGACTTTTTCTATAGGAAAAATGTCTTAGAATCTGAGACTTTTTCTATAAAAAAAATTTCTCAGAATCTGAGACTTTTTCTATAGGAAAAATGTCTCAGAATCTGAGACTTTTTCTATAGGAAAAATGTCTCAGAATCTGAGACTTTTTCTATAGGAAAAATGTCTCAGAATCTGAGACTTTTTCTATAGGAAAAATGTCTCAGAATCTGAGACTTTTTCTATAGGAAAAATGTCTCAGAATCTGAGACTTTTTCTATAGGAAAAATGTCTCAGAATCTGAGACTTTTTCTATAGGAAAAATGTCTCAGAATCTGAGACTTTTTCTATATGAAAAATGTCTCAGAATCTGAGACTTTTTCTATAGGAAAAATGTCTCAGAATCTGAGACTTTTTCTATAGGAAAAATGTCTCAGAATCTGAGACTTTTTCTATAGGAAAAATGTCTCAGAATCTGAGACTTTTTCTATAGGAAAAATGTCTCAGAATCTGAGACTTTTTCTATAGGAAAAATGTCTCAGAATCTGAGACTTTTTCTATAGGAAAAATGTCTCAGAATCTGAGACTTTTTCTATAGGAAAAATGTCTCAGAATCAGAGACTTTTTTTTATAGGAAAAATGTCTCAGAATCTGAGACTTTTTCTATAGGAAAAATGTCTCAGAATCAGAGACTTTTTTTATAGGAAGAATGTCTCAGAAACTGAGACTTTTTCTATAGGAAAAATGTCTCCTATAGAAAAAGTATTAGATTCTGAGAAATTTTTCATATAGAAAAAGTCTCAGATTCTGGAACATTTTTCTTATAGAAAAAGTCTCAGATTCTGAGTCTATAGATTTTTTCTTAATAAGATTATTGTGGTAAAATTATTGTAAGTTTATATGTACTTGTGTATTTAGTTTTCAAATTTTTTGTAAAGAAAAAAAAATAAAATTTTTTAAAAAAAATTTCATTTAATTATTCAGAACTGGTTCCATAATTCATTACATGGAACAGATATGTAACCGTTAAAAAATCGCGGAATCCCTTCTTGTACCACTATATGCAACATATTCTAGAATAGATTCCGAAGAACAGATAGGTGTTCTAGTTTGGAGGAAAAGGATGTATTGCTTTCGTGACAATCTCAAACAAAAATCATCGATGATGCAATGCATAGTAGAATCGATTGCAGGGTAGTATAGTTGATTCCACAACCGATTCTTTGGAATCGAACATTTTGCTGGGCAAAAAAACATTTTACTTTTACTTTTTGTTAAATAGATGTGGTTGTTTTTAATTAAATGCAGGTTAGGAAGGCTATTTTTTTTTTTGCTGAAGGACATAGAGTTTTGTGACCCAAATAACTTGTTTAAATAAAACAACTTAGTATGCAAGTTCTGATCTTCGTTATCGGTAATATAAAATACCGGATAATAACAGGATCTGGATTTGAGTTTTTTTTTTTCTGAAATTTTGCTATAAAAAATAAATACGCAAAATTTTTTAATTCGTTTTTTTTTTTATGAAAGATAAATTATTGTAATATTTTTAAAATTTTATAACACAAAATTTGGTGAACTGAAATTGACACTCCCCAGAAAAAATTTTCAGAACCAATTCTGTAGAGTCGTGGACATTTTCTAACAAAATAACTTTCCTTGTAATTTTCCGCTGGGAGGGTTAAAATTCAGAAAGTTATAGTTGGTCAAACCCGACCGTATGATATTCTACAACCAATACCGTCATCTTCTCATCCTTTTCAAAAATTGTTTTATTCGACCTTTAAAATATAATATTTTGAGTAGGTTAATTCTATCTGGATGTCATTATTTTCTTTACTAAATAAAGCAAGTTTGCCCATTGTATTGCCCACAACAGCAAATAACTCTGTAAATATTTAATAATTTTGTAATACTAATTTGCAAAATACACAATAATTATAAACAAGTAAAAGAAAAAAAACAAAAAGCCCTTAAAACTAACACTAAAAAAAAAATATTTGTGTTTTCTGCTTGTGTGGTCATATGAAAATCGAGAGATCAAGAGTATGAATAAAAAAGAGAAAGCGGAAGTGGCTTTGTTGCTACACATATAAAGATTTAAACTCATGTAGTTAGAGGAGGGCACAAAAAGTCAAAGAGATATTATATGAAAAAAGAAACTTGATAACAAGTTTGTTTAAAAAATATTAAAAAAAAATATGTATATCATTATAATGATGAAACTATGCATAACATATACAATGTACATCTTTGTGAATGTATAGAGATGAATATAGATGTTTGTGTATATGAAGGAACAGTAGAGCATTGAGAAAAAATGTAAAAAGAAATTAAATTCAAAAGATTGTCTGTGCAAAAACGTCATCAACATTTTTTTTTCATCAAAATTTTTTTATAAATTTTTTTACCAATTTTTTTTTCATAAAAAAAATTTTTTCATCGAAATCAATTTTTTTCATAATTTTTTTTTATTTATCAATTTTTTTTTATAAATAACTTTTTTTGTCAAATTTTTTTTCATTAAAATCTTTTTCCATGTTTTTTTTTTATAAAAATTTTTTCAATAATATATTTTTATTCATCAACGTATTTTTTCATCAAATTTTTTTTCATCAAAATTTTTTTTTTTCTTAATCAAATAAGTTTTTCTTCAAAATTCATCAATTTTTTTTTATCAAAACATTTTTTTTTCATTTTTTTTCTTATTTTTTCACCAAGTCGGAAATTCTGACATAAAAATGTTCCATTTGTTTAACAAATGTACAAAAAACAAGTGAGAGTGTTAAATTTCTTTTGCGCCGAATCATAATGTAAAGAGCCTTTTTTTCACTTAAGTAATGCACTCATTTACCAAATTTACTGCTCTTTTGGTTTAGACTTCATCTTTTTTTCCACAGACAGATGGACGGACTTATGTGGCTAGATTGTCTTAGAAATGGATCAATAGTATATAATAATAATTTAAAAAAAAACTTTTCTTTGGCAACTACACCCAAATTTTTAGCAACACATTATCATGACTTATTGTTTTGGGCTAGAGTACAAAATTCGAAGACATTTTTACCCATCTTCTCCGATTTTTTTGGAGAATCATTAACAGATTTTCCCTACTCTCAGATTTTTCTACAAAAAAATTCTCAGTTTTTTTTCTATAGAAAAATTCGAACATTATTCCTGTAGAAAAATTCTTTTTTTCCATATAGAAAAATACCCAAATTTTCCCATAGAAAAATTCCCAAATTCTCGTTTTTCTAAAGAACAATTTCAATATTCCGAGACTTTTTTCATATACACTTAAAAAATTATATCACTGTTTGTAGTTTATTTAAAAAGTATTACGTTTTGTCGTTTTTAAAAGAAAAATGCATTTGTTCAATGTTCAGTTTTTTTAAATAACTATTTCTGTTCTTTGTTTCAAATATAACAACATAATAAATAAAGACTTTCATTAGCATTCAATTTTTAAAGTCATTTATTTTTGTTCTGTAAGCAAAATCAAGTGATTCTTCTTTAATTTTTAATGATTTGTGTACGTTATTTATTTTTTAATTGTTGGCATTTTTTAAAGAAAAGTCATTAGTTTTTACCTACTTGTGTGGGTTATTTTTTTGGTGACAAAAAATTCAAAAAAATTATTTATAGTATTTTGTTAAAAATTTATTTTGTTAAAAATTTTTTTAAATAAAATTCAATAGAAAAATTGTAAAAACAACCCACGAAATCATTAATTTTTAATATTTTTGTAGATAATTTTTTTTGGAATTTGTTGGTAAAAATAACACAACAATCATTAATTTTTAATGTTTTCGTAAGTTATTTTCTTCGAATTTTTTGGTAAAAAAAATAAAGTGACGTTATTATGTTATTTATTTTAGAAAATTTTATTAACAGTAAAAAAAAATGTTGATGTTTGTTAAAACAAATGAATAATTACTGGGATGGTTGTCAAATGTTTTATCACTTGTTTTATGATATGTTTTTCATTTGTTTTTGCCTACAAAATATTTTGAGTGTAGAAAAATTCTAACATTGGGAGACATTTTTCCTACAGAAAAAATTTAGGATTCTAAGAAATTTTTTATAGAAGAATTTCTAGAAAAATTTCTCCTAAAGAAGTATTCTTAGATTTTTCCCATTGAAAAATTCTAAGGTTTTTCTTATAGAAAAATTCTTAATTTTTTCCTAAAGAAAAATTCTAAAATTTTCTCAAATTTTTCTTATAGAAAAATTCTCAAATTTTTGCATATAGAACTAACTTTTCGAAACATTTTACCTTTTAGAATAAAATGGCAGATTATTTCCTTGTCTTTTTCACTTTCTTTCTCCCCTCTTCCTTCCTTCCTTTCCTCTTCCTTCCTATCCCTTTCTTTCTTTTTACCCCCTTTTTTCTTTTTTTTCTTCGGAATTCAGTTTGGGGAGGAAATTTCCTTGTTCACCCCGTGAATCCCCGCCTAATAGGAGTCCACCATTTAGCAAGTTTACTTGGATTCCCTTCCTGTGTTTGGTATATTTAATTTGTTAGTGGTCCATCAACAAACATACAAATCATTCAAAAATGTTCCCGCCATTTAATCTCCTTGCCCCACTGTTCAACATTTGTTAATGTATTAGTGTTTGTTTACCTGTGATTTGCCTTTTGGATAGATTTAAATTGGCAACATAAACAACTCCAAGGCAAAATATCTTCAAATTAATATGATGCCTACCTACTACACACCTGATAGGGCATCACATAGAATATCGTAACATTTAGTTTGTTGGTACAAATAAAGCACCATTGATTGCTTGTTTTGCTTAATGGCAAAAAGAAAAATCTGTACGGGAGACAGACGAAAAGCAAGGGAAAATGTATTTTTAAAATTATAGTTATTCCCCTGAGGAAATAATATCACCTGACGACGACGACAACTACCTTTGATGAAATAGACATAAACTTTGTTTATGATACTTAGGCAACATCTAGTTAGTTGTTCATCACTAAAAATTGCTTCCAACTATAAAATATTTTGCAAATTTCTCTAGATTTCCATTTATACTTACATGTATTGGTATTTGTTGTATGTGTGTGTGTAACTATTTTTATGTATTTATTACACATAATAAAGTGTTTGTATACATTAAGTAATCTAGGTAAATAACTTTATCAATCAGTTACACTAGATTTTGTTTGAAAATTTTAATATTTACATAAGATTGTCATATGAAAGGTTTAAAACAATTTTAATAAAATATTACATAGAGATTAAATTAAAGTTCTTGGATCGAAAAATGTAAATGCCCTCCAGGATGTTATGATTAATAAAAGAAAGAGAGAGAGAGAGAGAGATAGAAGAGGATTAATATTGGCAAATTTTAAAGATAAGTAGAAGTTGTAATTATAATATAATATAATAATTTTAAATTTAAAGAAATTCGTCGATTTACTTTACACAGTAAAAGTTTTCTACATATTAAAAATTTATATTTTATTATCAACACTCAGAAAAAAAGCTTTTTCGAAAAATCTGTAAAACAATTTTCAGTTCGAATTATCAGTAAACGTTTTAACTGAATTCTCACTAATAAAGTTTTAAATATAAAAAAAATCAGCAGATTATTTTGCTAATTTTACAGAAATATTTAGTTATCCTGTTCTCAAGAAAAAAAATTTTGTTAAGGAATTAATTTGAAAAAAATATATATATTTCACTGGAAAACATCATTTCCAAAAAAATTAACAAGTCACACATTGGGAACTTTGTATGGAAAAGGCGCGCATCGACGTTTTTTTATTATAACTCTTGAACAGATAGGAATTTCACGACATTCTTTACCATTATAAAAACTGGAGACCTTAAGGAACACACTCATGTGGATTGGACATTTTTCGCATTAGTCCCCTACTTGTAAATTTAAGACAAAGTTGGTTAATTTATTCATATAAAAAAATAAAATAAAGGTCTATTATTTAAAACAGTTACGGATTTTAAGTGACAATACAACAGCTTACCATTCAATACAACGTGTTTTCTTTCATATTTTGGTAAAGTATACACCCTACACTAAAATAACGTGCAAAATTAACTGTTTTCTATCTATTATCATTTTCGATTTTTTAAACAAAAATAATGCGGGAAAATATCAAACAAAGAAGCAACACACGGTAAATAAGCATTATTTGCAATAATTGTTAAGTTTTTTGGTTAAAAAAAAATATTGAAAAAAACATTACTCTACAGTCGGTACTTCCAACTTTTCTGTCTGTCTTATTAGGGATATATTTGGATTGGACTCAATCATAAAGATACTAAAAACATCTTGCAGGTTGTTTGTTTTTGAGTTTTCTCTGTTAAAAGTTTCTTTTATAATTTTTAAAATGTGATCTTTTCAGAGCCGGCTTCGATAATTGTCATAAAAGGCAAATATTTTTTAAATGTTACTTAATAAGATAAGGATAATTTTAATACCAACGGGCAATCACAATTTTTGTATAAATAATTTTTATATAAATAATGTTATGAGCTAGAATTGTATGCATAGTGGTACTCATGGGACACCAACCATACTTTTTAACTAATAATTTTTCAGTTCCATGTATATGTTTTCTAAATTTAACTGAATTAATTTTTCATTTGCGTTGATACACAGAGGTATTATATCAACCCGTTTTATAATACCTTCTTCTATTCCAGTTATTTTGGCCGTAACTGCGGCCAAAAAAAGCTTTTTAGTTACAAGCATTAGGTGAAACTCCTTTTGCCTTAAAAAAGTGAGGTAGGGTATCAAAATCAATAATTATTGGAAACCTTGGTTTTCTGTTAACAATAAATATAATTAAAGTAAAATGTGTAATAAAACGATTAATAGTAAATTGTTTTAGAAAATAATCACTTTAAAATATTTATTTTTCGTTAATAGACCCCACTTTAAACCTCATTTCAGGGCGCAGCTGCAACTGGCTGCACAAGTTTCTACCCCAGGAGTATTAAGTGATACTTCTTGTTTATTGTACAAAAAGAATCGCCATTCCCTTTCGTTCCCCACAATAGTTGCAATCGAAAATATAAACTGTTTTTTTCTAATTTTTCAAAAATTGACACTTTTTGATGGCCTGTATTTCCTACTTTAAATGAGTAATATTAAAAACCATAAAATGGGTAACAAAGCTACTAGTTATAGCTACAATCTCCACTTAATTTCAGGAAAATCGCATTATTAGAAGTAGTTTTAAAAAATAAAATAAAAAAAGTAAAAAAAAAAAAATATTTTTTTCAAATTTATGCAAAAAGTAATTACTTTGAATTTATGTCCTGACTTAACTAAGCGATGGATTTTCTTTCTATGAACGGTTTTCTTTCTCCTAGGGTGTCTACTTAGCGAATACGAGCATTAATTGTTAATAACTAAACATTTGTTTGGCTCTCAAATGCGCATCTAGGATCCAATGTGAGTCATTTGCTTTTGGTTTAATTCCATTTCGATTTGGGTTGTTGCACTGTGTAATTTGCCAGGGAATCTACAAAAGTAATTTTTAGTGATAATACATACAATTTGAAAAAAGGGTAAAAAAAAGATTTTTGATACATTTCAGAACTCGAAAAAGATGTCACAGATAGGAATAATTATTTTTTGTGGATATGTAACATTTAAAGCAATATCTTAGCTAAAATCCTTTCAAGTCAAAACTAAGAAAAATATTTTTTTAGGGCCCAACGGCCCTAAAATTTTTTTTTGAAGTCAATTTTGAAGTGGAAGGGTTTATCACACCAATATGAAACTTTAAGTCGTTAGTAAGCTAATCAAGTTAAATAATAAATAAAAAAACAAATTCAAAAATCGAAAAAAATTAAATTTGGTTTGTACATGCGTGGGTACAAGGGGGGGGAGGGGAAATCCCCCCCCCCCTCTAGACCAAATTTCAAAAAGAAAGAAAAGGAAAAAAAGAAAGGAGAATGAAGGAAGAAGGAAATTTTCTTAAAAATTTTCCGAAAGAAAAAAATCTCGAAATCCAAAAATTTTTCATAGAAAAAAAATCTGAAAATTTTTATAGGAACATTTTTAAAGGAAAAATGTGACATAATCGGAAAATTTCTATTAAAAAGTATCTGCCAATCTTATAATGAATTTTGATATAAAAATATGACTTAGAATATGTTTTTTTTTGTATAGAAAAAATTTGAGTTATATAAAAAATGTTTGTCTACTACATAGGCATAGGAAAAATATCTTAAAATCTTAAAAATGTTGGTAGTCTTACGTATGTTTAACTATTTTGGAAAATTTTTTCAGAATGTCTTAGATTCGGTCACAGAATCTGAGACTTTTTCCATAGAAAAAGTTACAAAAAAACTCTAAAATTGTTCACGTCCTTAAACATTTTCTTTTTTGGATTTTTGTAGAAGAATTCCCGAATTCTAAAAGTTTCAGAATCTGAGACTTTTTTAAGGAAAAATATCTCAGAATCTGAGATTTTTTATAGGAAAAAGGTCTTTAAATTTGAGACTTATTTATAGGAAAAAAATGGTCGCAGAATCTGATACGTTTTCGATAGGAAAAGGGTTTAAGAATCTGAGACTTTTTGTATAGGAAATAGGTCTCAGAATCACTGAATTTAAGACTTATTCTAAGGAAAAAGGTCTCAAAATCTGAATCTTTTTAAATAGAAAAAGGTCTCAAAGTCTGAGACTTTTTTGTTGTTAAAAAAGGCTCAGAAGTTGAAACTTTCTCAATTGGAAGAAGGTAGCAGAATCTGAGACTTTTTCTATAGGAAAATGTCTGAGAATCTGAGACTTTTTCTTTAAGAAAAAGGTCTCATATAGGAAAATGTCTGAGAATCTGAGACTTTTTCTTTAAAAAAAAGGTCTCAGAATCTGCAACTTTTTCTATAGGAAAAAGGTCTAAGACTTTTTCTATAGAAAAAATGTTTCGGATCCAAATTTTTTTCCTAGAAAAAATTTCAGCTTAATAGGACATTGTTAACCCCTCTAAAACGGTTGCCAAAAATGACCCATACATTTTGCACTAAACTCAAAACCACCAAATTTAAAAAAAAAAAAAATTTGGATTTTAAGTTGCACAATCTAAAGTTTTAATTGCATTTATTTCAAGTATATATACATAAGTTCGTTTGACAAAAAAAAAATTTTAAAAAATACGAGATTCTTAAACAGCGCGTGTAACGTTCTGTTTCCACGACATTTTGGAAAAATTGCACTTTTTTTAAAACTCAACATTTTTAGTTAAAAACTTTTCATTTTACACTAGATTTATTATAAATTATAAAACTTAATATAGAAATGATGGATTTTAAGAAATTCTTTAACCCTAAACAACTTTGTGCCCTAAATGACCCATGATGAACAAATGCATCTAGCAATATACCGCTTTTGGCGGTCGACTAATCATTAGGAACATATTTTTTAGTTAAAAATGGGAGCGCGAGTAAACATGGGAGCGTGAGTAGAGATGGGAGCGTGAGTGAAGTTGACTCACGCTCACGAAAAAAAAAAATCACGCAGGAAATTTTTTAAGTTTGCATAAATTTTACGCAGGATCACGTGAGCGAAACATATTAAACTCGTTCACGCTCACGAAAACTCAACATAACTATATTTTGACGTGTTTTATTTTTTGTCACCATAAAAAATCATGCAAACTCACGAAATTCCACTCAAGTTTACGAGTGAATCACATGAAATTTGTGCCACGTGTGCATTTGTACAAATTATATTTTTAATGCAAAATAAAAAAGTGATCCATATATTTTATTTAAACAAGTTTATATATTATTTCCCGTTTAAATGAACCCACCCCAAAAGCACTATCCCTTTAAATGCCAGAATGCAGCAAGTAAATATTCTATTGAAATTATTCAGCAATATTCTTGTTTAAATGTGAATTACTTTTTGTGTCAAATATAAATAGATGGTTAATGGTGGGTACTGAAAACGCTTTAAGTGTGGGTGCATTTAAGCGGGTATACTATTTGAATGCTATTTGAGCTTTTTTTGTTTCATTTGCATTAAAAATATAATTTTTAAAATTGCACTGTTAAACGTGAGTAAAATTTCGTGAGTTTTATGGTGACAGAAAAATGAAACACTTCAAAATTCAGCTTGAGTGAGATTAAAATGTGACACTCATGTAACCCTTCGTAAAATGTATGCAAAAATCAAAAATTTCTTACGTGAGAATTTTTTTTTCTCCGTGAGCGTGCTCCCATCTTTACTCACACTGCCATTTTTAATTGAAAAAATATGTTCCCAATGGCTATTCGCCCGCCAAAAGCGGTTTATTGCTAGAAGCATTTGTTCATCATGGGTCATTTAGGGCCCAAAGCTGTGTAGGGTTAAAGAATTTCTTAAAATCCAACATTTCTTTATTAAGGTTTATAATTTATAATCAGGGAAACCAAAAATATGCTCTAAAAAACACGTTTTATGCGCTTAAAAAATGCCATTAAAAACGGAAAATATGCTCTAAAAACACTAAAAATATGCTCTTAAAAAAATTATGTCCCCTTTTTTGCGGTGTTTTTTACAATTTGTTGGAGAATAGACCTTCCAAATACCGTTATATGCGGTAGTTAGAGGGTTAAATATGTTCTACAAAAATATTTGCCTTAATATTTTCTATCAAGTTGCTGAATATATACAGATCTAAAAAAACATAGTTTCATATACCGATTTGAAGCAAGAACAGGCCAAAGGGGAATCAATCGTAATCAATTCCGTAATTGTTGAAAAAAAACATCCTTGTTGGATAAAAAAAAATTTAAAAATAAATGTTGTCATAAAAAAAAATCGAAAAGAATGCTTCAAAAATTTAAAAAAAAAAAATGCTCTAAAAATGCAAAAAAATGCTCCAAAAAGTGAAAAAATGCTATAAAAATTGAAAATATGCTCTAAAAATATGCTCTTATGCTAAAATATGCTCTTAAACCTAAAATATGCAAAAATATGCTCTTAAGGCTAAAATATGCAAAAATATGCTCTAACAAATCGATGCCAGATTCTTAAAAACTTCTGAAACGGATGAATACCTTACCCATTTATCAAAAAAATGCACAGGAAAAAACATGATACTGCATATTTTTGGTTTCCCTGTTTATAATAAATCTAGTGCAAAATGAAAAGTTTTTAACTAAAAGTTTTGATTTTTTTAAAAAAAAGTGCAATTTTCCCAAAATGTCCTGGAAACAGACCGTTACACGCGCTGTTTAAGAATCTCGTAAAAAAAAATTTTTGTCAAACGAACTTATATATACTTGAAATAAATGCAATAAAAACTTTAGATTGTGCAACTTAAAATCAAAAAAAAAAAAATTTTTAACCGTCTTAGAGGGGTTAACAATGTCCTATTAAGCTGAAATTTTTTTCTAAGAAAATATAATCGAATTGAAAATATCGACTGAAATAAAAAAGAAGATTAAGTGATTTTTGTAATTTTGACAATTTTTTAAAATAAATACTATTTTTTAAGAAATTGCGGATTTTCAACGTCATTTCGGCAGCGGAAGATGACCACCGATCTGCATGAAAATTTAACCACTTTTTTTTATGTCTATTCCAACACATCTGTCGATGAGCCGGAACGAAATTCGCCAAAAAGCCAAATTCGATCCACCATATTTTATATATCCAATATTTTTGTGTGTTAATATCGACCCTAAAGGCAACTTTACCGACTAATGGTTTTGGTAATGGTAAAGCTTAATCCTCGACCTATTTTTAAGTCGCCATCACCTCTGTTTCATTTGCTATGAGTTTCCAAAAATGTCCAAAACGGCGACTTTTTTAACTTTGACGACAATTTTCTCAAAAACCTGATGTGGTGGAAATGTTTGGAGACCAGATTTTTGACCAGTATTGTAATAAAGTGTTTAATGTCGCGTCCCAAAAAAATAAAAATAAAAACCTTTTTTAACATTCACGAAAAAAAGTGCACATACTTCTTATTGCTTTTCATGTACTTTCTCATTATGACAGGTCCCTTTTGATATTTGCAAAAAAAATGCAAATGTTTATATCCCAAATATGCACAAAACATTAAAAACGAATCACTCTATACAAACTCCTGTAATAAATTAATTCATAACTTCTAATAAAATTTACACTGCGAATCATATCAATAAGGAATTGAGTTTTTCACTTTTTAATCGAATATATCTTCGGATATAAGCGGAAAAATATAAAAAAAATGCACTGATAGAGACCATTATCTAGCTAATAACGTCAAATAATAACAATAATCAAAAGACTGAAAGAAGTCCTTTAAAAAAATATTTTTCGGCAACTTGTTAAAAAATTACTAGTTTTTTATGAATCACTTGAATAAGGAATTTTTTAATACAGACCAAGTAAGACCTGAATCCAATTTGTTATGGATAGCAATTCCTTAAACAATAAAAACAAAACAGTTTTGTTTCGAATTTCAATTAAAATGAGACTCACAACAGCTCTTAGATCTTCCGAAAAGAAAAAAGTACTGTATTTAAAGTCCAAAGTGTTAAAGACCGTTGAAATCGCGAAAATAATAGAGAGGGGCAAACCTATTGAAGGCAATTTTTTAAATAACATTAAGAACTATGGAAAAAACACGAATGGGCGAACTAAAATGGCAACAACAGAACGAAATCGACAAAAATTTTAAGAATTCCCTCGAATTCCACGTTGACAGGTTGCAAAATTCTCAAAGAAAGTGGTGATTTAATGGGTATTTTGACAGTCCATCACGATTAAAAATTAAATGAGTCCATAGTCTGTTGCAAATTGCAAAAAAAAGCCACCCCTTAGTTCCAAACTTAAGAAGCATCGATGGTAACGTAAGGAACAGTAATGATGCCACAGTAGAATAGCGCACCCCATACCATAACAACACCTTCTAGGATCTGTCTGCTATGCAAAAACGGTTTTTATTGTCTCAAATCACCGAAAACCATTGTATCCGTCTAATGCAACGGTATTATTTTTTTTTTTTCGTCGGAGTAAATTACTTTGAAAAATTTCTCAGACCATGTCATTGTATTCCTGCAGAGATTAAGGCGCTGCTTACTACGTTTGACATTCACTGATTAGTTTTTGCATAATTTTCGACGAGCTATGAACTCATTTGACTTTTAAACGTGACGGACTGTACAAATACTCGCATTAACGCCACTTTATTTGAGAATTTTGAAAGATGTCGGCGTAGAATTTGGGGGAATTCTTAAAATTTTTGTCGATCTCGGTCAGTTGTTGCCATTTGAGTTCGCCCATTCATGTTTTTAGCATAGTTCTGAATGTTATTTAGATAATTGCATACAGCAGTTTTTTTCCTCTCTGTTATTTCCGCGATTTCAACAACCTTTAACACTTTGAACTTCAAAATCAGTACTTTTTCCTTTTCGGAAGAGCTAAGAGCTTTGGGAGTCCGATTTTTATTTAAATTCAAAACAAAACTGTTTTGTTTTTGTTGTTTGAGGGATTGCTATTCATTACAAATTGTATTCAGGGCCTACTTGGTCTGTATTACAAAATTCCTTATTCAAGTGATTCATAAAAAACTGGTAATTTTTTAACAAGTTGCCGAAAAATATTTTTTAAAGGACTTCTTTCAGTCTTTTGATTATTGTTATTATTTGATATTATTAGCTAGATAATGGTCTCTATCAGTGCATTTTTTTATATTTTTCCGCTTATTCGTTACAAAGATATATTCGATTAAAAAGTGAAAAGCTCGATTACTTATTGATGTGATTCGCAGTGTATTTCATTTGACTTTAAATTTGCTTCAACAATATGAAACTAATTATTTTCAATCTTTGCGGCTTTCTTTTAATGCAAAGTCATTATTTACATCTTCATTTCACAATCAATCACAACATGCTTAAATAATTGGTCTACAATGAATCAATGTTAAATATTTGTAATCTTTAGAGTAAGAAATTGTAGAGAAAATTATTTGCAGGGAAGGTATGTTAAAATTTGTATACAGATTTATAGGAAATTCAACTTTGGGATTTCAATTTCAAAACCGTGCTCAGAGATTACTGCACTCTTCATATTGATGAAAAGTTACATAAATATGATGAATTCATCAATAAAATTTTTTTTATTTGAAAATTTAAAAATTAGAAAAAAATAAATAAAAAAAATATTTTTTTTTTGGTTATTTTGATTTGATTTTATTTAATTTATTTTTATTTATTTACAATTGTTTGTTATTTTCTATTTTTAAAAACTTAAAACTTCAAGTCCCAGCCAGGGCAGGACTTTTTTTATTTTTTTTTTTATTGTTTTTTTTTTTTTTATTTATTTATATATTTTTAATATATTTATTCAATAGCTTTATTTATTTTAATATTATTATTTTAATTATTAAAAAAAAAAAAAAACTTTTTGATGCCATGATGAAATGTGTCATCACTTGTTTTTTTTTAATTTCAATGACATGTTTCATCATATTGAAGAAAAGCTTCATCAATATGAAAAAATTTGTCATCAAAATTGATGACAGCAAGTGATAAAACCGTATCATCAATATGATGAAGCATTTTTCTTTGAGTGTGGAGATGACTGGTCACCGATTTCAAAACATTTTTTGTAAATATGACGGAGGGCCGAATATAATAATCTCCCAGCAAAACTGAGATTACCAAATAAGGTATAAAATAAGGTATAGGATTATTTTATACATTGCACCATTGATGATTTTAACAGGGGATGAGACTCAAAGTAATGCATCAACATTATGACAAAGAATACTAGTAAGGTATAAAATACCACCGCTCAACACTCATTTTCCGGTTTGAATTCTGGTGATCAATTTTAGTAGACTTTGATCTCCTGATTCCAAATCTGTTCTCCAAATTTTTCCATCACGATCAGATTTTTAGTTATTCATGGTTGAAAATGCGAAAAAGGACGATTTTTGCATTTTTTGAAAGCCTGCACAGCAGCCATTCAGTGGAATACAATTCTGGTATAAAGCGCAAAAGTATAATTTGTCTTTGGTCTCCAACATAGAAAACAATTTTTTTCTAATTATTGCGTTGGGTGGGTTACACTTGCGTTTTAAAATGACTCTGTTAAAATTATAATTTTTGTAAAAAAGATAAGGTAGAAACCTTACAATTAGTTTTTTTTTGATATTTTTCAAAGAAAAACTGAAAAAATAAATATTTTACAAATTTAAGTTTTCTGTGTTATTTTTCATATAAACCGGAAGATATCTTTAATGGATTTAAAAGTCTATAAGAAAGAATGAACTTTTGCCTAAATTTTGAGCTCAACACAGTAAAGATTGATCATCTGGTTTTTGTTTTAGAGCCTTTTAAAAATTATGCTTTTTCTAATTTTTTTCAAAGTGTTTTTTTTTTAAATACATGTTTGGCCAATAATAGTGCAACAACTTCAAATGTTTTTGATCATATATTTGAGATCATAGTTCAATTCTACTCTAACGCTTTATACCAGATTTTTATTCCTCCCAGTAGCTGCTGTGCAAGCTTTCAAAAAAGGCAAAAATCGCGTTTTTTTCGTATTTTCAACCGCGAATAATTAAAATACTAGACGTGATGGAAATATTTGGAGCACAGATTTGGAATCAGCGAGTCAAAATCTTTAAAAATGTTATATCAAACTTCAAACCGGAGTCAAAAACCTTCGATTTGTTGAGCGGTGTAATTGATCAAATTTATATCAAAGAATACGAGTAAGGAATAAAATATAGCATACCAGAAGATAATATATAAGGTGTTACGAGTAGTGAAAAAGTAATTTTGTATCAAATTTACTCACGAGATTGTAAGTGAGTGTAAGTAGATAAAATATTCTCGTGAGTGAGTGTGTGTCATTAGAAAATTCCTGTCGTGAGCCCATCTCTAGTTTAAACTTTTGCATTTTTTTATGAAATATTTATTTTATAAGTTATTGTAATGCTTTATGCATCCAATTATAAATAATGCATTATTTCAAACTTTGAAATAACGCATAATGCAACCAAATAGAAGTCATCCATGGATCATGCATGATTTAATGTTAAGAAATAATAAATATGAAATACATTTTTTCCAATAATCATGCATTACGTAGCAAATTATTAGTAATGCATTATTTTTCACTTTAAAATAATACGTTGTGGAACAAATGTTTGGTAAGACATCCTAAAATAATGCTACAAATAAGGTATATACATTACCTGGTAATGTGTTATATAATCACCGCCCATTACCAAAGTTTTGCTGAATATCCAACACTTTTCAAAATTTGTCTAAGCTTTCAAAATTTTCAACAAGTTTTATTTCCTTGATTTTTTAAATTTTAAACAATATCATGTTTGGCACAGCTACTAAGACGGACAGACATCACTTGATTAAAAATATTTTCTACACTTTTTAAAATATTCTAGGCAACCTTCCCTTAAACAATTGTGGATGCTTTTCGTATTTTTGCAACTGTGGTAGTTTAAATAATACAAAAAGTCTGGTCTAGACAACTTATTTGCCTTGCCATTATAATAAAAATGCGGTGAATGTTATTTATAATAAGAAAAAAAAAGAACATTTACATACGAAATTAGTTACAATAGAAATTTGAAAACAACTTTTTATTAGACCTGCATTTTGCAGTTTCTTGTTGTATTCAAACATTTAAAATTATTTTTTTTTTCTATTGCCTGACTCTCGTAATCATCTTTAGTTTTAAAAATATATTTTGTTTCAAACATAGCCCACTTTTCCATAGAGAATTATAACAGGAGTAAATTTAAAAAAAAATAAAAATCTTCACAATTTTTTTCACATCCCGCTTCTATGCAACACTCTGTGTAACACTCTATGCCAGAAGTAAAAATAAAAATAAATTTGTTATTATGTGAACATGAAAATCCAAAGGATTCTTATTTTACAAACACTGATTGTAAGATACTTCTTCTTGGTAACGTAGCAAGTGCAAGTGCAAAACTAAACTATTTGTCCTGTGTGTGTTACTTAAAGCTGCACTATTTATAAAAGAGATGAGGGCGACCTGTGAGTTTCTGTGAGATGGTGTTACTGTGGAAAACAGACGTTATTATACAGCAAAGACTGGAAATACACACAAACAAATGTCATATGAAATCCTTTTTTTTCCTCAAGGATTTTTCTTTTTTGAGTTTATAACTAATTGCTTTGGCTTGTGCCTTTTCGGCAGTACTTAGATAGGCCAGAGAGATTATACGTTTTACACTTTAGCCCCAAAATAATTACTTGGTCATATGAATTGGAGGAATAAAGTGATTTATGGTTAAAAAATATATTTTCAGAGGATAAAATCTTTTTTAATTGAATTAAGGATTTTATTTAATCCGTAGCACACTGTGTAGAACGTTGTTATGGTTTTTTAACGATTATAATACAAAAGAAAAAAGTTAAATTTAGCTTTTTTATTTGGTCATGTTAAACAAAATGTTGCTGATATGTACACTAGGATAGCACGAATATTGACGTTTTTCGAATTTCGTCGAATTTCGTCGATCGCTATACACTGTGCTACAAAAATCACAAAATCGAATATACTTTTAAAATGAGGTAGTTAAGGTTGTAGGTCTCGTCGAAAAGATCACAAAAATGCCTATCAAACTTGCCAGACACCCTCAAATTGTAAAGTTATTGTCAAAAAACGTTTTTTTTTGGGACTTTTTCTCACTAAACCACGTGTAACTTAAACATTTTTCAACCGATTTTAAATTTTTCAACTGTTTTGGATTGAAGAAGGATAGGGCTTTTCATATGTGTGAATTGGTCTATACATATAAGAAAGATATGTGTTGATTTTTTCAACAATATCTAATTTTTTGTTATTTTTTGAAAATTTTTTGAGTTTATCGATTTTTTTCTGCTATAGTTTGTTCAACAACATTTATTTTAATAAACGTATCCCTAAAGAAAATTTAATTATGAATACGATGAGCTGTATGCCAAAAATATCGGATAACAATTGACAGAGTTGTGATAATTTTTCTAAAAAAGAAAATTAAGATTTTGTATGAAATTGCCGTGCGGATAACCCAGGCAAAAAAAATACAAAAATTAACGAACATACTGAGAGGTCGCGTATCATTATTTTAAAGGTGTTTGACCTCCTGAATTCGAATTTGACCTTGAAATTGCGCTATCTTATTAAGTTTTTTATATATCAATTTATGTTAAATATCTCAAAAACCTGACAAAATAGAGCAATTTAAAGGCCAGATTCGGATTCAGCGCGCCAAAAACCTTTAAAAATATTGTACATGACCATTTATGATAAATTTATTTTTTTGCCTGGGTTATCTGAACGGCGATTTCCTGCAAAATCTTTATTTTCTTTTTTAGAAAAATTATCACAACTCTGTCAATTATTATCCGATTTTTTCAGGATAAAGCTTATTGTATTTAGAATTAAATTATCTTTAAGAAAAGCTCATAAATACAGGGTGATTCAGTCACGACCCGCCGAATTTTACCAGCGTATTCCTTGGCTCATTTCATGAAAATATGTCCATTACATACCATCCCCAAAAATGCAAGTGTGCGAAATGGCAGCGGTTTGAAAATTTTCGGATTGGTGGTCGGAGGGTAGTAGGGTAAAATTGATAACTTCTGAACCAACAGCCCGATTTTTTTGTTTTTGGGCTTGTTGGAAAGTTTTTTGGGAGACCTTTCAAAAACAATAACAAAAAAAATTCAAAAAAGAGAAATCGTCGTGATACAGAGCTTTTAAAAATAAAGTTTGAAAATAAAGTTATGAAAATTTGCACATAACCTCAATTTGCTCAGCCAGATGGCAGGTAACTTATATTTTTTTCCCCCCTTGAAAGATAACCCTACCTCTTACCTTTCCAAAATGCCCTAGAAGAAGCCCATAGGTCTTATCGTTCTAAAGTTATGACCATTTGAAATAAGATCTTAAACTTGTTAATTTACAAAAACAAATGAATGTGTGCTGTTATTTCACCTCCAAACCCAAAATTTTTTTTTGCATTTCAGTCAATTGGTCATAACTTTAGAACAGAATGACCTCTGGGCTTCATTTAGGGCATTTTGGAAAGGTAAGAGGTAGGGCTATCTTTCAAGGGGGAAAAACATAAGTTACCTGCCATCTGGCTAAGTAAATTGAGGTTATGTACAAATTCTTATGTCTTTTTTTTCAAATTTTATTTTAAAAAGCTCTGTATCTCGACGAGTTCTCTTTTTTTTAATTTTTTTTGCTATTGTTTTTGAAAGGTCTCCCAAAAAACTTTCCAACAAGCCCAAAAACAAAAAAATCGGGCCGTTGGTTCAGAAGTTATCAATTTTACCCTACTACCCTCCGACCACCAATCCGAAAATTTTCAAACCGCTGCCATTTCGCACACTTGCATTTTTGGGGATGGTATGTAATGGACATATTTTCATGAAATGAGCCAAGGAATACGCTGGTAAAATTCGGCGGGTCGTGACTGAATCACCCTGTATAAAAGTTGTTAAGCGAACTATAGCAGAAAAAGGGGGAACGGGGTCTTTCACAGAGGTTGAAAGCTCTCTGTCTGCTATCCACTTGGGGGTAGCAAGAAGTGATTCCTCTGTCTCAAATTCCCAAGCATCTCACAACTTCCGGTCTTAGACCAAGTGTTCCCCGGTAATATCATTTAGGCATCCGTCTGATGACAGCTAAAGTGAGAAGGCGTACAGTACTGAGTATCCAGAGTGCATGCTAATACTGATGCGTCTCTGGAAATTAGGTGTCAACCGGTAACAATAAGTCACTGAAACTCAACTGTATTTAGCCGGCCTAGCGGTGTGTTGGCAGCCCCAACTCTAGGATCGGACGCTCTGGCCTAATAAGTCATTCGTCTTAAAACTAAATTATTACTGAAACCGAAACAAATAAGAAAAATTGGCCCTATGCTCCTTGTAGGAGTTTAAAGGAACTAATATATGGGGGTTTTCGTGTCAACTGACACAACTTTTGAAAACGATGTCTTCCGATCGGGATGAAATTTGCACCAAGGTTAGTCCTATTGGATAGTAGTTCAGATACAATTTTTCAGCGAGATCGGTCAAGGACTCTCTCAGTTAGAGGGGGTCGAAATTTGACATTTTGGCCAAAGAGGTGTTTATTCTGATCCATGTAACTTCTTACCTATTGTTTGTAGCAAAATGTGTCCCAAAGAGTTTAGATAGCTATTTCTTCAGTCTTTCGAAAAAAAAATTATAAAAAAATAAAAAAAAAATTTTGGATTTTTTTTCTTAAAAATCTAAAACTTTTTTGACTTTTTCCTCAAATTGGGCCCTTTTTTTTTTGATTCAAAAGAAAGCTTAGGTCTTTTCCTTTAAGAGCTATGGGGTCGCTTAGTGGGATGCGAGTGGGATATCTATGAAAAAATTATTTTTTTAACTTTGGAACACAAAAAACGGTTCTTCAATTTGCACTATTAGGCGTGGGATAGCTAACCAGTTCTCGATTTCGATCCGCGATACCCTCTAATTTTTATAGGTTCGAAAAAGAAAGCACGAGCCAAAAAATGAGGGCGGTGGGGTTGGGCCACATGGCTCCTCATCGGGGTCCTTTTTCTATCCAAAACAGTTTAAAAATTTAAAATCGGTTGAAAATTTTCTGAATTACACAAGGTTTAGTGAGAAAAGTCTCAAAAAAAACTTTTTTTGACAATAACTCTAAAATTTGAGGGTGTCTGGCAAGTTTAATGGGCATTTTTGTGATCTACTCGACAAGACCAACAATCTATACTATGTCACATCAGAAGTATTTTTTCACTGTAGCACAGTGTTATGGTTCGTTTTGGTTTAAAAACTTTATGTTTAAATTTTTAGCCAAATCGGACAAAACTAACATGTGCCTTTGGGAGGGGGTTAAAGTTTTGCCCTAAAAAACACTTTCCCCATACAAACCAAAAATTTTATTTTTCGATGTTTCAGTTTATTTTTGTACCTCCTACCACAGTATGGGGGTATACTGACTTAGTCATTCCGTTTGTAATGCATAAAAACATCGTCGGGGACTCCATAAAGTATATTTGGGACATTCCAGGCCAAATCACTCACTTTTAGACCCGACCACTTTCGATTTATTTTATTTTTGTATATGTTTTAGTACTTATTAAATGCAACTTGGACACCACTTTTCAGCCTTTTATTCCAAGATGGTGTTGAGTAATCAATTTTTCAAAATGGCGATTTTCTCAAAAAAATTAAAAAAATTAAATTTTTAATTAATTTTTACCAATAAAAATTTTAAATATCTAAAAAAAAGTTGGACAACGTTTTGTTGGTATTTAAATGTAGTTTTAGAAAAAAAATATGAAAAAATTATTCGAAGTAATGATCGCTTATTTTTTAATGTTTAAAAATTAAAATCGAATTTTTGAAAAAGTCGGAAACCTTAGATTTTTTTAAAAAAAGGCTAAAAGTTCTACTCTAAATTACGCAACTTTTAAGCCATAATTAGAGATGTAATGATTTGTGTAAGTAATTTTTTTTAAATTGTTGGTATTTTTTAATGAGATATCATTAGTTTTTACCTACACAAGTAGGTTTTCTTTTGTAGAAAAAAAAATTCAAAACATTATTTATAGAAATATAAAAACATGTTTGTATCAAGTGACTTTGGCACGATGGGTAGAGTGTCTGGCCAGAATGTAGTTGATTGCGGGATCGATTCCCCAAAATTTTATTAAAAATTTTTAAAAAAAATATATCAATAGAAAATTGTAAAAAATAACCTACGAAATCATTAATTTTTAATGTTTTCGTGGGTTATTTTTTTGGAATTTGTTGGTAAAAATAACAGAACTATCATTAATTTTTAATGTTTTCGTAGGTTATTGTTTTCGAATTTGTTGGTAAAAATTAATGAGAAAAACGTAATTTTTTAATGTTTAATGTTATTTATTTTAGAAAATTTTGTCAACAGTAAAAAATAAATGTTGGTGTTTTTTAAAATAAAGGAATACTTACTGGGATGGTTTTCAGTTGTTTATTCACTGGTTTTAAATGTGTTTTCATTTGTTTTTGCCTAAAAAATATTTTGAGTGTACTCACTTTGTCATTCCGTGTGTAACGCATCGAAATATCGGTCGGGGACCCCATAAAGTATATATATTATTGATCAGTGATAGATTCTAAGATATTATAGCGATGTCCGTCCGTCTGTCCGTCTGTCTGTCCGTCCGTCTGTCCGTCCGTCTGTAGTTAACACGATGCAGTCTAAAATAAAAGAGCTAGACTCCCGGCATTTGGCACAAATATGTCCTATGTTCCTAGGCGGGTTAAGTTCGTAAATGAGCAAAATCGGACTAGGGGGAAAAGGTTCCCCCTTGAAGAACTAAGCCAACTTTGAAAAATACAACTTTTTAACATGATTTTTTGTGTTTTTGTTTAACAACACCACATTTTTATGCTACATGAAGTTCAAAGTCCTGAATTTGGACCCAGAGAATTAGAAAATGTCGTTTTTTTATGCCCCCCCCCCTTTTATGGGCGTGGAATACATTTTTTTAAATAATGATAAACTTGTATTTCTTTAGTGCAAAAAGCATAAGAAAGAACTTTTAAACACATATTCGAGAGGAAATTTACAACCCCCCCCCCCCCCCCCCCACCAAAAAAAATAAAACGCCCCTGCATTTTTGTTTTATTTTTGCATGTTGGAGAGTATAAAAGATTCGGCACATCCAAATTTAAATATCTTACTTGTTTTTTTTTTTTAATTTTTAAAATTGCACCTTTTATTTTTTGAATTAAATTGGTAGATACTGACCCTAACTTACCCTAGATATATTCATTTCGAGGTAAAAAATACGCCTCACAAAAATTAAGAACGATCGGAAATGGATAAGGTGTTCCGCATGGGCCTTGAAGTTTAGAAAACGGATTACAAGGAAAAATATGAATTTTTTTCTGTTTTCTAAATTTTTTTGGTATTTTATGTTAAGTTTAAATTCAAGTGGTTACAGAATTATAATACGGAGTAAAATGCCTCTCTAATAAGGTACCAAAAACTGAAATCGGTTGAAAATCAGCCAAGTTATTACAACTTCCCCAGGCATCTAACGTATGGCAGACCACTTGATTAAGCAATACAATCTGATTTTTGAAATTCATTGAAATTTTCTACTGTAATAACATTTTTTTATTCTTCAAGTTCAAATGTAATTAGATGACAAGTATTTTTTATATTGTGTTTTGCTAACATTTTTTAATGTTGAAAAGATTCTTTACGAACAGCGTCTGCGTGCTAAGGTCCTTGCTGCTCCTCGGGGAAGCAAGACCTTCTGGTCATTTGTTAAAAGAGTAAAGAACAATGCTAGTTCATCCATTCCAACTCTTATAAATAATGATCAAATATTCACTGACCCGGTTGATAAAGCCAGCCTTTTTGCTGAACTTTTTGCAAGGAATTCATACTTGCCGGAAAGCGATCAACCTCTTCCCGAACTTGGAAGGGTATCGTGTACTATGCCCAAGATTTTCTTCCGAGCGCGCGCAGTTAAAAGGATTCTTGCGGATCTCAATGTAAATAAGTCGCCGGGGCCGGATGGCATTACATCACTGGTGCTGAAACAGTGTTCTTCGACGCTATGTCGTCCATTGGCAAACCTTTTCAACACTTCCTATGGCTTGGGAATCTTCCCCTCGAGTTGGAAGGTTGCCAATGTTCAGCCTATCCCGAAAAAGGGTGAATCTACTAATCCTGAAAATTACCGCCCAATCGCAATTTGCTCTGCACTTTCGAAGGTGATGGAGAGTATGATCAATTATCATCTTGTTAATTATCTGGAATCCAACTCATTACTCAATGACCGACAGTATGGTTTCCGTAAAAGTCGTTCTACTGGAGACCTGTTAGCGTTTCTATCGGAACGTTGGAGTCGGTATATACACCATTTTGGTGAGAGTAAGGTGGTGGCTCTAGATATTTCCAAAGCATTCGATCGTGTATGGCACGCTGCGCTTGTGTCTAAGCTAATAGCTTTTGGTGTGGGTAATGATTTTTCTCGTTTTATTTCGAGCTTTCTCAGGGACCGTACTATACGTGTTGTCATAGATGGGGTCTCTTCAAGAGAATTTCAACTTAATTCAGGCGTACCCCAAGGCTCTGTTCTCTCTCCTTCTCTATTTCTTATCTTCTTAAACGACCTTCTAAGTCAAACTTCTAATCCTATCTACTCTTTTGCAGATGACAGCAACATTTGACATTCATTTTCCTTTAGACATAGGCCAAGCCTTTCGGAGGTTGGGTTAATGAGACAGAAAATGAATGACACACTCAACCAAGATCTTTCTGCTATCTCAGAGTGGGGTCGAGTGAATAGGGTGGACTTTAATGCACGCAAAACCCAGTGTTGTGTGTTGACCCACAGACGGGCTGTGGAATTAGCACCGTCATCTGTATCAATGGGTGGTATAGATATTATGGAATTGGAAACTCTTGATGTTCTGGGCATGAAAATACATATATACTCGCTACTCGCTACAAAATACTCGCTTATCAAATAGAGCTCATCCGTTTGTAATCGACAGTCCAGTCTTTCGCACAACGCATTACAGAGAGAATTCGTTTCTCAGTCGATCTATTCGTATGTGGAATAATCTTCCCGCAGAAGTCTTTCCTAACGCATTTAATCTAGAAAGGTTCAAGTCAAATATTCATAAACACTACTCCCTCTTTCCTCCCTCTCATACCTATTTTTCCTGATATCAACACAATGCACTGCATTCGTAGGGGGCATCCCCTGAGTGTTGGTTTAATATAAAAAAAAAAAAATGCCTGCATTTTCAACACCCTTTTGAAATCTCTATTTAAAAAAAATAAAATTTTTTTGTTTTAAAATTTGGAAAAACCAAAAAAATATTACACTGAAACATGAATAATGAAAAAATGTTATTACAGTAGAAAATTTCAATAAATTTAAAAAAATGGACTCGTGATCTTTAATCAAGTGGTATGACGCACGCTAGATGCCTGGGGAAGTTGTAATAACATGGCTGATTTTCAACCGATTTTAGTACCTTATTAGAAAGTCATTTTACTCCACATCATAATTCTGTAACCACTTGAATTTAAACTTAACTTAAAATACCATTAAAATTACGAAAACAGAAAAAAATTAATATTTTTCCTTGTAATCCGTTTTCATGCTGAACGCCTTACCCATGTCTGATCGTTCTTAATTTTTGTGAGACGTATTTTTACCTCGAAGTGAATATAGCAAGGGTAAGTTAGGGTCAGTATCTACTAATTTAATTTTTTTTTGGAGCACTATATAAAATAAATCAGAGCCAACAAATAAAAGGGGTAATTTTCAAAATTAAAAACAAAAAATAGAAAGACTTACGATCACATTTCGAATTATGGCTTAAAAGTTGCGTTATTTATAGTAGAACTTTAAGACTTTTTTTTAAAAAAAATCTAAGGTTTCGGACTTCTTAAAAAAGTCGATTTTAATTTTTAAACGTTAAAAAATAAACGATAATTACTTCGAAAAATGTTTTTATATTTTTTTTTAACTACATTTTAATACCAACAAAATGTTGTCCAACTTTTTTAAGGTATCGATATTTTTACTGCTCAAAATTAATTAAAATTTTCGATTTCTTAATTTTTTTGAAAAAATTTCAATTTTGAAAAAATTTTTACTCAACACCAACTTAGAATAAAATGATGAAAATAAGTAAGTTGTATTTAAAACGTTCTACAACATATCCAAAATGTAAATAAGTCGAAAGCGGTCGGGTTCGAAAGTGTGTGATTTGTCATGGAATGCCCCATATGTGTTTTAAGGATATGAATCAATTAGTATGAAAATGACATAAGTCTATTTTCAAAAAAAAAAATACTTACATAAAATGACAAAAAAAATTGTCTAATAGAAAGAAACCTTAGTTGGAAGTTGGATTTTTTAACATCTAAACATTTTAAATTTTACTTTAAGATTGCATACACAAATAAAATTTGAAATAAACTTATCTCCTTTTCATAATATTAGGTCAATCTAATAAAAACTTACAATTTTGTTTTTATTTACTTAATAAACATTAGTATATACTTACTCTATATACTCTGGAATTATATTTCAATTTAAATTGCAATATAAATTGAATTTAATTTGTTTACATTTGATGCATTAAATTACCAAATCAAATAATATTTAAGTACAAAATTTATTAGACAAAAGCAAAATCAAAAAAAGAGTTGGAAATCTTGAAAAAAATGTGTTAAAACAATTCTGAAATTAATCATACATATTTCTATATTGTTTGCAACGTGTTGATTACGTTGTGAAAAATAATCACAGCTCGAGAGACTAAACCATATTCAGATGTAATTTGAAAAAGATTGATTTTACTTGTAATTCGGAAATTCCATTTGTAATTTGAAAACTCCATTTGTAATTTAAACATTCCAATTGTGATTCGAAAAAAACAAATGTAATTCGAGAAAGATCAATTGTAATTAAAAAAAAAAATGATCTTTTACGAATTACAATTGATCTTTATATGACGTCTTCTTTAGTGATAGAGATAGGGCCAATAAAGTATTCAAAGGGGGGCAACAAAAACAAAAAAAAACGAATCATATGTATGGGACAACACAAATCTCTCGAAAAGATGAACAAAAACAAGTAGAAAAATTAAGTTCGACTTGGTCGAATCTATGAATACCCTCCACAATGTCATCTGATAGTAATTTTCTAAAAAATTTCAAAAAAATGCATCACAAATTTTTTATTAGAAATACATATATTATATTGAGTAAAACTTTTTTTTAATCAATCAAATTATTTTGAGTGTAAAATTTTTTTGACTGTCAGCATTATTTTGAGTGTGACATTTCATTAAAAAAAAAATATGTATACATTTTTTTTGAGTGTAACATTTTTTTTAGTGTAAATATTTTTTTTAGTGTACAATTTCTTTAAGTAACAAAATTACTTTGTAAAATATTTTTGTTGTTTTATACCTCTATGCAATACAAAAAAAAATATTTCACATATTTCCCACTTTTTATTTTACTTCATTTGATTTTTTTTTCCAAAAATTCTTACTATACACCGTTACATACAGTTACAATAACAAAACAATAACAAATATTTACTTGTCTAACAACTAAACTGCACCCCACGACAAGAAAACAAACAACAACAAGTTTTACAAAACTGGTATTTCACCATGCTTTTAAAACTTGTTTAACGAGTTTTCAACAGTTTAAGGTGAAACAAATCTGAAATTCACTGCTTTGCTTATAACTTTTGAACCACTGAACCGATTTTGCTGAAATTCAAAACCAAACAGCCTTGGAAAACGACAAAAATATATATGCTAAGCTTCAGCCACCTCAGAATTGTCTTTCGAAAGTTATAGTGGTTTTAATCTTGTAAATTCGAAAAATACCCTTGCCGAAATTTACTATTTTGCTCATAACTTTTGAACCACTGGACCGATTTCACTGGATTGCAATACCAACCTGACCCGGTAAATGGAGAACATATATGTCAAACTTCAGGAGCCTCCGTAAAGTCTTTCAAAAGTTAGCGTGTTTTCAACGGACAGACAGACAGACAGACGGACGGACGGACGGACGGACGGACGGACGGACGGACGGACGGACATCGCTAGATCGACTTAAAATCGATCAAGGATCATGAATATATATACTTTATGGGGTCCTAGACCAATATTTCGATGTGTTACAAACGGAATGACAAACTTATATATACCCTCTATCACTAGAGTGGAGGGTATAAAAATGTTTGTTGTTGTCGTTGGGCCCTCAAAATACAAGTCCGCATACGCCGGTGAATAGGGCTGTCATTTATTATGTTGGGGCCCTTGACAACACAAGAATTTCGGACCCGCTAGAAAATTAAAAGTAGCATGAACAGACTTTTTCTATAGGAAAAATATCGACAAATTCTATACGAAAAATGTCTTACAAGGGAAGTATCTCAACCCTTATGAACCGATTAGTCTGAAACTTAAAATATATATAAAGAGACAATTTTAAGGTTGTTTAAGATTTCGTTGGCCCTTTTTGATAAAAATGTGGACCTTCGGGAAAATTTCGATGGCTCTCGAACTAACAGAAATATCGTCTAGAGAAAAACTATGTGCCGACTTATATTTAGTAGAGATAATTTCGTATTCATATGAATATCGTAGGTCTATGTCTTCACATAAGTACCCACCAAAATTTACACATTTTCATGAAAAAAATATTTAGCGAAGCCGAATTTTTACAAGGCTATGCCTAGAAAAAAATAACTGAAAAATCCAAAAAAGGATTTTTCGGCATTTTTTTACCAGTTTTTTGAACTCTTTAATCCCCGATATGGCCAGTAAGCCGAGACACTCCAACCTTGGAATTGTCTCTTTTATATATTTAAAAAAAACTTAAAATGGCGATCTCGAAAACTAACAAGGGAAGTCTCCCTAGTGCCACCCGCGGATCTTTATGGAATTGGTTTTAGTTTGTAGAGCAAAAAAAATAAAGGGACACGTATTTTTTTTTAGCGGCCCAAATTCATATTAAAGCTAAGTACTCTGTTTATTACGGTGAAAATTTCACTTAAACTTTAAACGCCTTAAATCGCAATAAAGCGTTTAAATTTCAACAGCTTTTGACAAATATAAGAAAGAAACGATCATAACAAAACTGAAATGTCACTTTTTCACGGCAATTTATATTGTCTTGTTTAATAAAAATGCGTGAAAACTTTTTTAACAATTTCCCTATAATTCCTCGCGTTGCCAAAATTTATTTTTTTATATGGAGTTTGACAGATTTTTTTCTGTGAAATCGAACAGAGTACTATGCCTTAGGCGGTAAAAAGGAGGGGGAAGACAAGGGCATTTTTCAGTTTTTTTCGTTTATCTCCTATATTATGAAAAGAAACCTAGTCATGCTACATACTAAATAAAAGGTCTTTGGAAAACCTATCTACGTGTGCTAAGAACGTGTCCAAACATGCACACACTCAAAAAAAAAAACTGTAAAGTTAGCAAAAAATTTAGTTAATATTAACTAAAAAAACACCTGATTTTGAACCTACTAAATTTCTAGTTAATTTACCAAAAAATATTTAGTTAACTTTTCGTAGAATGAATGTAGCAAAAAAACCGTAATTTTAACTAAAAATTCAGCTGAAAATTTCGTAACATTTTTTATTAGTTGAATTCAGCTAAAATTTTTTATAAAAAATTTTAAGTTTGTTAAATATTGGTTTTAAACACTAACACTTCACTTATTTTTTCTTATTTTTTTCACAGCATTAAGTTCAACTTAAGTAGGACTTATGAGATTTGCATAGGAGGCTACACAAAAATGTTACAAAAAATCAGCAAATTAATTAGTAAAAATTCGTAAACTCAGTTTTAAAGTCAACAAAAAAAATTAATTCAAAATTTGTACAAAACTAGTATTTTTGTAAATTGAACTTAACTAAAAAAAGTAGTTAAAACGTTAATGATTTTAACAAAAAATTTGCTAAAAAGCCAGTAAACTCGAGTTAACAAAAACAATTTTGTTAACTTTACAGTTTTATTTTTTGAGTGCAACTTTTCGTCATCTATACTAATATTATAAAGAGGTAATGTTTGTATGTTTGTTTTTTTGTTTGTTTGTTTGTTTGTAGAGGGTAATCTCCGGAACTACTTATCCGATTTTAAAAATGTTTTCAGCATTATTTAAAGTGTTCCTCCAGGATGGACATAGGCCAGGTTTCATCGACCACGCCCACTTCTACGCCCACTTTTGGACAAAAAACCGAAAATTGAAAAATTTCCGAAACTACTAAACCGATTTCAAATTTTTTTCACCAATTCATACTTGGAATGGTCCTTCATGGTGGACACATGCTATGTTTCATCGACCACGCCCACATCTACGCCCACTTTTGGTAAAAAACTTAAAATTTAAATATCTATGAAACTACTCATCCGATTTCAAAAAAGTTTTCAGCAATATTTAGAGTGTTCCTCCAGGGTCGACATGGGCTAGGATTGATCCGCACGCCCACTTTTAGCCAAAAAACGTAAAATTTAAAAATCTCCACAACTACTGAACTGATTTAAAAATAGTTTTCACCAATACATGCTTGGATTGGTCCTTCATAGTGGACATTAGAGTGGCCATAGTAGAAATTTTTTTGAAAAGTTAAAGTGTTCGCACTGAAAAATGTGAGGTTGGGGATAAAAATAATTTTGCATATTTAAAAAAAATTTTTTTTTGTTCCGAGTACCTCCGGGTTGAGCCTAAAGTTTGAAAAACGGATTACAAGGGAAAAATATGACTTTTTTTTCATTTTCTCAATTTTTTTGATATTTTAAGTACAGTTTGAATTCAAATGGTCACTGAATTTTGATTAAGAGTTAATTGTCTATCAAATAAGGTGTTAAAAATTAAAATCGGTTGAAAATTAGCCGAGTTATGACAACTTCCCCCGGCAACTAACGTGTGGCAAACCACCTGATCAAGGATTTCGAGCCCCATTTTTGAAATTTATTGAAATTATCTACTGTAATTAATTTTTTTTATTCCTCAAGTTCCAATGTACTAAGAAGATACATATTTTTCATATTGCGTTCTGCTAACTTGTTTTAAATAAATGCTAAAGTGGTCTGAATTTTTCAACACTATTTTCAAATCTCCAATTTTAAATTTTTATTTTTTTTGTTAAAGAAATTTTGAAAAATTGGCTATTGGAGTTTAGGGATTTGTTAAGCACATATAAAGGAATAAAAACGCCAAAAATTGTAGGGTTTGCTGTTTTCATTTGGCTATTACAGTGATGTAATTTCGGCGGATTTCGGGAAAGTAGTGATTTTTGGCCCTTTTTTAGCTTTTATTTATTTATTTATTTATTTATTTTTTTTTTTCAAACTTGATATGTTTTGGGCCGAATTATATCAACACGAGATAGAATACTTCAATTTGCAAAATTAGGGCGAAATTGACACATAAAAAATTGCCCCTGTTAAGGGTCAAAGGTCAAATTTTAGAAAATTTTTAATTTTTAAACATTAACAGATTTTCTGAGTGGAAATATATGAAACTACTTGATGTCATTTTAAAAGGTCTTAACATATGTCTTTTTATTTAAATTCAGAATATTAACCCTTTTGTGATGGTGGGGCCTATTCGACCATTTGAACAAAATACACTTACATTATCTCCATTAAATTAAAAAAATTATAGGCCCCAACAGCACTTAAGGGTTAAATTTTTAAATTTTAATTATTTGCCATATAGTTTAGACCAATTAAAATAACATCGAGTAGATTCAGCAAAATCCGCCCAGCAAATCTGTTAATGTTTAAAAATTTAAAATTTTCTAAAATTTGACCTTTGACCCTTAACAGGGGCAATTTTTTATGTGTCAATTTCGCCCTAATTTTGCAAATTGAAGTATTCTATCTCGTGTTGATATAATTCGGTCCAAAACATATCAAGTTTGTAAAAAAAAAACAAAAAAAAATAAATAAAAGCTAAAAAAGGGCCAAAAATCACTACTTTCTCGAAATCCGCCGAAATTACATCACTGTAATAGCCAAATGAAAACAGCAAACCCTACAATTTTTGGGGTTTTTATTCCTTTATATGTGCTTAACAAATCCCTAAACTCCAATAGCCGATTTTTTTAAATTTCTTTAACAAAAAAAATAAAAATTTAAAATTGGAGATTTGAAAATAGTGTTGAAAAATTCAGACCACTTTAGCATTTATTTAAAACAAGTTAGCAGAACGCAATATGAAAAATATGTATCTTCTTAGTACATTGGAACTTGAGGAATAAAAAAAAATAATTACAGTAGATAATTTCAATAAATTTCAAAAATGGGGCTCGAAATCCTTGATCAGGTGGTTTGCCACACGTTAGTAGCCGGGGGAAGTTGTCATAACTCGGCTAATTTTCAACCGATTTTAATTTTTAACACCTTATTTGATAGACAATTAACTCTTAATCAAAATTCAGTGACCATTTGAATTCAAACTGTACTTAAAATATCAAAAAAATTGAGAAAATGAAAAAAAAGTCATATTTTTCCCTTGTAATCCGTTTTTCAAACTTTAGGCTCAACCCGGAGGTACTCGGAACAAAAAAATTTTTTTTTTTAAATATGCATAATTATTTTTATCCCCAACCTCACATTTTTCAGTGCGAACACTTATGGATTTAACATTTTTTAATTTTTCTATATAACGCTATGGCCAGTCTAGTGGACATATGGTGGGTTTCATGGACCACGCCCATTTCTACGCCCAAATTTGGCCCACAAACTTAAAATTTAAATACCTATTTACCATATCATCCGATTTCAAAAATGTTTTCACCAATATTTAGAGTGTTCCTCCAGGGTGGACATAGGCTACGATTTATTTATACGCCCACTATTTGGCAAAAAAAAGTAAAATTTAAAAATCTACAAAAATTTTCATCCGATTTCCAAAATTTTTTTACAAATACTAGGTCCTTTAGAGTGGAAATATTCTAGGTTTTATTGACCACGTCCAATTCTACGCCCACATTTGGCAAGAAAAACGTAAAATGTGAATATGATCAAACTACTCATCCGAATTCAAAAACGTTATCACCAATATAAATATATTAAAATGGGGTACGCATGGGTTAGCTCTCATCGACCACACCTACTTCTACGCCCACTTTTGGCCAAAAAACGTAAAATTTTAAAACATCCGAAAAATGTTTTCTCCAATATTAAGAATGTTCCATCAGGTTAGACTTAGGCTACGGTTCATCTACGCATGGACGTATACAGGGGGTGGGCACAGGGGGCACGTGCCCCCCCCTTTTCAATTACTTTTCAAGTACTTCTAGTTAAAACTAGATATAAATAGGCGATCGCAAACAATTTTGGGAGTTGTGCCCCCCCCTTTTCAAATTCCTGGATACAGCGCTGCATCTACGTAAAATTTGTAAATATACGAAACTTATTATGAGATTTCAAAAATGTTTTCACCAACATTTAGAATTTTCTTTCAGGGTGAGTTAGGGAAGGTTTCATTGACCACACCCATTTTAAAGATCTCTTTAGGTCAAAAGACGTAAAATTTTAAAATCTACCAAACTACTGATTTAATTTCAAAACATTCTGAAAAATTTCCTTTTTGGAAATTCCTATTTTACTGGGGCAAATACGTGCAAAGTGGTGAACTTTGTAACTTTTTCTATCTCCTGAAAAGTTGGTAATAAAAAGTTGAAACGTTGGATCCTCCAGCCCTACATGGAACGAAATGAATTGGAATTCGGAACAAAATGGAATAAAAAGGGGACCAAATGAGTAGAAAAGGAAACGAAATGGAATAGAACGGGGAACGAAATGGAGTGAAACGGGGAATGAAATGGTTTCAATAATTACGATATAAGGGCTCGAAAATTTTCAAGAACATTATTTACCGCAACGAATATGTTTCCAAGCTAAACGGGGATGTTTTAATTTTATTATTTATTTTAAATAGTTTTTATGAAAGACTTCAACGATAAAAATTTTGTAGGGGAGAATTTTAGAAATGGAGACTCTAATCCTGACCTTTCTTTAATCCGGTATTTAATATTACCGGGGGCGAAGTTCCGGGCGGGCCTGCTAGTATTGAATAAAATACCAAAATTTTAGGACATTTTTGTTAATAAGTCGAAAAATATTAACTTCTTTGGCCCGTTGTTAGCACCACGAGATATGTGTTTTCAATACCTTTAATCTGATACCACACATGCCTATATTAATTTTGTTTAAATAGGCGTAAATCATAAAAAACTGAAAAGGTCAATTTCCCCCCATACAAATCGACTCCCCCTAAAAATGAGTTTGGGCCGCTAAAAAAATACGTGTCTAATGAATTTTCGTTCTGAACATCATATCCAAATTCCATGAAGATCTGAGGGTGACACCAGGGAGACTTCCCTTGTAAGCCAGATAGAGCAAAATGAAGAGCATTTTTGGTTCTTTGGATCACCATAGTTTCGCGGGTCCTCTTCACATGTGTAGACCCCAATAGGTCCTAAGTTTGAATCCAAAAAATTTGGAATTCCAGAAAATTTAAAAATGCTCATTACTCGGTAAATATTGCAGACACAACAAAAAGTTCAAAAGCATTTTTGTAGCTCTTGGTTTCTAGAACTCGTCTGCCAATACTCGAAAACCCTTAAAGCAATAGTTTTTAGTTATTCTTTTTTTTTTTTTGGTATTATTGATAAATGGCGGTGTTATAGAAACACACAGGTTATTCCACGACGTTATAACCAACGAACGTATTTAATAAAATTATGGCAGTAGATTAGCAGCCACGAAGAATAACGGGAGACCCCGTTACTTATGATAACGCCACGCTAAAGCCCAGACACTTGAGTTGGCTCTGCACACAAAACATGACCATTGCCTTTACAATGGAGGCAGGGAAATAATGCTCCCAAGTGCCGATAGACATCTAATCAGACACCACAAGTGTCTGACGCAATGCCGAGTGAATCAGCAGGCTCAACAAAAAAATACGCGGTACAGTTTTGTCCTTATTTTCAATCAACTACTACGCCGTATCAAGACACTATTGGGCCCCTAAATGGCAGTACCTGGAAAACTAAGCAAGATAATGCTAAAGGTATGTGAATTTTCAGATTTTCGGGAGTGCCAATTTTTTAGATTCAAAATTTGGACCTATTAGGATCCACACATGTGAAGAGGACCGGTAAAACTGTGGTGATTCAAAGAACCAAAAATGCCCTTCATTTTTCTGCATCTGGCATAGTTTTCGAGACAGTAGCGCTTTAACCCTTAGGGCACACTGGGCACGTGCCCAGGGCCCGACCTCAAGGGGGCCCCCAGAAGTAGAAAGTATAACATATTCGCTTACAAAAATTTTTTTTTTATATAAAAATTTATGCAATAACACTTAGTCGGTTGAGTTAACAATAAGGCTGAGTATAATTTTTAATTTTATTTTTATACCCTCCAACTACAGTATGGGGGTATACTCACTTTGTCATTCCGTGTGTAACGCATCGAAATATCGGTCTAGGACACCATAAAGTATATATATTATTGATCAGTGATCGATTCTAAGACATTCTAGCGATGTCCGTCTGTCCGTCCGTCCGTCCGTCCGTCCGTCCGTCCGTCCGTCCGTCCGTCCGTCTGTCCGTCCGTCTGTGGAAGACACAATACAGTCCAAAATAAACGCGCTAGACTTCTGAAATTTGGCACATATATGACTTATGTTCATAGGCTGGTTAAGTTCGGAGATGGGCAAAATCAGACCAGGGGGGAAAAAGTCCCCCTTGACAAAGTAAACCAACCAATGAAAAATGGAAAATTTTTAGGTTTATTTGTATTTTTGTTAAGCAAATGAAACATTTTTATGCTTGAAAAAGCATTTTTTACCGGAGAGAAGGTGTCCCCAAGGACCCCTGACAAGCCCCCCCCCAAAAAAAAACGCCCCTGTGGTACAGGGTATAATGAGTTTGTGCTGATGTTTGTAACTACCCGAAATATTGGTCGTAGACCCACTTTTAAGTATACCGATCGACTTAGAATCACTTTTTGAGTCGATTTAGCGATGTCCGTCCATCCTTCTGTCCGTCCGTCCGTCCGTCTGTCCATGTAAACGGTGTAAACACGATATAGGTCGCAATTTTTAATCAATAGACTTGAAATTTGAAAGTTAAGCCTCTTTTGGCCCTAGCCTATTTAAATTGAAAAAAATCGGTCCATATTTAGACCTAGCCCCCATACAAAGGTCCTCTTTAGTTGTGGCTCAAATGACTCTAAAGCCGCATTTTAATAGGTATCTATTAATTTGGCAGGTAATCATGTTTCATACACACAAATCACCATTCCGACTTTTAAAGAAATCGGACCAGTTCTTCTTGTAGCCCCCATACAAACCACCTTCCCGATTTTCACATAAATCTCTCAAATTTCATGAAAATAGAAAATATTTAATTAAAATTCTGTTTGTGTATGTTAAACGCGTAATTTAATAACCTTATCAAATCTGATTATCATCGGACCATTTTTGGACCTAGGTCCCATGTGAAAATTTCGCCCGATATTCAGTTGAAGCGGTTTATTGTCAACAAAAAGAAGCCTATTCCACTCAAATTTGATTTGTGAGTGCTTTTTACACTTATTAAAGATTTGCCAAAATATAGATCTAATCAGTCCATGTTTGAACTTGGGACCCATTTTCCGGGAAACTCTGGTGTAGGGTATTATATTTTTATATTTTTTTTTTTGTGTAGGTTCCATTTCTTAAAACAGTTAATAACATGAATTGAATTTGTACCAAGTAACTATAATAAATATAAATTTAAAAACTTTTTCTTGCCATTCGATTTTAATTTTTTTTCCAGTGGGGCCCCCAAATACTTGTGTGCCCAGGGCCCCCGGCATACCTTAACCCGGCCCTGTTTCGAGATATAGCCATTTTAAGTTTTAACCAAAAAAAAATTACAACACGCTGACGGAAATACGACATTTAATATTGCTAATGCTTTGTTTTCATTAAGGCATTTATTAATTCCAATGAAAATTTTCATAATTGGCATTACTAATGCTACTAATTCCTTAACGGGCATTGGCATTGATTGAAACAATGCCAATGCTAAAAATTTCATTGGCATTTGTTTCAATATAATGCCAATGAAATCGTTATTTAATAAGTCCATTTATTTAAATAGTCCATGTATACTTTTTACTCTTTATCACATTTTAAGTATTATTACAAAAAATGACTTGTCAAATTTCGTCGATTGCTGGGCAAATTATGATTCGTTTTGGACTAAAAACTGTATATTTAAATTTTTAGCCAAATCGGACAATTTTAAACTGTGAAGCTAGGGGGTTAAAGAATCTTCGAATCTCGAATTAATCTTTTCTGTAAAATATAAATTCTGTAAATATTTTATGTATTGAAAAGTATAACTACACGTTCATTTTTTAAAACAATATTCGAACTTAAAAGAATATGTATCTTTTTTCTCTTCATCGGTTTAAGAGAGTAATAACAAAATTACAAATTTTCGCCCAATTCTAATTCTTTTGCAATACAAATGTCTTCTCTCTCTCTGTTTGCCAACTACTCAAGCTGACGTATAAAAACAAAATGTACATTTAAACCACAATACAGAACCACATTTCAATTTCTTTTGAATAAAAATGTTATTGCAACAAATTTCTGGTCTTACAAATTTGATAAATTTTCTAGGTAAGTGTTTAAGAATATTTGGTTATATTTTCCCCAAAAAAAAAAATCATAATATCATATTCATAATTTGTTTATTCCCTCTCCCAAAAATTTTTGCAGTAAACACTTATTTTGCCCAATTAACTTCAGTATTGATTGTTTATGACAGTAACAACATTTTCAATAATGTTTGGCAACAAAATTATTTGGATGCTATGCAACAAGCATTCAAAAATCAATCACAATATGGCAATATAATTGGACTACAGTGGATCAATGTTAAATATTTGAATGATAATGATGATGATGATGACAATTTGAAAGAACAAATATTAAAAGCAGTTGATATTGTTACGGTTGAGGTAAGTTTTGTGGTTTGGCACAACCCTCGTCAAGCAAGTTTAGGTTTCGTATAAATGGTGACAAAATTGCATTTCATTCCTCGTTATTTAGAGCCTTAAAAAATGTTAACACGGAAAGCCTAGCTGATTCTGTTTTCGAGGTATTATTAAACAATTACACTGTTTGACGCCAAAAATATCCAACTGATTGTTCTAAATTTTTCTCTCCTGATTACAAATCTGTCTTCCAAATTTTTCTAATAGTGGTTGAAATTTCTAATTTTTTGAAAATAATTCAGCCATTTAGTAAATACTATCGTATGGTTATCTCCTATACTTTCCTAGATAGAGCTATTTTAAAAAGTGAAACTTAAAAATTTGACTCTGCAGTTTTTTGCCAATAGCACGACAGCATTTAGTTGGATTTATTTCAAACTAATTTCATTTGAAAACTATGTATATGGATTTTAGATTTTTTTAAATATGCGATATTTTGTATAAGTCAGAAGCTATAATATTTTAAAGTTAAAAATTAAAAAAAATATATTTAATTTTATTTTTCGTAAAAATTACCAACACTCCATAAATAAAAAGTTTTGTTCGGAACATGTTAATTATTTTTTTTACACCATTTCCAATTGTGTTTGAAAAATTTCCAAATGATTTTTTCAAAATTGTCCAAATATATTTTAAAATTGTACAAATGTATTTTAAAATTGTCCAAATGCAGTTTAAAATTGTCCAAATGGTTTTTTAAAATTGTCTAAATATATTTTAGAATTGTCCAAATTAATTTTAAAATTGTCCAAATGTATTTTAAAATTGTCCAAATGTGTTTTAAAATTGTCCAAATGTATTTTAAAATTTTCCAAATGGGAAATGGGGGGCACTAATCTATTTTGTATTTATTGTGGGCGTGGCAGCGAAAATTGCAAAAACACAAAAATTTTAAAATTTTGAGAAAGGAAATTGGGAATTGGGGTATTAAATACATCAAACCTTTTTTTTGCTATCACATTTCTATTAGTAAGAGATGGGCGCGTGAGTCATTTCTGACTCGAAATAAAAATATTGCTCACGCACAATTTTTTTTTTTGCTCACCTTCACGCACGCTAACTTTAGTTACTCAAGTGAGAGCTCAAGTTGAGTAATTAAAATTGTTGTAAGCTCTCAAAATATTTACGCTCACGAAGGCTCACGAAAATAAAAGAGAAAAAATTGTATTTAATTTTTTTTTTCAAATTCCTGCAAAAAAAGTATTTACTTCGCTAAAAACTATCATAAAAATGCATTGAAATAAACATTTTATATAAATTAACCTCTGAACTTAATACAATGACGATTTTCTTACTACCTTTCTGTTTCAGACAGCACAAAACAATCACGCAATCTCACGAATCAAAAATTACTAACACACGCTCACGTGCGAAACTATTTTGTTCTAAGCACGCGCACTCGCGATAATGTGAGTAAAAATAAATTTCACTTACAATCACGCATTTTTCTTTGTGAAATTTACTATGAAATTTTCATTTTACGACAAATTTTTGTAAAATTGAAGCAAAATTGTCGATATATCGATTAAAAGCTTTTAATGGTATAAATCAGATGTTTTTAATGCTGTATGTATGGTTGATGAGCATTAAGCTACCTTTGATTTAAAACCAAAATCAAGGAAATACATAAATTTGTTTCGGAGATATTTTAGTTTAAGTAAAACCACTTTTTTTTAAAAGATGCAAATTTGAAAATTTTTCGATATCTCAAAAACTGTTCTACTTATGAAACTGTAGAGTAGATTTTCGGCTTCAGCGTAAGATTTTACAAGAAAAATAACTGGAACACTGATAAAAAAACGCTTCATATCACTAATGAATGGAATTTATTAATCTTGTTTCATTACAACAATGAAATATTTCATATGCTGAAGGAAATTTAATACATATTGTGCAAAATTTTTAATTAATTTTGATTCATTAGATATCGTACTGAGTAAAATTTATAGATAAAATAAAAAATATGCGAAAGTGTTATTTTAACTTGGTTATTTTATGATTTTTTTTAGACTTTTTTATGAAATTTGAAATAAACAGTAAATTATTAATTTTATAAGGGTTCAAGTTGAAAAAAAATGCAGAAGAAAAATTGAATTTCTAAAAATTATAGACATTTCTGGAATTCCCCATACCGGTTTCAAACACCCCAGTTAGTGTTATCATTTTTTATTTACTAATTTCGCGCTGGTTTATATTACTTCGTGGTTTTAATAATGTATTACAATTTAAGGTTGGAGTAAAGTATTGTACGAGAAAACTATCAAGGGAAGTATCCCAGGTGTCACCCTCCGATCTTCATGAAATTTGGAAATGTTGTTAAGAACGAAAATTAATTCGACACGTATTTTGTTTTACCGACCCAAACTCATTTTTAGGGGGGTCGATTTGTTGGGGGGAAATTGACCTTTTTCAGTTTTTTACGATTTACGCCTATTTAAACAAAATTAATATAGGCATGTGTGGTATCAGAATAAAGGTATTAAAAATACCTATCTCGTGGTGCTAACAACGGGCCAAAGATATTAATATTTTTCGACTTATTAACAAAAATGTCCTAAAATTTTTGTATTTTACTTAATATGACAAAAAATTGTGCATGTTTGGACACGTTCTTAGCACACGTAAATAGGTTTTCCAAAGACCTTTCATTTGGTATGTAACATGACTAAGTTTCTTTGCATAGTATAGGAGATAAACGAAAAAACCGAAAAATGGCCTTGTCTTCCCCCCTTCTTTTTACCCCCTAAATATGAATTTTGGCCACAAAAAAAAATACGTGTCCCTTTATTTTTTCTGCTCCTCAAAATATGAAAAATTTTCTTAAAATACAATTTATATTTTGTATGAAGAATTTTTATTAATTTAATGAAACTTGTTCGTGCAATTACATTTTATGATACCTATTTCATTAATTCAATGAAACGCTTTCTTTTTAACGTCATTTTTCATAACATTCATGTAGATTTTCATTATTGTCATGTTCAAATTTCTATCAGTGTAGTGTTATTAGTTTTTGATTTTTGGTTCAAAAACCAAACGTGCTTGAAAATTTTGAATGGCAGTTTTGGAATGTGAAGAACGAAATCTGTAAGAATTTGTATTTTTAAAGATATTTTCCTTATTTAGCAATAAATCTAAAACAAGATCGGCTAGGATTTCTAAGAAATGTTTCCTACAGAATAATTTTCAAATCTAAGAAATTTTTCGTCTCTTTCATGTATATTTTAAGTTACAAGTAAATCGGTGTATAACGTTTGGGAAACTTCCCTTGGCAGAAATTTTTACTAACGAAAAATTTTTAAATTTCAAAAAAAATATTAAATCCTAATATTAACAATATTTTTATTTTATTAATACATTTGATACCAAAAAATCTTGTGCTGTCTTTCAATATAACAATTTTAATTGTTTTCTTCTATTTTATATTTTTGTTCTTCATTTTTTCTAAGGGTTTTATAACAATACTTGAAAATACTTCACAATTTTTACATGCCCGCTACTATGCAACACGATATGCTAAGCTACGCCTTAAGGATAAAATCTATTTGTTTTTATGTGAGGAAAAGGAAAATCCTGAAAAATTTTTAGCCGCCGAAATACTGCAGTGTAAGTGAAAATAAAAAAAAAATATTTTCTCCCTCATACTATAAAGCTAACAGTTTAGCACCTATAAGTATTTAAAGTAATGAAATATAATAAACAGGGACAGGACTTCATTTACTAAAGAACTACATTTTAAGCGCATAAAATATGCACTAAATATTCCAAAATATGCACTAAAAATCGCAAAATATGCACTAAACTATAAAACTATGCACTAAACTATAAAAATATGCACAAAAAAATATGAAAGTTAATATAAAAATAGCTCATTTTAACTTTTATGAAGAAAATTCTAAATATTTTTTTACTTTTTTTATTATTAATGAAAAAATCTAATTTCGGTAAGACAAGTATTTCAGTTTCAAAGTTGACATTGAAAAGTAATATTGAGTCCAGTTGGGGAGGAAATTAAAGATGTTTCAAAAAAAGTTTACAAAAATTGGTAAAAATCAGCAAAAACTGAAATTGTATACAAAATATGACCTAAAAATATGCATTTATAACAAAACATGCATTTTTACCAAAATATGCAAAAATATGCACTAGCTAATCGACGTCATTTTCTAACAAATTCGTTGATTATTATCAAGGAAAGGATTTTCAAGCAAATGCATGTTTTTTCCTGTCAGTCTAAGAATAGAATTATGTACATATATTCTATGACTAACTGGAAAAAACATGCATTTGGTTGAAAATCCTCTCCTTGATAATAAAAAGAATACTTTTTGAATTTTAATTTTACGACACAAAAACAAATTAAAGGCTTAGAGGTAATCATTTTCTTAAACTGCCATCTGTATTGGACACATATTAGAAAAATTTTGTAATATAAATTTCTTGCACAACAACTTTTTTTTAGTGCTATTTAGTGCATAATAAATAAAGAATTGTACAGAAAAGCTTATGGTGTAGAAGTTTATATTAAAAAATTCCCAAAAAAAAAAAGCTAATAGATGTAAAACAAAACCATAGTTTTAAATAAGAAAACCATACAAAACAAACTACAACAAATTAAAAACACATCCTTGAACTAAAAACTTTTATAATTGAAAACTCTGTAGATATATTATTAGTATCTGAGACACACTTCACAGAAAAAAGTTACGTAAGTATACCTAACTTTACAATATACAACACAAATCATCCTGACAATACCGCCCATGGGGGTACAGCAATAATTATAAAAAACTCAATTAAATGTACTGAACTAGAAAGTTTCAGAAAAGATTACCTTCAAGCTACCTCAATAATAATTGAAGACTTATTCGGCCCACTTGTATTGTCTGCTGTATATTGTCCACCTAAACACAATAATACTAAAATCGAATATATTAAATTTTTAAAATCAATTGGTAACCGTTTTATTGCTGGAGGAGACTTCAACTCCAAAAACACATTCTGGGGCTCGAGAATAACCCTTACAAAGGGCAGACATTTACTTGAAGCAATTAGGGAAACTAATAGCAAAATTTTAAGCACTGGTGAGCCTACTTACTGGCCAACTAATTTAAACAAAAAACCTGATTTAATTGACTTCTTTATCACGAAAAATATAAAACATGAACATTTAAAGATAGAATCGTGCTTCGAACTATCATCCGATCACTCACCCATAATACTTAAATTTAAAAGTAATGTTCTTCTTGCGACCCAAAGCAAATTTTCTTACAACAAAAAAACAGACTGGGAGTGCTTTAGAGAAATAATTGAAAATAAACTTGATACACAGATATCATTAAAAACCAAAGATGAAGTGGACAGTTCCATAGCATATTTTAATGACACACTAATGTATGCTGCAATAGATTCTTCACCTATAATAACCCAAAAACAGAACAAATATAGTGTATCGTCATCTATCAAAGAAAAGATTAAGGCAAAACGTAAACAAAGAAAAAAATGGCAATCAACAAGATCACCCTTAGATAAAAAAATCCTTAACAAACTCACCAAGGAATTAAAGGATCTTTTGAATAAGGACAAACAAGATAAACTGAAAAGTTATCTTGAAAACCTAGATTCAACCACGACAACAAACTACTCATTATGGAAGGCCACAAGAAAAATTAACAATGCTACTATCCATCAACCACCAATCCGAAAATCTGACTCGACGTGGGCCAGAAACCATAGTGAAAAGGCTAAGGTATTAGCTGATCATTTTTACACAACTTTTTCTAATCAAATGGACAAACAATATTTTACTCTGCCAAATATCATTCCAACCACAAACTGTCACATCAAAAATATTTCTCTACACGAAGTTCGAAATACTATTAAAACAAGAATTAATGCCAACAAATCCCCTGGGTATGACAGAGTAACAGGCAAACTTTTAAAAGAACTACCAAAGAAGGGACTTATCTACATAAGAAATATTTTTAACGTTATAATAGCAATGAAATATTTTCCTAAAGTATGGAAAGTTGCAGAAATAATTGCCATTGCAAAGCCCAACAAGGATGCCACAAGGGCTACTTCGTACAGGCCAATAAGTCTATTACCACTTTTATCGAAATTATTTGAAAAACTTATTTTTGATAGATTAGAACCAATACTAAGAGAAAGAAATCTTATTCCAGAGCATCAGTTTGGTTTTAGACCCATGCACTCCACGATCCAGCAAATTCATAGAGTCACTAACAAAATTTCATCTGAAATTGATAGGAAAAATTTTTGTGTGGCTACATATCTTGATGTAGCGAAAGCGTTTGACAGTGTATGGCATGCTGGCCTACTTTATAAATTAGAAAAAAATCTACCAATGGATTTCTTTCTTATTCTACAAAGTTATTTAACTGACAGACACTTTTATGTTAAATATAAAGACGAATGTTCAAGCATAATTAAAATGGAAGCGGGAGTTCCGCAAGGTAGTGTCCTTGGCCCAATCCTATACCTTCTGTACACAGCAGACATTCCTATCCCAACAAGAAACACCGATATGATAGCAACATTTGCAGACGACACAATCCTATTATCATCAAATAAAGATATAACTATGGCCATATCAAACCTTCAACAATTGTTGGACAATACTTTAAACTGGTTTAAAATCTGGGGTATCTTAGTAAATGGCGAAAAAACAGTACAAGTGACTTACACTAACAGAAAGATAAGTGACCATCAAGCAATTACAATAAACAACACTCCAATTCAAAATGATAATAAAGCTAAATATCTTGGCATGATAATTGACTCTAAACTAATCTGGAAAGATCATATTATCCGTAAAAAAAATGAAGTAAAGTACAAATTTGGACAACTTTACTGGCTCTTAGGAAAGGATTCAACTTTATCTACACAAAACAAACTACTCATATACAAAACCATAATAGCTCCTATATGGAAATATGGCGCAGAACTCTGGGGTACTGCAAGCAACTCAAATATAAAAATCATCCAGCGAGCTCAATCAAAAATACTGAGAACTATTATAAACGCCGAATGGTACATATCCAATGAAAGTATACATCGTGATCTTAACGTCAGTACTATCCAAGAGGTCATAAAAAACTCCAGCCTAAAACATACAATCAAGCTTACATCTCATTCTAACAATGAAATCAGACAACTACCCAATAATGAGCTCTCAGGTTCAAGAAGACTAAAGCGATGCACTCCATCGGAGCTATATGCCCGATTCTTGTAATTTGGCGCAATGTATTTTATAAAACTTAACAAAAATAAAATTTTACTAACACTAAAAATAAGCTATCTTAAGTGTTGATTTAAGATAATTAATACCCAAACCTTAAAACTAATTACTAATTGTCATATAAAGACAGGTGTAAATAAAAAGGGATGAAAAAAAAAAAAAAAAAAACAAATTAAAATATTGAAATGACAATTGCAGTTTATTTATAATGTAAATAAACAAGCAGAAATTGTTTATATTGATCCTAACCGACTTGAAATATCCTTATTTTTTAGATTCAATAAAAAAATTCTCAGATTCTGAGGCAATTTTCGTATGGAAAAAGTCTCGGATTTTAAGAAATTTTTCGTATAGAAAAAGATTATGTGATATTTTTCGTAGAGAAAAGTCTCGTACAGAAAAAGTCTCAGCTTCTGAGAGATTTTTCATACAGAAAAAGTCTCAGATTCTGAGACATTTCATATAGGAAAAGTATTAGATTCTGAGACATTTTTTGTATAGAAAAAGTTCTAAGAATTTTTTTTTAGAAGAGAAAATGTCTCAAATTCTAAAACATTTTTCGGGTAAAATACTTTCAGATTCTATAACATTTTTCGTATAAAAAAATGTCTCAGATTCTAAGACATTTTCATATAGGAAAAGTATTAGATTTTGAGACATTTTTTGTACAGAAAATTTTCAGATTCTACGACATTTTCGTGAAGAAAAGTCTCATATCTGACACATTTTTCGTATAGAAAAAGTCTCAGATTCTGAAACATTTTTCGTACAAAGAAGTCTTAGATTGTTAGACCTTTTTTTGATTAAAAGAAATTCTCCGAAACTAAGGCATTTTTTGTATAGAACAAGTTTCAGATTCTGGCAAATTTTTCGTATAGAAAAACTCTCAGATTCTGAGACATTTGTCATACAGAATAAGTATCAGATTCAGAGAAGTTTTTCACATAAAAAAAGTGTCGGATTCTCAGACATTTTTCGTGAAAAAATGTTTCAGATTCTGAGACATTTTTCGCATAGAAAAAGTCTCAGATTCTGAGACAGAAAAAGTCTCAGATTCGAAGATACTATTTTTCGTATAGAAAAAGTACCAGATTCTGAGACATTTCTCGTATAGAAAAAGTCTTCAGATTCTGAAACATTTTTCTTATAGAAAAAGTCTCAGATTCTGAGACATTTTTCTTATAGAAAAAGTCTCAGATTCTGAGACATTTTTCTTATAGAAAAAGTCTCAGATTCTGAGACATTTTTCTTATAGAAAAAGTCTCAGATTCTGAGACATTTTTCTTATAGAAAAAGTCTCAGATTCTGAGACATTTTTCTTATAGAAAAAGTCTCAGATTCTGAGACATTTTTCTTATAGAAAAAGTCTCAGATTCTGAGACATTTTTCTTATAGAAAAAGTCTCAGATTCTGAGACATTTTTCTTATAGAAAAAGTCTCAGATTCTGAGACATTTTTCTTATAGAAAAAGTCTCAGATTCTGAGACATTTTTCTTATAGAAAAAGTCTCAGATTCTGAGACATTTTTCTTATAGAAAAAGTCTCAGATTCTGAGACATTTTTCTTATAGAAAAAGTCTCAGATTCTGAGACATTTTTCTTATAGAAAAAGTCTCAGATTCTGAGACATTTTTCTTATAGAAAAAGTCTCAGATTCTGAGACATTTTTCTTATAGAAAAAGTCTCAGATTCTGAGACATTTTTCTTATAGAAAAAGTCTCAGATTCTGAGACATTTTTCTTATAGAAAAAGTCTCAGATTCTGAGACATTTTTCTTATAGAAAAAGTCTCAGATTCTGAGACATTTTTCTTATAGAAAAAGTCTCAGATTCTGAGACATTTTTCTTATAGAAAAAGTCTCAGATTCTGAGACATTTTTCTTATAGAAAAAGTCTCAGATTCTGAGACATTTTTCTTATAGAAAAAGTCTCAGATTCTGAGACATTTTTCTTATAGAAAAAGTCTCAGATTCTGAGACATTTTTCTTATAGAAAAAGTCTCAGATTCTGAGACATTTTTCTTATAGAAAAAGTCTCAGATTCTGAGACATTTTTCTTATAGAAAAAGTCTCAGATTCTGAGACATTTTTCTTATAGAAAAAGTCTCAGATTCTGAGACATTTTTCTTATAGAAAAAGTCTCAGATTCTGAGACATTTTTCTTATAGAAAAAGTCTCAGATTCTGAGACATTTTTCTTATAGAAAAAGTCTCAGATTCTGAGACATTTTTCTTATAGAAAAAGTCTCAGATTCTGAGACATTTTTCTTATAGAAAAAGTCTCAGATTCTGAGACATTTTTCTTATAGAAAAAGTCTCAGATTCTGAGACATTTTTCTTATAGAAAAAGTCTCAGATTCTGAGACATTTTTCTTATAGAAAAAGTCTCAGATTCTGAGACATTTTTCTTATAGAAAAAGTCTCAGATTCTGAGACATTTTTCTTATAGAAAAAGTCTCAGATTCTGAGACATTTTTCTTATAGAAAAAGTCTCAGATTCTGAGACATTTTTCTTATAGAAAAAGTCTCAGATTCTGAGACATTTTTCTTATAGAAAAAGTCTCAGATTCTGAGACATTTTTCTTATAGAAAAAGTCTCAGATTCTGAGACATTTTTCTTATAGAAAAAGTCTCAGATTCTGAGACATTTTTCTTATAGAAAAAGTCTCAGATTCTGAGACATTTTTCTTATAGAAAAAGTCTCAGATTCTGAGACATTTTTCTTATAGAAAAAGTCTCAGATTCTGAGACATTTTTCTTATAGAAAAAGTCTCAGATTCTGAGACATTTTTCTTATAGAAAAAGTCTCAGATTCTGAGACATTTTTCTTATAGAAAAAGTCTCAGATTCTGAGACATTTTTCTTATAGAAAAAGTCTCAGATTCTGAGACATTTTTCTTATAGAAAAAGTCTCAGATTCTGAGACATTTTTCTTATAGAAAAAGTCTCAGATTCTGAGACATTTTTCTTATAGAAAAAGTCTCAGATTCTGAGACATTTTTCTTATAGAAAAAGTCTCAGATTCTGAGACATTTTTCTTATAGAAAAAGTCTCAGATTCTGAGACATTTTTCTTATAGAAAAAGTCTCAGATTCTGAGACATTTTTCTTATAGAAAAAGTCTCAGATTCTGAGACATTTTTCTATAAGAAAAATTCTCAGATTCTGAGACATTTTTCTTATAGAAAAAGTCTCAGATTCTGAGACATTTTTCTAATAGAAAAAGTCTCAGATTCTGAGACATTTTTCTTATAGAAAAAGTCTCAGATTCTGAGACATTTTTCTTTTAGAAAAAGTCTCAGATTCTGAGACATTTTCCTTATAGAAAAAGTCTCAGATTCCGAGACATTTTTCTTATAGAAAAAGTCTCAGATTCTGAGACATTTTTCTTATAGAAAAAGTCTCAGATTCTGAGACATTTTTCTTATAGAAAAAGTCTCAGATTCTGAGACATTTTTCTTACAGAAAAAGCCTCAGAATCTGAAACATTTTTCCTATAGAAAAAGTCTTAGATTTTTTCATTTTTCTTATAGAAAAAGTCCCAGATTCTGTGACATTTTTCTTATAGAAAAAGTCTCAGATTCTGAGACATTTTTCTTATAGAAAAAGTCTCAGATTCTGAGACATTTTTCTTTTAGAAAAAGTCTCAGATTCTGAGACATTTTCCTTATAGAAAAAGTCTCAGATTCCGAGACATTTTTCTTATAGAAAAAGTCTCAGATTCTGAGACATTTTTCTTATAGAAAAAGTCTCAGATTCTGAGACATTTTTCTTACAGAAAAAGCCTCAGAATCTGAGACATTTTTCCTATAGAAAAAGTCTCAGATTTTTTCATTTTTCTTATAGAAAAAGTCTCAGATTCTGTGACATTTTTCTTATAGAAAAAGTCTCAGATTCTGTGACATTTTTCTTATAGAAAAAGTCTCAGATTCTGAGACATTTTTCTTATAAAAAAAGTCTCAGATTCTGAGACATTTTTCTTATAGAAAAAGTCTCAGATTCTGAGACATTTTTCTTATAGAAAAAGTCTCAGATTCTGAGACATTTTTCTTATAGAAAAAGTCTCAGATTCTGAGACATTTTTCTTATAGAAAAAGTCTCAGATTCTGAGACATTTTTCTTATAGAAAAAGTCTCAGATTCTGAGACATTTTTCTTATAGAAAAAGTCTCAGATTCTGAGACATTTTTCTTATAGAAAAAGTCTCAGATTCTGAGACATTTTTCTTATAGAAAAAGTCTCAGATTCTGAGACATTTTTCTTGTAGAAAAAGTGTCAAATTCTGAGACATTTTTCTTAAAGAAAAAATCTCAGATTCTGACACATTTTTCTTATAGAAAAAGTCTCAGATTCTGAGACATTTTTCTTATAGAAAAAGTCTCAGATTCTGATACATTTTTCTTATAGAAAAAGTCTCAGATTCTGAGACATTTTTCTTATAGAAAAAGTTTCAGACTCTGAGACATTTTTCTTATAGAAAAAGTCTCAGATTCTGAGACATTTTTCTTACAGAAAAAGTCTCAGATTCTGAGACATTTTTCTTATAGAAAAAGTCTCAGATTCTGAGACATTTTTCTTATAGAAAAAGTCTCAGATTCTGAGACATTTTTCTTATAGAAAAAGTCTCAGATTCTGAGACATTTTTCTTATAGAAAAAGTCTCAGATTCTGAGACATTTTTCTTATAATTAATTATTCTTGATTATTTGTATACGTTTACCAGGAGATCAGATAAATTCTGATAGTTTGGCAGCCAGAGGCGATAGATCATTTAGCGGAGACCAGGGTGCACCTGCAAACAGTTTTGTTCACGGAGGCGATCTATCATTACACCCCAAATACTTAGGAGGTTGCAAAAAATAAAAATAACAACATTTGTTGTCATTTCACAAACTTTTTTTTAATGTTTTTTGTAGATAAAAAGTCTCGGATCCTATGAAACGTTTCGTATGGAACACTCAAAAAACTATTTCATTAACTGCTTGTAGTTTATTGAAAAAGTATTACATTCAGTCGTTTTTAAAAGAAAAAACATTTGTTTGATGTTCAGTTTTTATTAATGACTACTTCTGTCCTTTGTTTCAAAAATAACAACATAAAAAATAAAGACTTTCATTAGCATTCAATTTTTGCAGTAATGTATTTTTGTTCTGTAAGTAAAATTAAGTGATTCTTCTTTAATTTTTAATGATTTGTGTACGTTATTTTTTAAATTGTTGGTATTTTTTAATGAGATATCATTAGTTTTTACCTACACAAGTAGGTTATTTTTTTTTTTTGTAGAAAAAAAATTAAAAAATTATTTATAGAAATATAAAAACATGTTTGTATCAAGTGACTTTGGCACGATGGATAGAGTATCAGGCCAGAATGTAGTTGATTGCGGCATCGATTCCCCAAAAATTTAATTAAAAATTTAAAAAAAAAAATATTTCAATTGAAAATTGTAAAAAATAACCTACGAAATTATTAATTTTTAATGTTTTCTTAGGTTATTCTTTTTGAATTTTTTGGTAAAAATAACAGAACTATCATTAATTTTTAATGTTTTGGTAGGTTTTTTTTTTGAATTTGTTGGTAAAAATGAATGAAAAAAACGTAATTTTTTAATGTTATTTATTTTAGAAAATTTTGTCAACAGTAAAAAATTAATGTTGATGTTTGTTAAAACAAATGAATAATTACTGGGATGGTTTTCAATTGTTTATTCACTGGTTTTAAGTGTGTTTTTAATTTGTTTTTGCCTACAAAATATTTTGAGTGCAAAAGTTTCTTAATTTGAGACATTTTTCCTACAGAAAAAGTCTCAGATTCTCAGAAATTTTTAGTAGAAAAAATTCTCAGCTTCGGAGAAATTTTTCGTAAAGGAAAAATTCATCATTCATCAGCGAATTAGTTTCTACACTCAAAATATTTTGTAGGCAAAAACACATTTAAAACCAGTAAATAAACAATTGAAAACCATCCCAGTAATTTTTCATTTGTTTTAACAAACATCAACATTTATTTTTTACTCTTGACAAAATTTCCTAAAATAAATAACATTAAACATTAAAAAATTACGTTTTTTCACACTTTTTTACTACCATATTCGAAAAAAACAACCTACGAAAACATTAAAAATTAATGATAGTTCTGTTATTTTTACCAACAAATTCCAAAAAAAATAACCTACCAAAACATTAAAAATTAATGATTTCGTTGGTTATTTTTTACAATTTTCTATTGAAATATTTTTTTTTTTAATTTCTTATAAAATTTTGGGGAATCGATCCCGCAATCAACTACATTCTGGCCAGACACTCTACCCATCGTGCCAGAGTCACTTGATACAAACAAGATTCTATATTTCTATAAATTATTTTTTGAATTATTTTTCTACAAAAAAATAACCTACTTATGTAGGTAAAAACTAATGATATCTCATTAAAAAATACCAACAATTTAAAAAAAAATTACATACACAAATCATTAAAAATTTAAGGAATACTCATACTTACAGAATTTTACAGAATAATTTTACTTACAGAACAAAAATAAATGACTTTAAAAATTAAATGTTAATGAAAGTCTTTATTTTTAAGTGTGTTATTTTTGAAACAAAGGACAGAAGTAGTCATTAATAAAAACTGATCAAACAATTGTTTATTCTTTTAAAAACGACTAAACATAAAATTTTTTAAATAAACTACAAACAGTTGATGACATAATTTTTTAAGTATAGCAAATCCACTATGCCCAGGGCCCCAAATTTCGATTTCACCGTGTTGGATCCCATGGTTGGCTCTAAATTCGGCTGGCACAACTAATTTGTTTTCTCTATGCACTATCATTTATAAAATGCTGTATTTAAGATTCGGTTTTGACCGACAATAATGTTTTTTTATGTTTCTGTTTACTTATTTTTTTTTTTTTTATTTACATTTCAGTTTATCCACATCACTTGATGGTTGTACCAACAACCATACAATCCGAGTTTAATAAGGATCACAATAACAAAAAACCCATAAAAACAACATCACAAAACATGAAAAAACCAAATATGAAAGAAACTTTTTTAACTAAAAGAACAACAAAAAATTTCCAGGTAACAAATGTCGCCATGCAAGTTGTTGGTGGTAATACCAGCACTTCCTCCCCATCATTGTCGTCATCAATTTTTTTCTGTACTTCAACTACTACAAATGACAAGAAGAACAAAGACCGCGACATCAATTTTGAATTGTGGACACAACAATATATTGGTGCTGAAGGCAATTTAAATGCCATACACCTTGATACGTACATTAGTCGTAATGGAACATTTGTAAAAAAAACTGAACTTTATCCAAATAAACTTTGGAATCTACGACAGCGTACAATGAGAATTGGTTCTTTAACTTATGTACCATACGTAAAAACTTATTATGTGGTAAGTTTTTAGAACAACACAACAAAAAAAACTATATAAATGTAATTTCTCCATCCAAAGGCAATGGCAAATGTGTATTAGGGTGGGTGTTAATTGTTAATATATGTTGGTCGGAAATCGATTTTAAGAAGATTTAGTAATCTTCGTCTGTCGGTTGAAGTGGAGTTCATGGACGAAATATTACAGAGAGAAAACTGTGCCCATCCATACATACACTCCAAAGACTATCAATACTTAAAGATAAAGTACTGCTCAAAATTATAGCGCACTTTAAATTATTTTTTACAACTTATTATTTCTATTCAAAATATCAAAAAAATGTCAAGTTTTTTTGTGTCAATTAAACATTTTTATTCAAATTTATTTAATTAAAGTCACAATTCAGTTTTAAATAACACAATAAAAATATCAGAGGTGGTTTAATAAAAAAAGTCTTAAATAGACTGTTCATAATTATAGCGCACTAAAAAAAATTAAGTCATTGAATGAAAAGTTGATAAAAATTTAAACACAGCCTGAAGAAAAACATGTTCCTTTAGCTTTTAAAAATACATTTAATCCTATTTGAAATCGATTTGACCGATTTGGAACAGTCATTTATGGTTGCTTTCGATTAGATATTCTTCATAGCGCTGATCAATTCACTTTTATAGTTATTTGGTAGATTTAAGGGGCACGATCGATAGTATACCCAATGTTTTCAATTGGGTTAATGTCTGGTGACTATTTTAATATCTTTTGTCCAATATAATTCAGGAAAATTGTTGTTTCTGAACCAGTCCATTAAGAATTTCGCGTTATGACAGGGGGCATATCACTTTAAATGCAGGCCTGGGTCGATTCAGAGCCAAATATTTGATCAAAATATGAGAAAAATACTTCAGAAATTGAATCGATATATCTTCTAGTAGTTGAAAGTCCTTCTTAAAAGAGTAAATAGCCGGTACCATGGGCTGTAAAACATTTGCATACGCTAACAGAACCACCACCACGTTGTGCGCTGGGCTGGATCCAATATGGTTGATCTTTATCCTGCATTGTACATCGAACAAATGATGGATTTTAACCATTTATTAATTCATTATAAAAATTTATTCATGACGAATAACCAGGCGCGGATCCAGGAATTTCATTTGGGGGGGGAGATTTTTTTTTACCAAAAAAATTTTATGCAATCGGAAGTCAAAAAATTTTGGTTGGAGGGGGGGGGGTGGTGTTGTATAATTTTTCGTTATTTTTAATATTGAGTAACAAATGAAAATCCAAAAAAAATCAACTTAAAGGTATAGTATTTAAATCAGGCGCGGGAACTTTTTTAACTCAAGAAACATTTTCACGAGAGAATCCTGACGGATCGATTTACTTCCTTAGCAAGACCGTTTATAGTCAAATAAACGGACCTATACTCAGTCACAAATGTGAAAAGATCCGTAAACTTTTATATCAAAATTCTGTATAAAAACTGAAATATTTCGAAAAAAAAATAACAGTATTATTAGTTTTTTATAAATGTTTCCTTTACTAAATTTCTCAGATGTTGAGATATTTTTTTACATAAAATCTTTAAGATTCTCAAATAGTTTTTATATAGAAAAATGACCCATTTCTGAGATTTTTGCCTTTAGAAAAATGTTCGGATTCTAAAACTTTGATATAAAAAAGTTCTTAAATTCTCATATCGTATTTTCTTAAGAAAAACTCTGAGATTAAACAATTTCTTATAGAAAATGTCTCCGATTTTTAAACTTTTTTCTATAATCTGAGATTCTGAGGCATTATTTATATAAAAAATTTTCAAATTCTAATATATCTTTCTTATAAAAAAATCTCTGAAATAATGCTCATATTTTAAAGTAATTCTCAAATTTTAAGAACTTGTTCGTATAAAAATATTTTTAGATCATATTTCGTAAAAGAAAATTATCAGATACAAAAAATTATTAGTTCAAAAACATTTTATGAAGAAATTTTGATACACTTTTCTAAAACTGAAACCCTAGATTTTTTTTGCATTTTTCAATAGAAAAATTTTACGGTTTTAATGCCATCTAATGGTTTAAATATCTTAGATTTTGAAACATTTTTTCATATAGAAAAATTATTATTAAAATATATAGTACATATTTCACATTTCCTATAGACAAATTTTCAGAATTCTATAGTTTTCTATAGAAAATTTATAAAACATGTTTTCTATAAAAAAAAATTAATAGATCTTGATAATCTTTTCCTATAGAAAAATTCGCACATTTAAAAGATTTCTGAAATAGAGAAATTCTCATTCCCAAGAAGTTTTCAATAAAAAAAATAACCTTCCCGAGTAAAAAAAAGTTATAACGGATATGCTTTTATGTACGTCCATATTTAGTTTGATCCGAAAATTGGCGGATCGAATATTATACGAATATATCAAATTCTATTATTTTTGATAAAATAATATCAAATTTGATTAAGTTTGGTCCCAAAAATGGGTCTATCTTATCCCGAGTAAAAAAAAAAACTTTTTAGATCTAATTAGATCTCAAAATTGGCTGTATCAAGTTGGATCAAATATTGATCTAATTGTATTATTTTAGATACACAAATATAAAAAATGATACAATTAGATCCGAATTTTGGTCACATCCAATTAAATCCACTTGATCTTATTTTATATAAATTAATATAGATTTATATAGTTACATAAAGTCAGATATATTTATGTATAGCCTCAGATAAGAAAATGGAGTCTCAATAAATCTTAGATAAAATTAGATCTGAACATATAAAAAGTCCTATATAATTTAATATCATTGTATCAAATTATATATCATTATATCAAAACTTTTTTACTAGGGATTGTATTAAATCATATCTTATCTGTTAAAATTAGATACATTTTTATATAATTAGATGAAATTTGGTAAAATTTTTATTTTTTTTTTCTAAAATCGTTTATAAGTTTTTTAAAATTCCAAAAAATGTTTGTAGCTTAGAAAATTTAAAAACATTTTTTCGGAACTTAAAAATTTTTCAAAAAAAAAAATAAAATTTTTCCTAAAAACATTTTCAATGATTTTTTTACTCCAAAAAAATTGCCAAAAAAATTTTGTACCCGGGACTTTGGAAAATTTTCATAAAATTTTTTAGGACTTGAAATTTTTTAATTTTTTTTTAATTGTCCGGGACTTAGAAAATATTGAAATTTTTTTTTGGGATCTGTCATATCTAAAAATTCCAGACCTTATATGGCATATCTAATTTCATATAGATAAGGAAAAATACAATGCTATATATAAACTTATATGTCCATATCAAAGTTCATGCATAACCATATATAAATATAAATAATTATATAATAGCATATAAGATTATATCAGATCTTTTTTACTCGGGTTGGAAATATATTTCCATATAGAAAACTCAAATTGTGAGACGTTTTTCTTGTAGAAATGTTAGCTGATTCTGAATTTTTTTTGCCTAAAAATTTGTGGTAGATTCTGAAACATTTTTTTTTTTAAGGAAAACTTCTCAGGTGCTGAGGGATTTTTTTTATAGAAATGTAATAAGAAATTTTTTATAAAATTTTAGATAATTTTTCTATAAAAAAAATCTTTCATTCAAAGTCGAATAAGTATAAAAATATTTTTTAAAGGTAAAGTCAGAAATTTTGAAACATTTTTCTATAAAAAAATATACTGTTTCCATAGAAAATAATAAGGAAAGTTATTCGGTTAGAAAATGTCCACGACTCTATTGCCATCTAAGTTTTTCATATGCAATTTCTTTAATTCTGAAACATTTTATCGTAAGGCTATGTGTGCTGACGTAAATGATCGGCACATATATAAATTCCCTAAGATTTTTTTACATTCTAGCATTTTCTTTCTATCTTTCCTTCCTTTTTTCCTTTCCCTTTCTTTTTTTTTCTTTTTTCCCCTTTCCTTTTTTTCTTTTTTTCCTTTCTTTTTTTCTTTCGAAATCATTTTGGGGGGGGGAGAAATCCCATTCTCCCCCCCCCTGGATCCGCGCCTGCGAATAACTGATTAGTTGATCTTTTTTCATTTTTTCAATGTACAATGCAAGATAAGGATCAATCATAATGGTTCCAGCCAAGCACACAACGTGGTGGTGGTTCTGTTAGCGTATGCAAATGTTTTACAGCCCATGATACCGCTTTATTACTCTTTTGAGAAGGACTTTTAAATGCTAGCAGCTATATCAATTCAATTTCCGAAGAATTTCCATCATATTTTGATCAAATATTTGGGTCTGAATCGACCCAGGCCTGCATTCAAAGTGATATGCCCCCTGTCATAAGGCGAAATTCTCGATGGACTGGTTCGGAAACAACTATTTTCCCCAATTATATTGGACAAAAGATATTAAAATAGTCACCAGACATTAACCCAATTGAAAACATTGGGTCTACTACCGATCGTGCCCCTTAAATCTACCAAATAACTATAAAAGTGAATTGATCAGCGCTATGAAGAATATCAAATCGAAAGCAACCATAAATGGCTGTTCCAAATCGGTCAAATCGATTTCAAATAGGATTAAATGTATTTTTAAAAGCTAAAGGAACATGTTTTTCTTCAGGCTGTGTTTAAATTTTGATCAACTTTTCATTTAATGACTTCATTTTTTTTTTAGTGCGCTATAATTATGAACAGTCTATTTAAGACTTTTTTTATAAAACCACCTCTGATATTTTTATTTTGTTATTTAAAACTGAATTGTGACTTTAATTAAATAAATTTGAATAAAAATGTTTAATTGACACAAAAAAACTTGACATTTTTTGGATATTTTGAATAGAAACAATAAGTTGTAAAAAATAATTTAAAGTGCGCTATAATTTTGAGCAGTACTTTATGTGAAGTCTCCCTTCTTCTGTTAAAACCTCTCTTAAATTCCCTTTGCTAAGTCCGCCATCGAACTGGACGTTTGATCAAACCAAAAAAAATCCGTTATGTTCGATATAAACAAAAAAAAGTGTTGCAATTTGGCGATTTTCAGACTAAAGCTAGCGTTTTTTTTTCATCCAGCTGTAAAAAAAGTTTTTTTGTGGATTATCGGGAAATCCAATGACTTTTTATTTGCTGAGAATTTGTTTTAAACACTTTTAAAGGTAATTCTTAAATAATATTACCATAATAATTATAAATTGATACATTTTTTCAAAATTTATTAAGCGCTTTTTCGATATAAAAAGTTAGCATTATTTGTCAAACCAACAATGTTAATTTAACATTATCGTATTTTCCTCGTCTAACAGTTTTCGTACCTTCTGTTATAAAGTTCCAAAATATTAAGACCGGGAGACAAAGAGCTTGTACACTCAAACTATCCCCATCCATACATACACTCAGTAATTATTCATTTGGTTTAACAAACATCAACATTTATTTGTTAGTGTTGACAAAATTTTGTAAAAAAAATAACATTAAACATTAAAAACTTTTTTTTTTTATTCTATTTTACCAACAAATTCGAAAAAAATAACCTACGAAAATATTAAAAATTATTGATTTCGTAAGTTATTTTTTACAATTTTCTGTTTAAATATTTTTTTAAAAATTTTTAATAAAATTTTGGGAATCGATCCCGCTATCAACTACATTCTGGACAGACACTCTACCCATCGTGCCAAAGTCACTTGATACAAACATGTTTTTATATTTCTATAAATAATTTTTTGAATTATTCTTTTTTACAAAAAAAAAATAACCTACTTGTGTTAGTAAAAACTAATGATACTCATTAAAAAATACCAACAATCTAAAAAAAAATTACTTACACAAATCATTAAAAATTTTAAGAATAATCAGTAGTTTTTACTTACAGAACAAAAATAAATGACTTTAAAAATTAAATGTTAATGAAAGTCTTTATTTTTTAGTGTGTGTTTTTTTTTTTAACAAAGGACAGAAGTCGTCTTTAATGAAAACTGAACATCAAACAAATGATTTTTCTTTTTAAAACGACTAAACGTAAAACTTTTTAAATCCACAACAAACAGTTAACGACATAATTTTTTTAGTGTATAAAAGAGATGGTTAAATGACTGACTGATAAGATTAGTTTAGTTTGGATGGGCGTCCGCCATTTGGCGAATTCGTTTGGAAGTAAAAAAACCAATTGTGATTTCCTTAATTGTTATTTTCCCACTCCCCCTCTGATACCAATATCTACGTCATAAACCATCCCGATTCCCTAACAAATTCTGCTAGAGAAGTCAATGAGACATCGTGTGAAAGGCTGCGCTTCATCAGAACCGAACATTCACACACACTTAAAATATTTTGTAGGCAAAAACAAGTGACAAAACATTTGAAAACCATCCCAGTAATTATTCATTTGTTTTAACAAACATCAACATATATTTTTTACTGTTAATAAAATTTTCGAAAATAAATAACATTAAACATTAAAAAATAACGTCACTTTCATTTTTTCTACCCACAAATTCGAAAAAAATAACCTACGAAAACATTAAATATTAATGATTGTTGTGTTATTTTTACCAACAAATTCAAAAAAAAATTACCTACGAAAACATTAAAAAATAATGATTTCGTAGGTTATTTTTACAATTTTTCTATTGAATTTTATTTTAAAAAAATTTTAATAGAGTTTTTGGGGAATCGATTTCGCAATCAACTACAATCTGGCCAGACACTCTACCCATCGTGCCAAAGTCACTTGATACAAAAATGTTTTTATATTTCTATAAATATTTTTTTTAATTTTTTGTCTACAAAAAATAACCAACACAAGTAGGTAAAAACTAATGATTTCTCTTTAAAAAATGCCAACAATAAAAAAAAATAAATAACGTAGACTAATCATTAAAAATGAAAGAATAATCACTTACTTTTTCTTACAGAACAAAAATAAATGACTTTAAAAATTGAATGCTAATGAAAGTCTTTATTTTTTAGTGTGTTATTTTTGAAACAGAAATAGTCATTAATAAAAACTGAATATCAAACATATGTTTTTTTCTTTAAAAAACGACAAAACGTAATACTTTTTAAATAAACTACAAACAGTTAATGACATAATTTTTTGAGTGCAACAATTCCTCACTGAATCCTCCTCCTACACTTCCCCACAACTCGTACTATAGTTCCTGCTAGAGATTACTATATTCATGGCCATTTGGTTGATAATACAGTGTCTTGTCAACACTCCCACTAAAAGGCTTACCGTCTGTTCACTTAAAATATTTTGTAGTCAAAAACAAATGAAAAACACACTTAAAACTAGTGAATAAACAGTTGAAAACCAACCCAGTAATTATTCATTTGTTTTAACAAACATCAGGATTTATTTTTTACTCTTCATAAGATTTTCTAAAATAAATGACATTGAACATTAAAAAAAACGTCACTTTCATTATTTTCATTCGAAAAAATGATGAAATGATTAGTGTGTTATTTTTACCAACAAATTTAAAAAAAATTACAAAAACATTAAAAATTAATAATTTCGTAGGTTACTTTTACAAATTTTTTATTGAATTATTTTTTAAAAATGTTTTAATAAAATTTTTGGGGAATCGATCCCGCAATCAACTACATTCTGGGCCGACATTCTACCCATCGTGCCAAAGTCACTTGATACAAACATGTTTTTATATTTCTATAAATAATTTTTTGATTTTTTTTTTTTCTACAATATAATAACCCACACAAGTAGGTAAAACTAATGATTTCTCTTTTAAAAATGCCAACAATTTAAAAAAAAAAGTATGAGTGTTAAATTCGGCTGTGCCGAATCTTTTATACCCTCCAACATGCAAATAAATAAAAAAAATTGCAGGGGCGTCTTCTTTTTTTTTGGGGGGGGGGTCGGTAGTGGTAATTTGGGGGCACAATTCCTCTCAAATAAGTGTTAAAAAAAATAATTCTTATCATATAAAAAAAAAAAAAACTATTCCACGCCCATAAAAGGGGGGGGGGCGGACCGTAAAACGATTTTTTCTAATTCTATGGGTCCAAATGCAGGACCTTGAACTTCTTGTAGCATAAAAATGTTGGATTTGTTAAACAAAAACACAAAAATTCATGTAAAAATAAGTTATTTTTCAGAGGTTTGTTTAGTTCTTCAATGGGGAATTTTTCCCCCCCCTGGTCCGATTTTGCCCATCTCCGAACTTAACCAGCCTATGAACATAAGACATATATGTGCCAAATTTCAGGAGTCTATCAATTTTATTTTGGACTGTATCGTGTCTTCCACAGACGGACGGACAGACGGACGGACGGACGGACAGACGGACATCGCTAGAATGTCTTAGAATCGATCACTGATCAATAATATATATACTTTATGGGGTCCTAGACCGATATTTCGATGCGTTACACACGGAATGACAAAGTGAGTATACCCCCATACTGTAGTTGGAGTGTATAAAAAAACGTAGACAAATCATTAAAAATTAAAGAAGAATCACTTACTTTTACTTACAGAACAAAAATAAATGACTTTAAAATTTAATGTTAATGAAAGTCTTTATTTTTTAGTGTGTTTTTTTTTTTTTGGAAACAAAGGACAGAAGTAGTCATTAATAAAAACTGAACATCAAACAAATCATTTTTCTTTTAAAAACGACTAAACGTAAAACTTTTTAAATAAACTACAAACAGTAAATGACAAAATTTTTTGAATTATCTTCTAACTTCCTTACAACTCCTACTATAGTCCCTGCTAGAGATTCCCATATTCATGGCCATTTGGTTTATTATACAGTGTCCTGTCAACACTGCCACTAAAAGGCTAACCGTTTGTTCACTTAAAATATTTTGTAGGCAAAAACAAAAGAAAAACTTATTTAAAACAAGTAATAAAACATTTGAAAACCATCGCAGTAATTATTCATTTGTTTTAACAAACATCAACATTTATTTTTTACTGTTAATCAAATTTTCTAAAATAAATAACATTGAACATTAAAATATAACGTCACTTTCATTTAAAAAAAAAAAATGTGAAAAAAATAACCTACGAAAACATTAAAAACTATTGATTGTTGGTTATTTTTACCAACAAATCCAAAAAAAATTACCTACGAAAACATTAAAAAATTAATGATTTCGTAGGTTATTTTTTCAATTTTTCTATTGAATTTAATTTTAAAAAAAATTTAATAAATTTTTTGGAGAATCGATCCCGCAATCAACTACAATCTGGCCAGACACTCTACCCATAAAAATAATTTTTTGTCTACAAAAAATAATCAACACAAGTAGTCAACCAATGATTTCCCTTTAAAAAAATGCCAACAATTAAAAAAAAAAAAAAATAACGTACACAAATCATTAAAAATTAATGAAAAATCACTTATTTTTACTTACAGAACAAAAATAAATGAATTTTAAAATTGAATGCTAATGAAAGTCTTTATTTTTTATGTTGTTATTTTTGAAATAAAGAACAGAAATAGTCATTTAAAAAAACTGAACATCGAACAAATGTTTTTTCTTTTGTAAAACGACAAAACGTAATGTTTTATAAATAAACTACGAACAGTTAAAGACATTATTTTTTGAGTGCAACAATTCCTCACTGACTCCTCCACTCAAAATAATATGTAGGCAAAAACAAATTAAAAACACATTTAAAACCAGTGAAAAAACAATTGAAAACCATCCCAGTAATTATTCATTTGTTTAACAAACATTAACATTTATTTTTTACTGTTCATAAGATTTTCTAAAATAAATAACATTGAATTTTTTTCATTCGAAAAAAACAACATACGAAAACATTAAAAATTAATGATTTCGTAGGTTATTTTTTCAATTTTTCTATTAAGTGTTATTTAAAAAATGTGTAATAAAATTTTTGGAGAATCGATCCCGCAATCAACTTCAATCTGGCCAGACACTATACCCATCGTGCCAAAGTCACTTGATACAAACATGTTTTTATATTTCTATAAATAATTTTTTGAATTTTTTTTTACAAAAAAATAACCTACTTGTGTAGTAAAAACTAATGATATTTCATTAAAAAATACCAACAATTTAAAAAAAATTACTTACACAAATCATTAAAAATTTAAAGAATAATCAGTATGTTTTACTTAGAGAACAAAAATAAATGACTTTAAAAATTAAATGTTAATGAAAGTCTTTATTTTTTATTGTGTTATTTTTGAAACAAAAGACAGAAGTAGTCATTAATAAAAACTGAATATCAAACAAATGTTTTTTCTTTAAAAAACGACAAAACGTAATACTTTTTAAATAAACTACAAACAGTTAATGACATAATTTTTTGAGTGCAACAATTCCTCACTGAATCCTCCTCCTACACTTCCCCACAACTCGTACTATAGTATCTGCTAGAGATTCCTATATTCATGGCCATTTGGTTGATAATACAGTGTCTTGTCAACACTCCCACTAAAAGGCTAACCGTCTGTTCACTTAAAATATTTTGTAGGCAAAAACAAATGAAAAACATATTTAAAACAAGTGATAAAACATTGAAAACCATTCCAGTAATTATTCATTTGTTTTAACAAACATCAACATTTATTTTTACTGTTAATAAAATTTTCAAAAATAAATAACATTGAACATTGAAAATATAACGTCACTATCATTTTTTTACCAACAAATTTGAAAAAAATAACCTACGAAAACAATAAAAATTAATAATTTTGTAGGTTTTTTTTTAGATTTTTCTATTGAATTTTATTTTAAACAATTTTTAATAAATTTTTTTGGGGAATCGATCTCGCAATCAACTACAATCTGGCCAGACACTCTACCAATCGTGCCAAAGTCACTTGATACAAACATGTTTTTATATTTCTATAAATAAGTTTTTGAATTTTTTGTCTACAAAAAATAACCAATACAAGTAGGTAAAAACTAATGACTTCTCTTTAAAATATGCCAACAATTAAAAAAAAAAAATAACGTACAGGAATCATTAAAATTTAAAGAAGAATCACTTTTTTTAACTTACAGAACAAAAATAAATGACTTTAAAAATTGCATGCTAATGAAAGTCATTATTTTTTATGTTGTTATTTTAGAAACAAAGAACAGAAGTAGTCATTTGAAAAAACTGAACATCGAACAGATATTTTTTTCTTTTAAAAACAACAAAACGTAAAACTTTTTAAATAAACTACAAATAGTTAATGACATAATTTTTTGAGCGCAGAAATGTAATAGATTACTTTGCAAAATGTGTATATTGAGTCATTTTTTCTCCAACAACCTCCTTAATATACAACTTAGAGGATTGTAGTACCAGCAAATAAGAAAAAACTACTGTATACAGTATGAAAAACTAAAACAAGAACAACAACCAACAAAAAAAAGTTAAGCAAGAGTAGAAGTATATTGTTGGTTAAGTTTTAACATAAGTTTGAGGTTTGAGTTGTTTTTTTTTGTCGTTTTTTTCTGTTCCTGTATTTCTGGTAATGGTGTCACTTAATTGTAAACATATGTTGTGGCACATGTTTATCTAATATTTAGTTTTTGGGTTGTTGCCAAAAAACAAATAGAAAGTCATTTCTGTATGAATTGTGGCGGGGAGGTGGTGGGGATCTGGGCGACCAAACAAAGTTTTATTCACACTCAATTGTCAATCTTGTGTATTTTAAGCCCTAATGGCAGTAGTTTGTCTCGTAAACAAGTGTTAGTAGATAAACATTGATTTAAATTGCCTCTAACTAGGCGTATTTAATTGTACATCTCATTTTCTTGGAAACAACTTACCAACACACACACACAACTAAAGCAAGTTTATGTTATAAAATATGGTCAATGTTGAAAGAAGAACATACAGTACATGGGGTTTAAGCGAACTTCACACTCACAAAAATAATTACTTAAGAAGGGGAAAGTCAACTAAATTTAAAGAAAATTGAGAAAAAAAAATTGTCAAATTACTATGAAAAGTCTCGTAATCCCATTTTACCAATATTTGACAGTTTTCTTTGTTTTTAAACAAATCGAAATTTACATTTTTTTGTAATTTTACAAATTTTCAAGATAATTTTACAAAAAAAATCGAGAATTCCTTGTAATTTTAAATGCGCCAAAAAACTGTAAATTAACAACTTTATTGGTAAAAATTTTGTAAAATTACAAAATTATTGGTAAAAAGCTTGTAAAATTACTAGGAATTCTCGTAAAATAGGAGGTAGCAAAAAATCTAGTAAAATTACGAAACCTCCTTGTAAATTTTATCGTGTCAAAAAATTTTCAAATTTACAATTTTATTGGTAAAAACCTTGTAAAATTACAAAATTATTGGTAAAAAGCTTGTAAAATTACTAGGGATTTTTGTCAAATAGGAGATAGCAAACAAAAAAAAGTTACAAGTTTTTCTTGTAATTTCACAAGGTTTTTTTTTTTTTGAGTGTATAAATACAATTTATTAATGGGACACATTTTTTTTCGCTGGACATTTGGTATGGAATGTCTTATATAAGATACAGACTATTATTATAGTATTTTGTTTTTCTCTTTTCTTTTATTTGTCAGCGTCCCGGCGAAGGTAATGTGGATTCCATCAATTCAAAGGGACCAAATAAAACAGTGTCATTTATGGGTGTAGAGGCGGAATTGATGACAACTTTTTGTTTAATACGTAATTGTCATTTAAGAGTGGAACCATGTAAGCTCTTAGTCTGTAGCAAATAATTTAGGAAACATGGACGTATAAAATATCGTTCTTTTACAAACTGCAAGAGTAACTTATACAACTGATAAATATTTAATTTACAGATCCGGCTGATAATTGGGGCATTATATATGAAAATGGTTCATCGGAGGGTATGTTGGGTGATCTTTATGAGCAGCATACAGAAATGGCTATCGGCTGCATATACAATTGGTATGATAATATCACGGAAACCTCACAATTTATAGCAAGATCTGCAGTTACGATATTGGGACCAGGACCAGCGTAAGTTAATAAAAAACAAGTAGGAAAGTTATAGTCGGTCAAGACCGACCATATGATACCCTACACCAGTGTTTCCGGAAAATGGGTCCCAAGTTCAAACATGGACCGATTGGATCTGTCTTTTGTTAGATCTTTATTTAGTGCAGAAAACACACACAGATCAAAGTTTAGTGGAATTTGTTTATTTTTTGTGAATAGTCCGATTTAACTGAATATCGGTCGAAATTTTTATATGGGGGACTAAGTCCAAAAATGGTGCAATTATATTCCGATTTGATTAGGTTACTAAAGTACACGTTAAACATCTAAAAATTTAATTTTTATCAAATATTTCCATTTTCATGAATTTTGAGGGAATTATGTGAATATCGGGAGGGTGGTTTGTATGGGGACTACCAGAAGGACTGACCCGATTCCTTTGAAATTTGGAATGAAGATGTGCATACAAAATTTGAATACCTGCTAAATTTCAAAGCGATATCTATAATAATACGGTTATTAGAGTCATCCAAAGCCGAATCCAAAGGGGGCGTTTGTATGGGGGCTAGGTCTTAACATGGACCGATTTTCTCCAATTTCAATAGGTTTTTGTCAAGTCAGTTGATTGAAAATTGCGACCTGTATCGTGCTTTAAACGATAGATGGACAGACGGACGGACGGACATCGCTAAATCGACTCAAAAAGTCATTCTGAGTCGATCGGTGAGCTTGAAGGTAGGTCTAGGACCAATATTTCGGGTAGTTACAAACATCAGCACAAACTCATTATACCCTGTACCACAGAGTGGTGTAGGGTATAAAAAACATATTGGTTGTGACAACGAAATTCTGTTGCTGCAACTATACCTACGATTGGTTTAGTTGCAGCAACAAAATTTGTCATAGTGATAAACGAATTTTTTTTATTATGTATGGGGCATTCCATGTCAAATCGGACACTTTGAATAATTTTTTTAGATTTTACCAATTTGTTGACAGTTTTTAGTACCCTTTGAAAACTCCTTCGTGGTAAATTTTTAGATTTTTTTAATGACCCGTTCAAAAGATATGGAATTTTTAAAAATTGTTAGTTTGTTCATTTACTTAAACTTCTTTTACTGATAACTTCTTCAATAATGGTCCAAATTGCAAATTTTGTTTTTCAAAGTTTTTATTTTTTTACGTACTTTTAAAAAAATTCAAAAAAATTCTTAAAAGTGCTCTAGTATGCGATTTTTAAGTTTTAAAATTTAAATCTCATTTTTGAAAACGTATGTACTTTTTGATTTTTTTTTTAATTTTATTGTGTAAAACTTTCGATTCTACAAATGTTTTGCCCAGTAGGATCGTGGATAACGATTATTACTATTTTTTTAAATTTTATTGTAATTTTCCAATCTTAAAATCATTTCTACTGCTCCAATGGTGCGTCATAGAGGGGTCATTTAAAAGGCCGAACCCTATCAGTTTTTACGTCTAAACATTTTTTCGGAACAAACTAATACCCTATATTCAATTTCTAAGAGGGCTCCCACACAAAATTTAAAATTTGCTCCAACCACTCTAACCGTCCTAAGAGTGCCCTTAGAGCAATCAAATGTATGACCCTTCAACATTTTTGTAAAACATACGCCCTATCTCAACACCCTAAAATTACATTTTTTAAAACTTGCTTCAACTGTAATTTGTATGGGAGCCTACTTAGAGAGTGGAGATAGGGCGTAAGTATTTTTTAAAAAAATGTTGGGGGGTAAAAATAAATGGGGGTCGGTCTCACTAATGATCCCTCTCGGAAGCACCATTGGACCGGCAGAAGCTGATTAAATAAAAAAAATATATGGGGACTGCCTTAATAGTCAAAGAAAATGTTTGAACTAAAAAAATATTGTGGGTCGGTCATACATTTTATTGCTCTAAGGGCACTCTTAGGGCAGTTAGAGCAGTTGGAGCAAATTTGAAAAAATGTCATTTTGTGTGGGAGCCCCCTTTGAAATTGGAGATACGGTATTAGTTTGTTCCGAAGAGATGTTTAGAAGTAAAAATTAATGGGGTCTTGGAAATAACCCCTCTATGACGCACCATTGGAGCAGTAGAAAGGATTTTAAGATTGGAAAATTTCAATAAAATTTTTTCAAAAAATTTTAAAAAATAGTAATAATCGTTATCCACGATCCTACTGGGCAAAAAATTTGTAGAATCGATAGAAGTTTTACACACATTTTCAAAAATGAGATTTAAATTTTAAAACTTAAAAATCTTATATTATAGCACTTTTAAGAATTTTCTTGGATTTTTTTTTAAAGTACGTAAAAAAACAAAAATTGCAACTTGGACCATTATTGAAGAAGTTATAAGTAAAAGAAGTTTGAGTAAAGGAACAAACTACCAATTTCTAAAAATTTGATATCTTTTGAACGGGTCATCAAAAAAATCTGAAAATTTACCACGAAGGAGTTTTCGAAAAGTGCTAAAAACTGTCAACAAATTGGGAAAATCTAAATTTAAAATTTGTTTTTACTAAATTTGTTCTTTAGTAGTATTTAATGGGTAATAAATCAACTTATTTCCCTTCTAATATGTAGACAATTTCCCCGCTGGCGTATTAATATTATGCCATTTTCTACGGCTTTGTGGATTTTTTTATTTATTACCATGAACCTGTGTTCGCTAATGTTTCAATTTATTAAATTTACCGCCTGTCGTTTTAAATACCGAAATCCAGAAGTAGCAAATAATCGCGGACTTGCACAAAATTATGAGAAAACTATGTTGGATATATTTGCAGTATTTATACAGCAACCCTCAGCGGATACAGGGTAAAGAATATTTATCTGTCTAAAAAAAAATTTCTTCTAATGACTATTTCACTTTATTTTTCATATCATAGACTTTATCGTAATGCCTCTCGCATTTTCTTGGCTTTTCTTCTGTGTGCCACTATAACTTTGGAAAATACTTACAGTGGTCAATTGAAATCTTTGCTAACCATGCCATTGTTTAGTGAACCAGTCGATACAATGCATAAATGGTCATTGACTGGTTGGCGATGGGCAGCTCCTTCAATTATATGGGTACATTCCGTAGAGCATTCTAGTCTGGCAATGGAACAACGTTTGGCAAAACAATTTGAAGTACGAGATTATTCGTTTCTTTATAATGCCAGTTTTCGGAATAATTATGGTTTAGGAATAGAACGTATCTATAGTGGTGCATTTTCTTTTGGAGATTATATAACGGCTGCAGCATTGGAGACAAAAATTGTAAGGGAAGGAAAAAATATTTATACAAAATTTTCTTTTTGAGATCAAAAATTAACAAAATTAACCTTTCTTAAAGGTTCCCAAAGATGATTTATATTTCGATTGGACGCGTGCAATATCCATTAGGGGTTGGCCTCTAATGCCTTTACTAAATCGTCATATATTGTATTGTTTAGAGACGGGCATATATATTTATTGGGAAAAACAGGTATGTATCATTAATGTGATTATATTTATCCCTACAAATCCCTAAAAATTAGTTTTTTTTTATTTCAGAATAGTTACAAATACTTGGATCATCAAGTCCAGGATATAATGGTAAAATTAGCTACCGGTTACAGACCCAAATCCCCGCCACAAATACTTTCTATTGAACATATATCTGGTGCTTTGTTTATACTACTATTTGGCAATTTATTAGCCTTTATGGTTTTAATGGTTGAACTTTTTGGTCACCGTAAATGCCGGAGAATACTAGCAAAAACTATTAAATAATTTTTTAGTTCTGTAAAAGCAATGTTAAATTGGTATTAAAATATCAATTTATAATTCACTATTGCACTAACGCATTATTAGAAAATGAATATAATAAAAAAGAGCTTGCACCGCCAATTTAGAAATGTATATGGGGCATTCCATGCCGAATCGGACACTTTGAAATTTTTTTTTTTTAGATTTTCCCAATTTGTTTACAGTTTTTAGTACCCTTCGAAAACTCCTTCGTGGTAAATTTAAAGATTTTTTTGATGACCAGTTCAAAAGATACCAAATTTTTAAAAATTGGTAGTTTGTTCCTTTACTCAAACATCTTTTACTCATAACTTCTTCAATAATGGTCCAAAATTCAATTTTTTTTTTAAATTTTTGTTTTTGTACGTACTTTAAAAAAAAAAAAATCCCGAAAAATTTTTAAAAGCGATCAAGTATGCGATTTTTAAGTTTTAAAATTTAAATCTCATTTTTGAAAATGTTTGTACTCTTCGATTTTTTTTTTTAATTTTTTTGTGTAAAACTTCTATCGATTCTACAAATTTTTTGCCCAGGAGGATCGTGGATAACGATTATTACTATTTTTTTAAATTTTTTGAAAAAAAATTATTGTAATTTTTCAATCGTAAAATCATTTCTACTGCTCCAATGGTGCGTCATATAGGGGTCATTTATAAGACCGACCCCCATTAATTTTTACGTCTTAACATTTCTTTGGAACAAACTAATACCCAATCTCCAATTTCTAAGGGGGCTCCTACACAAAACGACATTTTTTAAAATTTGCTCCAACCGCTCTAACTGCCCTACTAGTGCACTTAGAGCAACAAAAAGTATGACCGACCCAGAATATTTGTTTAGTCCTAACATTTTCTCTGAACACACCTACCCTCTATCTTTAACTGTTAAGGCGGCCCCATACATTTTTATTATTTTTTGTAAATTTGTTTTATTTAGTCAGCTTCTACCGGTCCAATGGTGCGTCCGAGAGAGGTCATTAGTGAGACCGACCCCCATTTATTTTTACCCTACAACAATTGCTTAAAACAGCGGTTACCAACCTATGGTACGCGTACCACTAGGGGGTACGCGAAACTGTCCACGGGGGTACGCGAAATATTAGTTATGTTTTTCGCATTTATTTTTTTTAGCTGAGGTTGCAAAAAAGTCGTTTTGTTTCGCCCCTTTTTGTGGGCGTGGTTATTAAAAACTTATTTAAATAATGATAAAATTGTATTACTTAAGTGCAAATAATAATTGAGTTTTGCGGATTTTAAGGAATTTTAATTTTATAGCAATATTTTTTTAATGTCTCACGATGAACTTTGAAAAAAATAAAAGTGAAATTTTTTTGGAAAGTGTGTTTTTTTAACTTAAAGGAACAAAAACTCGGTGCGCGTTTTAAAGCTGATAACGGGAAAAATAATAAAAAAAAAAATTAGGAGGGTACTTTCAGTACTCTACAAGCGGTTTTAGTTCGAGGTTTTTGGAAAAAAATATGTTTTATTATTTGTTTTTAAATTTTACGTATTCTTAAGTTGCTGCAACAAAATATGACTTGATTTTATATAAAATGGACCTTTTGATTCCGAAACTGAAATCTAAATTTTTCTAGCATGTTCCGTTTTCGAGATTTTCTCATTTGAAAATTTTAGAATGATTTATAAAGAATATAAGTGCGTAACAGTTGATTTTCAGTTTTTCAAACGCTAATATTTCAAAATCAGTACGCGTTTCAAAATTTGGATACCAAATTTGGAATCACGAGGTCTCGTTTATACTTAATGTAATCCTATTTTGTGTGAGCAACTTAAGAATACGTTACAGGGAAGACCCAAAAAGTGCCAAATTATCATTTTTCAATATTCAAATGCGATTATCTTAAAAATCTTACATAATAGAAAAATTTGGATGGCAGATTTGGAATAAGGAGTTCAAAATTTTTTTATTTGATGTATTTTTATTCATGGGAGTTCGAATTTCTATGAATTTGTTCAACAGTGCATATAGGGGCAGCTATATGGGGCTTCTTGGCAACAATTGAATTTTTGAAAAAAAATCAAATGTGGATAGAATTTTTTATATATTTGCATAATTGAAACGTGGGTCAAAAATCAGTCACGCGCAAAAAAACACTGTAGCACACATGTTTCACCCACTTAAAGTTTAGTTGTTTGCTTCATCTCAGCATGTTAAATAAATTGTTAGTAAAAATGATAACCTACTCACCCAATTTTTTTTTTATTTATTTATATTACTCATACGCATACGTTTTATACCACATTATTGTATAATATTAGGAAACTGAAATGTTTAACACTTATTACACTATATCTACAAAGCCCTTTTATTAAAAAACCATTAATTTTTTATTTATTTTCATTTTAATGTCCGATTTTAACTTCATACGGCATAACTTTTTTTAGCAGAACATTTGGTGTGGAATGCTTCATATGTATGTTATTTCAATACAGTAATTGTTTTAACGGTATCCATAGCCATGTATAAAAATACAAGCATACAAAAATTTTTGACTTCTAACAAATTATTATTATTTTTCGTTTTTGCGAAATTTTTCGCAATTTTGCAAAGAAAGTCTTACATGTTTTTACACAAATTTAATCCCTAAACAATGCTCTTTTAAATGGTGTGCATAACATCTATAAAAAATCAGCGGTTTAATTGATGCCACAAAACATTACATTTTGCCCCTATGTGCAGTGTCATTATAAATTTTTCTTTAAGTTTTCATTAATTTTGAATTTTTGTGTCTTTTTATATAAACTTTAAGTTTGATATAAAAGTAAAAGCACTACAGTTAATTAAACTTTACAATATAATTTGTTTTAAATTTCTAACGATATTTATATGAGAAGTGTTTAATGAAAAAACAAAAAAACTCGTTAAGGGGTACGCGGCTGATAAAATTTAAAATTAGTGGTACGCGAGCCAAAAAGGTTGGTAACCGCTGGCTTAAAATATACCTACGCGCTATCTCCACTCCCTAAGTAGGCTCCCATACAAAATTACATTTTTATAAAATTTGCTCAAATTGTTATTTGTATGGGAACCTACTTAGGGAGTGGAGATAGTTCGTAGGTATGTTTTAAGAAATTGTTTAAGGGTAAAAATAAATTGGGGTCGGTCTCTCTAATGACCCCTCTCGGACGCACCATTGGAACGGTAGAAGCTGATTAAATAAAACAAATTTACAAAAAATAAAAAAAAATGTATGGGGACCGCCTTAACAGTTAAAGATAGAGGGTAGGTGTGTTCAGAGAAAATGTTAGGACTAAACAAGTAAAAAAGTTAAATTCGGCCTTGCCGAATGTAGTGATACCCTCCACAATTTCAAAAAGATTATTGCAAAAAACTTTATTTAAAAGGAAATTACTTCTGAAAAAAAATATTTTTTGAAAAAAAAATTTCCGCGAAAAAAAATTTTGGTAAAAAAAATCCGCGATTTTTTTCTTTTTTTGTCAAAAAATATGTTCGTACTTGTTTAAATAACATTTGGTGTTCAATTATGTCCACATATGCCAACCAGAAGACGAATTAAAGCATTTTGTATTTTTAGGTTATGTTGAATGTACTGAAATTTTTGAGGTGTGCTTACATTTTCGCTCATAACTTTTGAACCGCTGAACCGATATCGCTCAAATGCAATATTAAACTTCTCGGGAGAACTTCCAATAAATATGTTAAGTTTCAGTCATCTCTGTGCAATATTTTGTCCGCGACAGCATTTTCCACAGACAGACAGACGGACAGACGGACAGACGGACAGACGGACAGACGGACAGACGGACAGACGGACAGACGGACATCGCTAAAATGTCTTAAAATCGATCGGGCATCATGAATATATATCGTGAACCTATATTCAAAATATGCCAACTCAAATTTGACCGATATGAGTTTTCGATGGCAAATAGCTCCCCTATGCAATACCCATCTGTGATAAAAATTTCAGAACAAAAAAATTATTTGTTGTCATTTTACATCCATTTTTGTTATTCTGCTATCTCAAAGTACGTATTTTTTTGGTGAAAATAAATGCCAACTCCCATTGTAAATTTCCAAAAATTTTTCAAAAATTTTTTAAAAAAAAATTTGACAATTTTTCTTATTGCAATTGCCATGCTGAACACGAATCTGGTAAACATTTTGATATCGAATGGCTAGTTTTCAAGATATTACCATTTTGAAATTATCGGTAAATAGTGTTTGCAAAAAAAAAATTGCTTATATATATGTAACTTTCAAACTATTTGTCAGATTGAAACATTATGAGTGGGACAAATTAATTCAATGATGTAAGCTTTCACAATAGCTAGTTTGGAGTGACCCTAATACAATACAGCGTGAGTTTCAGAGTCCCAAAGTTGACCACCCTGAGATTAAAAGGCTTTTGGAGCTAGTAACTTTTAAAAATATGCAAAGATTCTAAATTTTTTTCAGTTTTCGCAATTATCGTACTAAGGATAACAAAAACCAAAAAAAAAAAATTATAAAAATTTTTCCAAAAAAAAATGTTTTTTTTATTTTCCGAAAAAATATGCCAACTCTAAAAAATATTTGTTTTTTGATGTAGTAATAAATGCCATCTCTCAAAAATACGCAAACAAGTGCAAAATATAAAATTTTTGGCATAGGTAAAAATTATTTGGAATATTTAAACCATGTTATGGAAGGTACATTGTTAATTTTTACAATAATTAGCGAGCTTTTTCGAGTTGGCATTTATTGAATATAGTTCGACGATATACTTTATGGGGTCCCAGATCGATATTTCGATGAGTTACAAACGGAATGACAAACTTATATATACCCTCTATCACTAAGTGGAGGGTATAAAAATATTGTGGGTCGGTCATACATTTTGTTGCTCTAAGGGCAATATTGGGGCAGTTAGAGCGATTGGAGAAAATTGTAAAAAATGTCGATTTGTGTGGGAGCCCCCTTAGAAATTGGAGACAGGGTATCAGTTTGTTTCAAAGAAATGTTAAGACGTAAAAATTAATGGGAGTCGGTCTTATAAATGACCCCTCTATCACGCACCATTGGAGCAGTAGAACTGATTTTAAGATTGGAAAATTACACTAAATTTTTTTCAATAAATTTTTTTTCGTTATCCCACGATCCTCCTGGGCAAAAAATGTGTAGAATAGATAGAAAAATATTAAAAAAAAATCGAAGAGTAAAAACATTTTCAAAAATGGGATTTTAATTTTAAAAAATAAAAACCGCATACTAGAGCGCTTTTAAGAATTTTTTGGGCTTTTTTTTTAAAGCACGTAAAAAAACAAAAATTTTGAAGAAAAAAAATTTGAAATTTGGACCATTATTGAAGAAGTTATGAGTAAAAGAAGTTTGAGTAAAGGAACAAACTACCAATTTTTAAAAATTCGATATCTTTTGAACGGGTCATCAAAAAAAATCTGAAAATTTACCACGAAGAAGTTTTCGAAGGGCACTAAAAACTGTAAACAAATTGGGAAAATCTAAAAAAAAAAATTTCGAAGTGTCCGATTTGACTAGGAATGCCCCATATATACTTTATGGGGTCCTAGACCAATATTTCAAGGTGTTACAAACGGAATGACAAACTTATACATACATATATCACCAAAGTGGAGGGTATAAAAAGCAGTGTTGAAAATACTGCCTAGATTTTCAGCAAAAACACATAATTTGTACTGTTTTGTCAGCATAAACATTATCAAAACAAAACAGCAGTCAAGAACTGAGCTGTTAAAAATTGACAATTTTCTTCAGCAGCAGTACAGTAAAAGTTTTTTTTTGAAATTGACAAACTTGCCAGCACACAGTTCAGCTTCAGTTTAAAAAAACAAAAAACAGCACACACGACTGAATTGTCTGGTTACTGCGCTGCACAAGTTATGTTTGTTGTACGGGACTTGCAGCATGGAAAATAAAAATTGAACTCGACTCGTCAGCATGAAATTTTTTTTATTTGGCTGCTGAAAATTAAATGAACGTACTTATAAGTAGATATTTCTTTGTACAAGTAATGGCATGTTGTATTATATAATTAAGAATAATGTTTCAAACGTAAAGATAATGCTTTAACAAAAATGTTAAGAAATTTTTCTAATGTTTTGAAAATTTATTAAATTTAACTAAAAATTATTTTAAAAAAAAGTTTTAAAATTTTCTAAGTTCTAAGTAAGTTTAAACGGTTTAAAGTTTCATTAAAAATGCTTAAAAAAAATTTTAGGTTCCAAAATTTTTTGGAAAATATTTGAAGTAAACAAATAAAAAAAAAAAATTAAGTGCCAAAATTTTTATTTGAAAATTTTTTTAAAACACAAATTTTTTTTTACTTTATTAAGAAAATTTTTTGAAAATTTGGTTTGAAGTTAAGTGTTTTATTAACAGATCCAAAATTCCAAGTTCCATAAAATTTTTTAAAATAAGTGTCAGACACAATTGTTTTTTACTAACTAACGAAAACTAATATGATGAAAACAAAAAGTTAAATATGGGCTGAAACGCGTTAACGGTCACACCAAAAAACCGACTTAGATATAATTATGCCAAAATATTAGAATAAATAAGTGCAAATAAAATTTTTTTTCTTGAAATATTTTTAGAGTTATAGAGATGGGAAGTTTTCATTTTTTTGCAAAGATCATATTTGGTTGAATTTTTATTGACACTTTGATGCGATAAAAATTTATTTTTAAAAAACGAATTTTAAAGTATTTTTGACGACCTTTTCACTGGCATTGGTGGTTTTTTAAAAAAATAAACATTTTAACTTAAATTTCAAGGTCAAATTATTAAAAAAAAATGTATCTTATAAAGCGCCTATTTTGAGATTTTTTTTAAAAAGCCTGACGTTTTTTTCATTTAAAAACATTTTTAAAAAATGGATCGAGTGTTCCTTATTGCGAAAATATTTTTTTATTTGTTTTTATACACGCGGTATTCGTACTTTTTGAGTGTTATTTTATATAAAACAATTATTTTTAAATGTAAAAACTCAGTTAAAATAATATCAAAATAGGCGCTTTATAAGATACATTTTTTTTAATAATTTGACCTTGAATTTTAAGGTCAAATTTATATTTTTTTAAAAAACCAGCAATGCCATTGAAAAGGTCGTCAAAAATCCTTTAAAATCCGTTTTTTAAAATAAATTTTTATCGCATCAAAGTGTCAATAAAAATTCAACCAAATGATCTGTGCATAAAAATGATCGGTGCATAAAAATGAAAACTTTCCATCTCTGTAACTCTAAAAATATTTCAACAATTTTTTTTTTATTTGAACTTTAGAATACCTACTGTACTATTATTTTAGACTTGAAGTTTATTTTTTATAATTTTTTCAACTACGCATTAATTTATTTATTTATTTAAAATAAAAAATATTGATTTTTTACTGATATAAATTAATTGAATTAAAAAGATTTAAATGAACCTTGCATTTTTTTTATTTATTGAACCTTTTTTCTTCTTATGTATACAAGAAGTTCTCTCGTTACAATGTACGAGTTTATTTTCGTTTATATTTATTTGCTTGTCAGCAGCTCACCACTTTTTGAATTGTAACTTGCAGTGGATTTTTCAAAACAACGTTTGTGCTGCCTAATTTTTTTACTGTTGCTGGTTTGTCAGTATTTGTTTTTTTTTAAATCAACCACCATCAGCACAACACAAAAAAGTTCAGCAGCAAAAAAGTGACTGGACTGTTTTGTTAGAAATGTAAACTGAACTGGTGGGTTGCAGTATTTTTTTTAAATTATCGACAACTTGACTGGAAGTGAAAATTAAAAATGTGTAATGAATTTCAGTTTTTTAATCACTGATAAAAAGTATAAAATTGCCATGAATAATGAAATTTGTTAGTGTGCATCTCTGCGTATGAGTAATATCTTAATGAAATTTGTATGTTAAGTATACGCTATTGATTGAATTGTCATGATTTTAAAAGCCTCTTTTTACAATGCTATTTACAAATGTAGTTCGCAAATTATCAAGCGAAATTTGAAGATTCTATTTGTAGCTCGAAGATACTTGTTATTTTTTGACAAATTTTTTCTGAAAATATAAAAAAAAAAAATCCTTGTGTAGCCTCCTTCGCAATTCTCATATGTTCTACTTAAGAAAAAATAAATGCCGAAAAAAGTGCAGTGTTATACTTTATAAAGTTTGTTAACAGTAATCAAGTGAAAAAATAATTTCAGATTTTGCTGTTGTTGAAAAGCTCCAGCTGCCGAGAAGACGCAATAATAAGATGCGCCAATGCAAAAAAAAAAACCTTTAAATTTACAAATCAAATATGTAAATATACCAAATTTTTTGTAAATTTACAACACAAATAGGAAAATTTTAAAAAACAAAATTATAAACTTACAGAAAGAAGTTGTTATTTTACAAAAATGAAGTAGGAAATACAAAAATAATATTGTAAATTAAGAAATTATTTGGTGAAACTACTGTTTTACGGCAAAAAAAAAGATATGAAAAAAAGGTATATTTACAATAAAAATTGTATATTTACCACTTTTTATTGTAAATATACAAGTTTTTTGTCATAAAAAACAGTAGTTTAACCAAATAATTTTCAACTTTTTTTTATTTTCCACTTTATTTTTGGAAAATATTTTTTTTTCTGTAATTTAACAATTTTGTTGTGTAAATTTTCATATTTGTTTTGAAAATTTACCAACTATTGTGCACATTTACAAAAAAATCTTGCGGCTCAAAGTAAATATTTCACAAACAGAAATTGTAAATTTAAATGTTTTTCCGTAGTTTTTTTATTACAAATAAATTTACGGTAATTTCCCGTAAAATTACTGGAATGTTTGCTAGTGCATATTTAAAGAAACCCGCCAATTACGGGGATTTTATGTCATTTTACAAACTTTTTTTTTAATGAAGTCAACTTTAAATTTAGATTTGGAAAAAATAAGACGTTATGTGACCAAGCTATTCCCGAAAAACTGGACCTGGATCAGAAAAAAAATAATATTGTCCTCATTCAAATGGCTATAAATCAGAAAGTAAAGGCGATAACGACTACTTCCAAAAATTCGATTAAAAACCACTTTGCATTGGCACTTGGAAAATAAAAGCAATTATTATATCTGCATACGTCACACACGAAACCTACTGTGAGTTAGAAACAAACGACGTTAAGTCACTGATGTTTGTACACCGAGTATAGCCTAGTGGTTATGGCTTCGGCTTACAAAACATGAGTGATTTAACGAAACAGGTTCGAAGCTCATGTCAGGCTAGTCTGTTGATAAAAAACATGTAAAGAATTTTTCTAGCAAATATCAAATAATCAATTTAATGTAATTACCTACTGATGACGTAGAAGTGGCTACAGAAACCATGGTCTAGGGTAAATCCACATTTAATTTAATCTTTAGAAGACACAATTTTCTTCTTCAATCAGAAAAACACAAACAACAAATTAAATATACTTGGCTTACGCCGAAAAAATATAATAAATTAGATACTTTCAATAAAATGGGGCTCATTTTCCTTAATCAAGTGGTCTACCACACATTAAATGTCTGGGGAAGTTGTAATAACTTGGCTAATTTTAAACCGACTGTAGTTTTTAGTACCTTATTAGAGAGACATTTTACGTCAAATCACAATTTTGTAATTCAATTTTAACTCAAGATATCGAAAAACTTGAGCAAATTAATAAACATAGGTACATATTTTTCCCCAAGTAGTTTTTTTTTTTGAAAAATAACACTGCGGAACACTAAAAAATAAACAAGAGTTACGACCATCATTTCTATATATTTCGGATATGCTGATTCGAATGGCGTACTCCGTTTTTCAATGTATGGTACAGTTTTCTTGCAAAATGTCGTTAAAGATTTGTGATTTTCATCATGATGGTCCATATAACATAGCTGTTTTTTGTCCACTATTCGTAGTGTCATGAACGCCTTTATGATCCACAAAATGCAAGTTTTTTATCAGTGACCAATTTAGCGGTTAATTTCGCGAAAACTTAAAAAAGTGAAGAAATCCGCGAATTTATGGGCTTAAGGTGAAAAGCTTTAAACCAAATTTATGTTAGAAATATTGCTACAAGTTATATCTTTGTTTTCCATGCCATAAAATTTAAAAATCATTAGCTTCGGAATTTTTTTTTGTTAAAAAAGCAGCTGAAAATCAGCCAATCTTTAATGTCATTTTACAAGAAAACTGTACCATACATCGAAAAACGGAGTACGCCATTCGATTCATCATGACCGAAATATATTGAAATGATGGTCGTACCTCTTGTTTTCTAAAATAGTGGTTAGTTTTGTCACGCAGTGTAATTTTACATAGACATCTTTTTTGTGATTACCAGGGAAACCAAAAATATGCTCTAAAAACGCGTTTTATGCGCTTAAAGACGGAAAATATGCTCTAAAAACAATAAAAATATGCTCTTAATAAAAATTATGTCCCCATTTTTGCGTTGTTTTTTACAATTTGTTGGAGAATAGACCCAAAAAACCGTTATGTGGGGTAGTAAGAAAGGTAATTTGTTCTACAAAAATATTTTCCTTAATATTTTCTACAAAGTTTCTGAATATACCCTACACTCGGATCTGAAGAAAACATAACGATATGAAGAAAACATACCGATATGAAGCAAGAACAGGCCAAAGGGGAATCAATCGTCAGAACCCCGTAATTTTGGAAAAAGTTTGAAAATGTTGTTCTATAATTTTTTCTATCAGATTTACTAGACATTTCAAACTGACAAGAAAACAAAACCAAAACCAACATTTTAAAATTAAAAAAAAAAAACAACCCACGAAAATGAAAAAAAAATTAAAAATATTGGTTGTTACAAAAAAAAAGTTTAAAAGAATGTTTTAAAAATTTAAAAACTGCTCTACAAATAAAAAAAATATGTTCTTATGTGCTCTTAAACCTAAAATATGCAAAAATATGCTCTTAAGGCTAAAATATGCAAAAATATGCTCTAACAAATCGATGCCAGATTTTTAAAAATCTTGTAAAACGGATAAATACCTAACCCATTTATCAATACAATGCGCTGGGAAAAACCTGATACTGCATATTTTTGCTTTCCCTGGTGATTACCGTAGAATATATTCAAGAATCTATTGAACCAGGAATTGTTGTACAAAATGTTCCTGTTACTTATGCTTTAAGCCCCTCAAATGATGTTTTTCGAATTGAATTTATATTTTCCGAATTTGTAATTGTAAGCTTTAAAATTAGGGGTTTTTGAATTGCATTTGATCTTTTGCTTATTTTATTCGAAAACTTTGAATTCAACTGATTTTTTTCGAATTTTTATTGATCTTTGGCGCATTAAAATTGATCTTTTAAGAATTACCATTTCATTCAAAGTTTTCGAACTACGAGTAAAATTGTAGAATTTTAATTAGAATTTACGAATTACAAGTAGCATCTTTGAGGTTCAAATAGAATCTCCAAATTTTACTTGATCATCATACAAAAAGGCTTTTAAAATCATGAAACCAAAAATATGCAGTATCATGTTTTTTCCTGCGCTTTGTATTAATAAATGGGTAAGGTATTTATCCGTTTCAGAAGATTTTAAGAAATCTGGCATCGATTTGTTAGAGCATATTTTTGCATATTTTAGCCTTAAGAGCATATTTTAGCATATTTTAGGTTTAAGAGCATATTTTACCATAAGAGCATATTTTTAGAGCATTTTTTTTAGTTTTTAGAGCATTTTTTTTAAGTTTTTAGAGCATTTTTTAATTTTTAGAAAAATTTTTTTTATCCATTTTTTTATAACAACACTTATTTTTAAATTTTTTAAATTTTATTTGTGATGTTTTTTTTTTTTTAATTTTGTAAGTGGATTGAAATGTTTGTTTCTTTTTCTTTTCCAAAATAACGGGGTTCTGACGATTGATTATGCTTTGGCCTGTTCTTGCTTCATTAACCCATATTAACCCTCTAACTACCTCACATAACGGTATTTTTTAGGTCTATTCTCTAAAAAAATTGTAAAAACACCTCGAAAAAGGGGACATAATTTTTTTTAAGAGCATATTTTTATTGTTTTTAGAGCATATTTTCCGTTTTTAAGGGCATTTTTTAAGCGCGAAAAACGTGTTTTTTAGAGCATATTTTTGGTTTCCCTGATCATGACAATTCAATCAACAGCGTATACTTGACATACAAATTTCATTACGATATTACTCATACGCAGTGATGTACACTAAAAAATTTCATTATTCATGGAAATTTTGTACTTCTCTATTTTATTTTATTGTATTTTATTGTATTTTATTTTATTTTATTTTATTTTATTTTATAACTTTTATCTCAATGTCAAATTCATTGAATTTTATATTAATTTGTTAATGTAAAAATTTAATTTTCAATTTATTCTCAAATCTTTTCATATAAAATTAACACTTTAATAAAGCTTAATCTATGATTAACATTGTTCTATATATTTTTTTCATTCACTTTATGTTGTTGTTTGCAAAAATTATTTTTTAATAACATACATGATGCCAATGTCAAATTTTTCAACCTAATAAAAAAGGTATTTAGATGATTAAAATAAACGAAAGAGTTAAATAACACTAGTCGACATTTCGAATTGCGAAATATTTTGTAATTTCACACTAAAAAATGTTGACAAATTATGGGATAATAAAGTACAAACAAGTACTTAGAAAAGTTAAATTTGAAAAATTACAAATTTTGATTAGAAATATTTTATTTTGAGTAAAAACTTTTCTAACATGATAATGTATTTAGGCTGGTATCTTGTTTTAAAAATTATGTAGGACTTCACTTCAGTTTGGCTATATAAGCAGCTAACGACTAGCAAAAAATAAAATAAGAATTACTGTTTTTATTTTCCTAAAACCAAAAAAGTTTGCAACTTCGATTTGAACGTAACATAAATATTTTTTCAATACATTTTTTTGCTCATCAATTTTTTTTTTCATCATATTTTTTTTTCATCAATTTTTTTTTTCATCAACAAAAAAAAGTTCATCAAATTTTATTTTTTCATCAAAAAAAAATGTTTCATCAATATTTTATTTTCATCAATTTTTTTTTATCAAAAACTTTTTTTCATCAATTTTTTTTTCAAAAACTTTTTTCGTCATTTTTTTATCAATCTTTTTTTTAATCAATCTCTTTTTTTATTAAACATTTTTGTTTTATAATTTTTATTCACTTTTTTTTCATCAACAAAAAAAAAATCATCAAATTTTGTTTTTTTTCATCAAAAAAAATTTTCATCAATAATTTATTTTCATCAATTTTTTTTTCAAAAACTTTTTTCATCATTTTTTTTTTTATCAATCTTTTTTTTCATCAAACATTTCTGTTTTATAATTTTTATTCATAAATTTTTTTTCATCAAATATTTTTCATCAATATATTTTTTTCATCAAATTTTTTCGTCTATTTTTTTTTTGTCATAAAATTTTTTTTTCTTCCTCAAAAACTTTTTTTATTAATAACTTTTTTTTTATAAAATTTTCTTTTTATCAAAACTTTTTTTCATCAAAATTTTGTTTTTCATCAAAAAAATGTTCTTTTAATTTCTTTTTATTTTTTTTTTTCACTAAAACTACTTTTTCAAGTATAAATTCTGACATAAAAATGTTCCATTTGTTTATCAAATGTACACAAAAACAAGTGAGAGTGTTAAATTCTTCTGCACCAATTCATTTATACTCTCCAAAATGTAAAAATACATTTATTGCACTTAAGTAATGCACTCATTTACTAAATTTACAGCTCTTTTGGTTTAGACTGCTTATTGCTTTCCACAGACAGAAAGCAATAAGCAGTTTGTATATTATTTATCTAGAAATAGATAAATAATATACAAACTTAATGGGGTCCTCGACCGATATTTCAATTCGTTTTGCATGGAATGGCAAATATCATTATTTTTTCTAAAAATAACTTTGCTTTGGCAAGTACACCTAAATATTCAGCAAAACATTATCATGATTTAATATTTTGGGTTAGAGTACAAAATTCGTAAATTTAAATGGTAAATTTTGTAAAAAAAAAAATTATCAATTTTCTCCAAATTATTTTCAACACGTGAATTTAAGGTGAAACCAACCTGAAATACCGGTTTTGCTAATAATTTTTGAACCACTACATCATTTTTGCTGAAACGACAAATTTATATGCCAAGCTTCAGTAGCCTCAGACTTGTCTTTCGAAAGTTAGCGAGTTTTTTATCTCGTTAATTCGCGAGAAATCCTTGCCAAAATTCACTCTTTTGCTTATAATTTTTGAACCACCAAACCTATTTCGCTGAATACCAACCTGACTAAGTAAACGACCAACATATATGCCAAACTTAAGCAGCCTCAGTAAAGTCTTGCAAAAGTAAGCGAGTTTTCAACAGACAGAGAGACCGACCGACAGACGGACGGACGGATGGACATCGCTAGATCGTCTTATAAATCGATCGAGGATCATGAATTTAAATGTCATTAACTGTTTGTAATTTATTTAAAAAGTTATACGTTTTGTCGTTTTTAAAGGAAAAAACATTTGCTCAATGTTCAGTGTTTTTAAATGACTATTTCTGTTCTTTGTTTCAAAAATAACAACATAAAAAATAAAGACTTTCATTAGCATTCAATTTTCATAGTCATTTATTTTTGTTCTGTAAGTAAAAATAAGTGATTCTTTTTTAATTTTTAATGATTTGTGTACCTTTATTTATTTTTAATTGTTTGCATTTTTAAAGAGAAATCATTAGTTTTTACCTACTTGTGTGGGTTATTTTTTGTAGAAAAAAAAATCAAAAAATTATTTATAGAAATATAAAAACGTGTTTGTATCAAGTGACATTGGGACGACAGATAGAGTGTCTGGCCACAATGTAGTTGATTATCGATCCCGCAATCAACTACATCCCCAAAATTTTATTAAAAAAATTTAAAAATTAATTCAATAGAAAAATTGTAAAAATAACCTACGAAATCATTAATTTTTAATGTTTTCGTAGGTTTTTTTTTTTAATTTGTTGGTAAAACTAACACAACAATCATTAATTTTTAATGTTTTCGTAGGTAATTTTTATTTTTTTTTTTTTTTGAATTTGTTGGTAAAAACAACAGAACAATCATTAATTTTTAATATCTTCGTAGGGTTTTTTTTCAAATTTGTTGGTAAAAATAAAATGAAAGTGAAGTACTTCTGAGATTTTTCCAGTGAGATATTCTTAAAGAAAACAAATGAGAGTGTTAAATTCGGCGGTGCCGAATCTTTTATACCCTCCAACACGTTTAAAATTAAAAAAAAAATCTCAGGGGCGTCCTTTTTTTAGTCGGGGGGGGGGGGGGGGGGGTCGGCGAAGTTGGTGGTGGACACCTGTACCTTCGCTATATATTTTTTACATATTATTTGTTTATGATATTAACGCTTAAATAATACATTTTTATCGTTATTTTTAACTAATCTCTATAACCACGCCCCCAAAGGGGGACGGCCTGAAAAAATCGAATTTTCTAACCGCCTTGGTCCAAGCGCAGGTCTATGAATATAATATGTTATATTTGTTGAGCAAAAATTAAAAAAAACTCGTAAAAATATCTTATTTTTCAGCGGTCGTTTTAGTTCCTCAAGGGGGGACTTTTATCCCCCTGGTCCAATTTTGCTCATCTTCGAACTTAAAATTACCAGTAACATAAGAGATAATCTTGCCCAATTTCTAGGTCTAGCTCTTTTGGTTTGGACTGCATCGTTATTTCTACAGACGGACGGATGGACGGACGGACGGACATCACTTAGATTCTATCATGCATCAATATTATATATACTTTGTGGGGTCCCCGACCGATATTTCGATGTGTTACACACGGAATGACAAAGTGAGAATAGGGTATAAAAATGTTAAATTCTTGTTAATATTGCTGGAAACAAATCAAAAAAAAATCAAATAAAAATTTCTAAAAATCAAGGTCTTTATTTTCAATAATTTTGTTGGTTTTCCAAGATTTTGAGCCATTTGTTTCTTAAAATTTTCAAAAAAAACAATTACTGTGAACGTGTTTCTTTGCACTAAATTGAATTTAAACACTTTCATAAGACTTAATATCGCTTTTGCTTTTAAATCCCAATCTTAGTCCTGTCGATTTGTGTAATACTTTTTATTATGAAAAACACGCATTTTCATCTTTTTTCCACACAACAATAAAAGTGTAAAATCCTTTAATCGCTTATGTTTCAATTTTTATGCTTGTTGCCAATTCAAACAACCAACCAGCCAACTAAGCATTCATGTAACAAAGGAAGAACAACAACAAAAACAGCAAACAACATTTAACATTTAAAACCTGTAACACCCATTTTCAATTTTTGTGTACCTTTTGAAACATTTAGGAGGACATTAGAACTAATATTTGTTGGTGTGGAGAAAGTGTTTTTTGAGTGCGAGTGTGTATGTGTGTGTGTTTAAGTGTGTGCGAGTGTGTGATGTTATCATGTAAACACCCAATTCTAAATGTTTGTAGAACATAAAATATTGCTATTGTTGTTGAATGTTGGATATTGCTTAGACCATTACCTAAATACTAAAAACTGGTTGCTAGTTGTTGTTGTTGTTTTAAAATTTAAAAAAAACAACACTGTTACCAATTGTAACTGATCTTTTGTTGGAAAAATATATCAGAATTTGAGATTATTTTTTTAGAAAAATGTCTTAAAATTTGATTCTACTATTTTCCTACAGAAAAAGATTTCCCAGAATTTTGAAGGACATTTTTTTAGGATTTGAGACTATTTTTTAGAATCTGAGTCTAATTTTCCATAGAAAAAGTGTGATTTATTTTTCCTATAGCAATATGTTTTGAGACACATAGAAAATTAGTTTCAGATTATGAGTAATTTTTTTCCTATAGAATTCCATTTTTACAAAGTCTGAGACCATCAGTGAGATTTTCCCTACAGAAAAATCCTCCCAAATTCTCTCAAAAATGTCACAGAATTTTTTTTCGATTGAAAGATAGCTCCAGATCCTGAGACATTTTTTCTATAGAATAATACCTCCAGATTCAGAGACATATTTTTTTTTTAAATAGTTTCGGTTTCTTAAATATATTCTTTGAGAAAATCCCATTTAAATATTAAATTTCATAACAATTTTGTAATTTGCTTGTATTTTCTTGTTTTAACATGGCGAATGAGTATTAAATATTTGCATAAATGTTACTCATACGCTATGCTGAAACAAGAAAATACAAGCAAATTACTAAATTGTGATAAAATTCAAAATTCAAGTCCGATTTTCTCGAAAAAAAAAAAAAACGAAAAGCACATGTCTGAATTTTTTGTGTGGATAGACAAAAATCTAAACTTTAAAAAAAAAAAAAATACCATTTTTCCAATATTTGACCATGCCTCCTAAGCCCAGATTTAGAAAATTTGAAAAACCAAAAACGCAATTTTCTTAGTTCTATACACTCAAAAAAAAAAAACTGTAATATTAGCAAAAAAAGCTTGTAAACCTACAAGAAAATTTGCTGATTTTGAACCCACAATTTTTTTGCTAAAGTTAGCAAAAAAAGTTTTGCCAATAATTAGTTAACTAAATATTTTTTTTTTAACTTAGTTTATACAAATCTGAGGACCCCATTGTGTTCGGACCCGATAGGTCCAGACCCCGATGGGACTGGACCTAGTTGGGTTCCTTAAAAATCGTCATAGTTGTTGATCCAAAATTTGTGTCCGTTTCGCTCTACCTTGCTTAGTTTTTGAGATACGTGATTATAGGGGACCACTGGGGTCTTGAGAATTAAAAAACTCGATAACTTCAAAAATATTACTTTTGCGGTCTTGTTCTACGTGTTGAGAGCTACAAAAACGCTTTTGGACTTTTTGTTGTGTCGGCAATATTTACCGAGATATGAGCATTTTAAAATTTTTGGGAATGCTAACTTTTTTGGATCCAAAGTTAGGGCCCATTAGGGTCCACACATGTGAAGAGGACCGGCGATACTATGGAGATTCTAAGAACCAAAAATGGCCTCCATTTTGCTATATCTGGCTTAGTTTCCGAGATAGCGCCATTTTAAGTTTTCTGAAAATAAAAAAAAAATTTACCATTTATTTTGCTAATATTAGCAAAATATCTTGTAAAAATGTAGTCAACTCAATTTCAAATTTAGCAAAAGAAATTAGTTCAAAGTTTGTTTAAAATTGCTAATGTGCTAAATGAAGTTTACAAGAATTTTTTGCTAACATGCTAATCTCAACTAAAAATTTGCTAAAAGTTAGCTAACTAGCGTTAGCAAAAAAAAAAAATAGTTAATCTACTAACGTATTTTTTTGAGTGTACAGGGCTATTCATATAACCTAGCGGGACATTTGGTGTGGAATGCCTCATATGATGTTTTCAGAAGCCAATGTGGCCAAATCCCGTTCACAATATTTTGAGTAAATCATTCCCAGCAAAACTTTGGTAATGGGTAGTGATTATATAACACATTACCAGGTAATGTATATAACTTATTTGTAGCATTATTTTATGATGTCTTACCAAACATTTGTTCCACAACTTATTATTTTCAAATGAAAAACAATGCATTACTAATAATTTGCTATGTAATGCATGATTATTGGAAAAAATGTATTTCATATTTATTTTTTCTAAACATTAAATCATGGATGACTTAAATTTGGTTACATTATGTATTATTTGAAAGTTTGAAATAATGCATTATTTATAATTGGATGCATAATGCATTACAATAACATAAAAAATAATTATTTTATAAAAAAATTCATAAGTTTAAACTAGAGGTGGGCTCACGACAGAAAATTTCAAACGACACACACTCACGAGCATATTTTATCTACTTACACTCACTATACCTTATTTGGTAATCTAAGTTTTGCTGGGTAATATACTGATTTATTGTGACATTCATATTTCAGTTTTGACATTTTAAGATTTTGACAAAAAATAAAACCAAAATAAAATTTGGCAATTTTTCATATATAATTTTTGGGTAATTTTTCGTAATGAAAAATCACCCAATTTTTAATTTCGAAATTTTGCCCAAAAACTATGAAAATTTGCCCAAAAATGTTGGGTAATTTTTCATATGAAATATGACCCAAATTTGTATGAAAAATTTTTGGGCGAAGTTTCGTATTCTTTTTTGGGCCATTTTTCTTTGGGCGGTTTTGCCTACAGCCATCCGACGAATCTGATTCTGAGTCATTAATTTTCCTTTAGCAAAATAGTCTAAGATTTGGAAATATTTTTCCTATAGAAAAATTGTCTTATTGTTAGATTCTGAGAAATAGTCTGAAATTCTGAGACACTTGTATTACAAAAAAATAATCTTAAATTCTGATACATTTTTCCTATAAAAAATTTCCTGCAACTATTTTTCTATAGGAAATACGTGTCGAATCTGAGACTCTGTCACAGAATTTTTTGACTCTTTATACCCTCCAACCACAGTATGGGGCAATACTCGCTTTGTCATTCCGTGTGTAAAGCATCGAAATATCGGTCGGGGACCCCATAATGTGTATATATTATTGATCAGTGATCGATTCTAAGACATTCGTGTTATGTCCGTCTGTCCGTCCATCCGTCCGTCTGTCCATCCGTCTGTCAGTCCGTCTGTTTGTCCGTCCGTCTGTGGAGGACACGATACAGTCCAAAATAAAAGAGCTAGACTCCTAAAACTTGGCACGAATATGTCTAATGGTTAAGTTCGGAGATGGGCAAAATCGGACCACGGGGGAAAACGCAATTTTTTATAGATTTTTTGTACTTTTGCTTAGCAAACGAAACTTTCAGATTAGTTTCTCCTTAAATTCACGTGTTGAAAACCCGTTAAACATGTTTTAAAAACATTGTTAAGTCACAAAAATATTTTACAACGTATTTTTGTCACTCAAAAATATTTTTACACTAAAACAAAAAGAAAAAACACTCGAAAAAAATTTTACACTCACAAAAAATATTTAGTAAATTTTTTTATTTTTTTTTTTTTAATTACTTAACCCTTAAATGCACAACGATGCCGATTTTGATGAAAATAACATATTATATGCAGAATGATGAACAAATAACTATTGCATACTACGTTTTTCGAAATAATTTTTTTTAAAGATTTTATATGTGAAAAACTAAAAAATTCAAAAATTTTAAACAGAAATGTAGCCAACAGAGGAATTCGAAAATATTTTTTTCAAATTGCTTATAGTTTATTCTTTATATGTATGTAGTTTGATTATACATTTTCGAAATCCTATTACCCTTTTTTTATTTTTATTGAAAAAAAAGATTTTGAAAATTTTCGTAAAAATTACATGATTTACATTTTTTGAATTTCGTCGTCAATTTAAGACACATTTCTATAAATATTCATAACAACATATTTTTTAAAAAATGGTTTGAATATTTTAAATAAAATTTGCTTTACAAAATTAAATTTGAACTGAAAATAAAGATGTGAGAATTTTTTTAATGGTTGTATCTTTAAAGATACACTGCGCATTTAAGGGTTAAAAAAAAGTTTTTTTACATAAAATAAAATATTTCTAATCAAAAATTTTATTTTTTTCACGTTAGAAAATTTACTATGTATAACTTAAAAAGGGCATTGAGGAGGGTATTCAAAGATTCGTCCAAGTCGAATTTAACTTTTCTACTTGTTCTTATCCAAAAATGTCATAGGATCTGACGCCATTTTTCTATTTTTCTATTAAAAATTTTTCATATCAAAAAAAATATTAGTTTCAGAGATAATTTGCCTTTAAAAAATTATTCTCAGAAGAAAATATTTTTATACATTTTTCAAATTTCATTGGGAAAAGGTTTGGTATCTGGTGATTCTGGTATGAACATGGTGTTTGTATAATGACTTTGATTGTTTTTTTATCCCTTCTCTCTCTTATTTTCATCTCCTGTAGTTTAAGTGTCTATGTCTATGTGTGTGTGCAATTGTTATTGTTACTGTTAGTGTGTTCTTGGCCAATTGAGTTGTGTTTCAATTGGTGTTTAACTACTTTGACTTTGGAACTTTTTGTATTCATATTCTTGTTTTATCTCTTTTTCGAATTGTAATTGTATCATGGATACATGTGTATGTATGGTACAAATGTAGTAGATATGACAACCATACATGCATACATAGAGCTGTGATAAAAAAAATAGCACCAATGGTATTTTCTTAAGTTTTATGATTGTATTTTTAATAATTTTAGAGAAAATTATTTCATGCTTTTTAAAAAAAAAGTCTTTTGCATGAATCTTTTTAGTGGTTGTGGTTCTTAAGATTTAAATTGACAGGTCGATTTATTTTATTCATAAGGGGCGCAAAAGTGAGCTGATATCGTTTCCAAGAGGAGAGATTTCGACGGTAGTTGCTGTAATTACCGGACACTGTCTTATAGGAAAACACGCAGAGTTGCATGGATGAAGAGGATTTGGAAACTATCGAACACTTTATCTGCCATTGCCCGGTACTTACTGGTCAGAGACTTGCTTCACTAGGATCTAGGAAGCTGCACGATCTTTCTAAATTGTCGGATGTCAAAATTCAAGATCTAAGGAATTTCAGAAGAACCTCAAACTGATTTAACTACAGGGACTAGTAGAGAAACATATTACAGTCCCGTGGTATCACAATGGACCTCAGAATGTACGTGTGTTGACGTAAAACGTCAGCAGCCACTACCAACCTAACCTATGTCTAAATTCAGTGATATTTGTTGAACATTTTATGTTAATGACCATTTTTACATTTTTGTCGATTAAAAATGAAATTAAAAAAAATAACTAAGGATGCTATTTTTTTGACCACCATTGTATAAGCGCTTGTATGTTTGTTTTAGTTACCATTTAGAAGTTTTGTGTATGCAAAAGATTTGTTGTTTGTTTATTTTGTTCATGTTCCTCTTGTTAGCCTGCCTATCTGTTGCTTGACCCCAATATATTCATGCATTCGTTCGTATATCAATTTGTAGGTCTGTGTTTCTGTGCCCTTTTTTTACAATTCTTTGTTTAGATTTAAATTTTTCAATTTTGTTTTCAGGCTATTATTCTTTTGTTACTCTTGTTATCTATTTCTATCATTGTTTTCGTATGTAGGTGAGTAGAATTAAATTGAGTAAGGGCAGATTTAAAAAAAAAACAAAAATACATTTATGAAATGTATTAGAAAATTTGTAAAATCATCGATTTTTCTTTTAACGATTTTATGGTTTTCAATGGATTTTCATGTTTTGGAGATTAATCAGTTTTAGGTTTTACAATTCAATCAAATGTACAAATTTAGGTATTGGTAAAATATTTTTTGAGAGGAAATTAACATACTTAAAAGCATGTCCCGAAATCAGGAAAAAAAACAATTTGATAAAAAAAAATTTGATAAAAAAAAAATTTTTTTCATCAACTTTTTTTTTTTTTTTACCCCCCACTCTAGTGATAGAGGGTATATATAAGTTTGTCATTCCGTTTGTAACACCTCGAAATATTGGTCTAAGACCCCATAAAGTATATATATTTATTAGAGTAAATTTTGAAAATTTGATGTGCGGATATCATAATTTTTTTGAAGGATTTAGTTGAGCTAAAAACAATGCCGGTATTTTTTTGGAAAAATTTTCGCTCCTTGGGGTGGTTCAAAGCATCTGAAATCGCGGATTTTGAGCTCTGTTTTCTGCAGGGAAAAAACGGCTGAATATATTGCAAATCTGATTTCACCAGTCGATTCTACAGCAAAAATTAATACAATGGAAGTTTTTTGAACTCTAAAAAAAAGTTCCAAAAACCCACCACAGAGGGCGGAAAAATAAGGTTTCTCCATTTTCATTTTAAATTAATTTTTTAAATATGCACAATTAAAGGGCATTTTCAGCTTAACAAAATGGTACCAAAATTTCCGTTCTATCACAACCCGTTAGAAAGTTATAAACTGTCAAAAATGGCAAAAACACGTTTTTTGATAAATTTGACCTCAATTTTCTCGAAAACATGACTTAATAGAAAAATTGTAAAACCAGATTCAGAATCAGCATCGAAATGTTAATCGAAAACTAGTTGTACGATCCCAGAATATTGCAAAAAAGTGCTCTCATTAATGCACAAATGTGCATTTTTTTTGTGAACTTTAACCTCAATTTTCTCAAAAACCTTACGTTATGGAAAACTTTGGAAACCAGATTTGGAATCAGCACTTAGAGGATAATCGAATCGAGTGTCCAGACCGCTGACCCATCCAAAAATTTTGCAAATGTCGGTCAGTGTTTTACAATTTTGTCATTAAAACAAAAACTTTGAAGCCCTACAACTTTTTAACGGGTTGTGATAGAAAGGTGCTTTTTATACCAATTTTCTTAGCAAAATCTGCCTCTTCATCGTGCATGATCAAAAAAATAATTTAATTTTTTTTTCAAAAAATCGATTTTTCCGCCCCCTGCTGTGGGATATTGGAACTTTTTTAAGAGTTCAAAAAATTTCCATTGTATTAATTTTTGTTGTAGAATCGACTGGTGAAACCAGATTTGCAATATATTCAGCCATTTTTTCTCTGCAGAAAACTTAGCTCAAAATCCGCGATTTCAGATGCTTTAAACCACCCCAAGGAGCGAAAATTTTTCCAAAAAAATACCGGCATTCTTTTAAGCTCAACTAAATCCTTCAAAAAAAATGATGATATCCGATAAACAGATGAAGTGACATAGTCACCAAACGAACTCTAATATTTATGATCCTCGTTTGATTGTAAGACGATCTAGCGATGTCCGTCCGTCTGTCCGTCTGTCTGTCTGTTGAAAACACGCTTACTTTTGAAAGACTTTACAGAGGCTCCTGAAGATTGGCATATATGTTGGTCATTTGCCTGGTCAGGTTGGTATTGCAATCCAGCGAAATCGGTTATGAGCAAAAGAGTTATGAGCAAAAGAGTGGCAAGGGTTTTTCACGAATTTACGAGATAAAAATCACTATAACTTTCTAAAGGCAACTCTGAGGATGGTGAAGCTTGGCATATATATTTTTCGTTCCCCTGGGCTGGTTTATATTGAATTTCAGCCATATCGGTCCAGTGGTTATTAGCAAAACCGTAAATTTCAAATTCGCTTCACCTTAAATTCAATGCCGAAAAAACCGAGCCTTAAAAAACAAGCTTTAAAACCATTGGAAAGCCACAAAACTACTCTAAAAAGTATTTTTGTTACTCAAAAATATTTTTACACTACCCGGGTGAAAATGACCATGTATGTTCATATATGATGCATATATGGATGTCCATACAAGTGCATATGAGGCATTCCACACCAAATGTCCAGCGAAAAAAACATGTGTACCGTAAACTTCTAAATAGGTTGTATGGATAGCCCTATATGAAACTTAGAAAATTGCGTTTTTGGTTTTTCAATTTTTCAAAAACTGGGCTTAGGAGGCGTGGTCAAATATTGAAAAAATGGTCAAATTTGTGGCGAGTTGCCTTGATTAATTATTTATCACATTAAAACGGAATGCACCACAATCTCAAAAATTTACATTCTTTTAGAGTTTTGTATGGGCTATCGATTAAAATTTTTTTTTTTTTTGGAAAATTTGCAGAACCCGTTCTGAAATTTTCCATTTTTTAAAAAAGTCAATTTATCAAAAATCCGGCCACTTTTTTTTTTAATTTTTTTTTTTAAAGTTAAGATGTTTGTACATCCACACAAAAAAATTCAGAAACACGATCTTCGTTTTTTTCGAGAAAATCGCATTTGAATTTTATGGTGTTTTCTTTTCTGAAAAAAAAATGTTTGCGATTTTAGGGTATACATTTTTAAAATGTTTAACTCACACCTTCAAAAAATTGCATTTTATTTGACTGGAATAGAACACAACATACCTCAATACTCTGCCCTGTATTTATTTAACAGCTGTTTTGGGAAAACAACACAGAAAAAGTCAGCTGTTATATAAGGCAATTTCAACCCCGTGATTTTTTACGGGGTAAATTTTTTGCACTTTATATGGCAGACATTTTTAGAAAAGAATACGATATTCTTTATAAGGGTTGACATTTTTTTAGAAAAGAACACAAAAACATAATTTTCGGGGCGAAATGCAAAAAAAAAGGTACATTTTTTGCCAGAAAAGAAAACACCATTAAATTTCATAACAATTTTGTAATTTGCTTGTTTTTCTTGTTTTAACGTTGCGAATGAGTAATATTAATTGCATAAATATTTCTCATACGCTCAGTTGAACCAAGAAAATACAAGCAAATTACAAAATTGTTATGAAATTTAAAATTCAAATGCGATTTTCTCGAAAAAAACGAAGAACCAGTTTCTGATTTTTTTTGTATGTATGGACAAACATCTAAATTTAAAAAAAAAAATAAAAAAAAAAGTGGCCGGATTTTTGATAAATTGACTTTTTTAAAAAATGGAAATTTCCAAAAAAAAAATTTTTGAGGTCATCTTCAGGGCGCAACCTGCGCTTAAAGTTTGCATCCGTAGTAAATTTGGTCACAAAAATTTTTTTTTTTTTATTTTTAAAATTGGTGCCAAAAGTTTCGTTTCGTTTGGAACGACGCCACCTTAGTTTGACTATATAAGCAACCGACTAACAAAAGAGAAAATACGAACTACTGTTTTCATTTTCTTAAAATAAAAAAAAAACCAAACTTCGATTTGTAACTTGGATAATAATTCACCTGATGGTGAATAAAACCGTTTTCACCAACTGGTGAATAAAACCGTTTTTCACCAACTGGTGAATAAAACCGTTTTTCACCAACTGGTGAATAACCCCGTTTTTCACCAACTCGTGAATAAAACGTAGCATAATTATTTTTCAAGAAAAAATTATTTTTTCATCAATTTTTTTTTTTTTTTCATAATTTTTTTTGTCATAAAATTTTGTTTTCACCGAATTTTTTTGTTTTCATAATTTTTTTTAATCAAAATTTTTTTTTTTTTTCATTAAAATTTTTTTTTTATAAATTTTTTTTTGTCGAACTTTTTTTCATCATACTTTTTTTATAAAATTTTTATTTTTTCATCAAACCTTTTTTTCATAAATTTTTTTTTTTAATCAAAAATTTTTTTTAACCAATTTTTTTCTTCAAATTTTACTTTTCATAATTTTTTTCACCAAATTTTTATTTTTTGCTATCAAATTTTTTATTACATTAAATTATTTTTTTATAATTTTTTGTCAATATTTCTTTTATCAACATTTTTTCTTTATTTTTATTTTTATCAAAAAATTTTTTTTTTTGATCAAAAATTGTTTTTTTTTTTGTTTTCATCAAATTTTATCATAATTTTGGTTTTCGTAAAAGAAAAAATTTAATTTTTTTCCATTTTTTGTACCAAAACTAATTTCTCACCAAGTCTTATTTTTCAAATTTTTCTTTTCACCAGTTTTATACCCTCCAACCACAGTATGGGGGTATACTAGGGTGGCTTGTTTTTGGGCTTTTCTCTCTGATCAAATTCTAATACCCGCCAAAAGTGTCGGTCCCCTAAGGGTAACTCACATGCAAAATATCACTCCGATCGGAGTTTATCTTCTGTCTCCTCTTTGAGCCTCAAAATTGGGGGTTTCGCAAAAAAGGACTTTAAAAAAAAAAAAAATTAAGTTTTTTTATTAAAATAATTTAAAAATTATTTTTGTATAATATTTGATCGTAAATACTTAAATATGAAATTTAAAGATTTTACGATATCATTAACCCGTTCAAACTTGATATATATATTTTTTATTGAATGGGTCATTTTTGACACCCTACCAAGAAGGGTTAACGATTTTTTTAAAGATACTATAGTAATACGGAATAATAGTTGGGGTAAAAAACACAAAAGCCGTTTTATACTTGTTTATAGCACAAAATTTAAGGTCTAAACCAGCGGTTACCAACCTATGGTACGCGTACCACTAGGGGGTACGCGAAACTGTCCGCGGGGGTACGCAAAATTTTAGTAATTTGGACATTTTTTTAGATTAACCTTTCAATGCTGGTTCCGCATCTGGCTTCCAAAGTTTTCCATAACGTCAGGTTTTTAAGAAAGTTGAGTTCAAAGTTTACAAAAAACGTATTTTTGTGCAATTTAGAGAGAATTTTTTGCGATATTTTGAGATCTGACCACTTGTTTTCGATTAACCTTTCGATGCTGATTTCAAATAGGGTTTCCAAATTTTTCTATGATCTCAGGTTTTTGAGAAAATGTATGTCAAAGTTCTCAAAAAACGTGTATTTGGGCATTTTTGAGACGGTTTCTGATAGAGTGGAAATTTTGGTACCATTTTGTTAAGCTCAAAATGTTATTTCATTGTACATATATGAGACATCCCACACCAAATGTCCCGCTACAGAAAAACATGTGTCCCGTAAATTTCTGAATAGGTTTTTGGATAGCCCTATATGGAACTAAGAAAATTGCGTTTTTGGTTTTTTCTAATTTTCAAAAACTGGGCTTAGAAGGCGTGGTCAAATATTGAAAAAATGGTCAAATTTGTGGCGAGTTGCCTTGATTAAATATTTATCACATTAAAACGAAATGCACCACAATCTCAAAAATTTGCATTCTGATATAGTTTTGTATGGGCTATCGAATAAAATTTTTTTCTTTGGAAATTTTTCAGAACCCGTTCTGAAATTTTTCATTTTGTAAAAAAGTCAATTTATCGAAAACCCGGCCACTTTTTTTTCTTTTTTTTTAAAGTGTAGATGTTTGTCCATCCACACAAAAAAAATCAGAAAAGCATTTTTCGTTTTTTTTCGAGAAAATCGCATTTGAATTTTAAATTACATAACAATTTTGTAATTTGCTTGTATGTTCTTGTATTAACGTTGCGAATGAGTATTATTAATTGCATGAATATTACTTATTCGCAACGTTAACACAAGAAAATACAAGCAAATTACAAAATTGTTATGAAATTTAAAATTCAAATGCGATTTTCTCGAAAAAAACGAAAAATGTTTTTCTGATTTTTTTTTGTGTGGATGGACAAACATTTAAACTTTAAAAAAAAAAATTTAAAAAAAGTGGCTGGATTTTTGATAAATTGAAAATTTCAGAAAGGGTTCTGAAAATTTTCCAAAAAAAAAAAATTAATCGATAGCCCATACAAAACTATATACGAATGTAAATTTTTAAGATTGTGGTGCATTCCGTTTAAATGTGATTAATATTTAATGAAGGCAACTCGCCGCAAATTTTACCATTTTTCCAATATTAGACCACGCCTCCTAAGCCCAGTTTTTGAAAAATTGAAAAACCAAAAACGCAATTTTCTAAGTTCCATATAGGGCTATCCATACAAGATATTCAAAAGTTTACGGTACACGTGTTTTTTTTTCGCTGGGCATTTGGTGTGGAATGCCTCATATACGGGGATGTTTCATTCGAAAAGTCACGGAATTGTTGATCTGCCCTTGTATTAAAAAAACATTAAAAAAAAAAATCCATAAATCTATGATGTGTTTTTGGAACTTTTTTTAAGAGTTCATAAAACGTCCGTTGTTTTAAATTTAGGTGTAGAATCGGTGAAATCTGATTTGCAATATTTTCAGCTGTTTTTGCTCTGCAGAAAAATCAGCTCAAAATCCACGTTTTCAGATGCATTGAACCACCCCAATGAACGAACATTTTTCCCAAAAAATACCACCATTGTGTTGATCTCCCCTAAAGCCTTCAAAAAATGATAATACCCGCAGATCAAAAATTTCAAAATTACCTCCAATAATAATATGAGAAGTTTTTTAACGAAAACAAAAAACTCGTTAGGGGGTACGCGGCTGACAAAATTTAAAATAAGTGGTACGCGAGCTAAAAAGGTTGGTAACCGCTGGTCTAAACTTCAAATTTTATTCGGGGGTAATTTTTGAACCCCAGCCAATGTGGGTTAAAGACGTCCTAGATCGGTAAGATTTCATGACAGACTTAAAGTTATATAATAGAATGCCACGACACCAAAAAATCGTTAATTTGCACAAAAATAAAATTTATAAGATTTTATTAATCCAAATTATTGATAAAACCAACATTTCCTTGAAATCCGCTAACTTCCCCCCGCGATTCCCAAAAAGTGGCTCGACGGATATCCGCCATATTTCACATTTTTCTTCTCCAAGGTGTTCTTAATGAATTCAGAAAGAAAAAATGGTATATTTAAAATTTTTTTTAATAAAATTTTCAAATTTTGAAAAAAGGTGTTTTGAGAACGCCCCCAAAATCATGCCATTTTTTGGTATCAAGTTTGAACGGGTTAATGATACCGTAAAATCTTTAAATTTCATATTTAAGTATTTACGATCAAATATTATACAAAAGTAATTTTTTAATTTTTTAAGTGTTTTTATCGGCGCATGCCATATTCTGTTTTGTTATTAAGGGTTTGTGATTGAAGAAGAAAACATTGTATTTCTAAAGATTATTTTTAATGTGGATTTATTCCAGACCATGGTTTCTGTAGCCACCTCTACGTCATCAGTGGAGAAAATTACATTAGATATAAATTGTTTGATTATTTGTAAGACTGTTTTTTCTATATGTTTTTTCATCAACAGACTTAACTCTGAGTGGAATAGAACCCACGTTCTTCAAATTTTCCATCAGTTTGCAAAGCAAGTACTCTACCATCTGAGCTATCGCCCTGCTTGACAAACTAACAGCAGAAGTTGGTTTGTTCGTATTTCATTACAGATGTTAAGTGTGTGACGTCAACAGAAGATTTTTATTTTACACCAACAATTACGATCCTTAGAAACAACAACATTCCTTAATCTCTCTTTGTCTCGTTTTTGCACATAATTTAATAAAAAAACTTAAATTTTTTTTTTTTTAAGTCCTTTTTTGCGAAAACCCCAATTTTGAGGCTCAAAGTGGAGACAGAAGATAAACTCCGATCGGAGTGATATTTTGCTTGTGAGTTACCCTTAGGGGATCGACACTTTTGGCGGGTATTAGAATTAGATCAGAGAGAAAAGCCCAAAACGAGCCACCCTAGGGTATACTCACTTTGTCATTCCGTGTGTTACGCATCAAAATATCGGTCTAGGACCCCATAAAGTTTATATATTTATGATCAGTAATCGATTCTAAGACATTCCGTCCGTTCGTCCGTCTGTCCGTCCGTCTGTCCGTCTGTAGTTAACACGATACAGTCCAAAATAAAAGAGACTCCCGACATTCGGCACAAATATGTGTTATGGTAATAGGCAGGTTAAGTTCGTAAATGAGCAAAATCGGACCAGGGGGCAAAAAGTTCCCCCTTGAAGAACTAAACCAACCTCTGAAAAATAGCATTTTTTTACGTGATTTTTGTGTTTTTGTTTAACAAATGCAACATTTTTATGCTACAAGAAGTTCAAAGTCCTGCACTTGGACCCAGAGAATTATCAAACATTTTTTTTTTCACCAAAAATTCTATTTTTTTTTTTTAGTTTCATCAAGTTTTATCACAATTATGTTTTTCGTAAAAGAAAAAAAAATATTTTTTTAATTTATTTTACCACAACTAATTTTTCACCAAGTTTTAACTTTTTACATGAAAATGTTCCATTTGTTTAACAAATGTACAAAAAACAAGTGAGATGTAAAATTCTTCGTTAGCTGCCTGAAAATGTTTCAGAGTTCTTCTAAAGTTTCACAATATTTTAGATTTTTTTCCAGAAATTTTCAAATTTATCTCCGAAATTTCTAAATTTTTTTCTAATTTTAGGCCTCTGTTCTATCTTTCACAACTTTTCAAATCACGTGAAAATTTCCGAATCACATGAAATCAAGTTTAGTGTTTTGTTGATCACGTTTTCATTCGAAGTTGAAATCGAATAATTAAAATTTAAAAAATTATAAGGAAAAAAGTGCATTCGTTTTACTTTCACCAAATTTTATTTATGCGAAACAAAACAAAAAATCTAGAACAGCAAAAAAATTCGGAAATTTGGAACAGCGGCCTTAGATATATTATCTGAGTCTTTTTTATAAGAAAAATGTCTGAGAACTTCTAAAGGAAAATTTTATAAAAATTTTCTGAGCTTTCCAAAACACTTCCAAGTTTTTCGGAATTTTCCCAATTTTCCTAAGTTTTTCCAATTTTATGAAATTTCCAAAAAAAAAATTTACATTTTCTTTCAAATTTCCCACCATATTTCCCAATTTTTTTAACTTTTTTAATGTTTTCTGAAATTTTTCTGATTTTTTTAAAATTTCATAATCTGAGTCTTTTTTATAAGAAAAATGGTGAGACTTTCAATAAAAAAAAGAAGAAAATTTACTTTTTTGTTTAACAAACACACATTTACAGTTGTATTAGATTTAGTGTAAGTGTATTACAAATTCTTATCCATACTTAACCAAATACACTTTTATTTACAAATTTACTAACTAATCACCACTTATCGATAAATTAGATGAAAACTAAAACATTCAATTGATTAAATAAAATGTGTTCAAATGTTTCTCAAAAATACTGGAAAAAAAATTTCAAATTTCCGTTCAAGAAAGAAACTTTTTTTTTGAAAATTTGCCACAAAACTTTGGTTTGGCAAATGTTGCAAACTAAATAAATATAAAAACAACATATTCAATTTCCGAGAAAGAGAGAGAGTAGTTAAGTAGATAAAACCCAAAAAACTTGGTTAAACAAAACTCCTTTAAAACAACTTAACAACAGCAAAAAAAAAACAAGGAAACAAAAACTTACAGGAAATAAAATAAAATAAACCAAATGAAAATGTTAACTGCAAGGAAAAAATCGGACATAAAAAAGAAACTTGAAAAAGAAACAAATAGAAAAGTTAAATTCGACTTGGCCGAATCTATGAATACCCTTTTGAATGCCCTTTTGAAGTGGTAGTAAATTTTCTGAAGTGACAAAAAAAATTAACAATTTTGATAAGGAAAAAAATATTTTATTTGAGTAAAAAATATTTTTAAGTTATTTTTGAAAAAAAAAAGAATTTACTAAATTTTTTTTTTGAGTGTAAATTTTTTTTTCACTTTAAATTTTTTTTTGGGTGTAAATGTTTTTTTTTTTTTTTTATTGTAAAAATATTTTTGAGTAACAAAAATACTTTGTAAAATATTTTTCTGACTTACCAATGTTTTTAGCACTTGTTTAACGAATTTTTTAAGACATGAATTAAATGTGAAACCAATCTGAAATTCTCGGGTTTCTTTATAACTTTTGAACCAAGAACCGACTTTGCTGTAATTCAAGTCCAGGGGAATGACAAATAAATATCCTAAGCTTCAGCAGTCTCAGTATTGTCTTTCGAAAGTTAGAGTGTTTTTTAACTCGTAAGTTCGCGAAAAAACCCTTGCAGAATTTCTCTCTTTTGTTTGAAACTTTTGAATCACTGACAAACATATATTCCAAACTTCAGCAGCCTCAGTAAAGTCTTTCAAAATGTTTGTAAAATAAATAACATTAATCATTAAAAAATAAAGTTTTTCTCATTCTGTTACCAACAAATTCGAAAAAAGTAACCTACCAAAACATTAGAAATTAATGATTGTTTTGTTATTTTTACCAACAAATTTAAAAAAAAACCTACAAAAGCTTTAAAAATTAATGATTTTGTAGGTTATTTTTTACAATTTCTCTTTTGTATTAGTTTTTAAAAAATTTTTTAATCAAATTTTGGGGAATCGATCCCGCAATCAACTATATTCTGGCCAGAGATTCTACCCATCGTGACAAAGTCATTGGATACAAATATGTTTTTATATTTCAATAAATTATTCTTTTAATTTTGTTCTACAGAAAAATAACCCACACAAGTATGTAAAAACTAATGAGCTCTCTTTAAAAATGCCAGCAGTTTAAAAAAATAATAATGTACACAAATCATTTAAAATTAAATTTAAATTTAAAAATTAAATGCTAATGAAAGTCTTTACTATTTATGTTGTTATTTTTGTAACAAAGAACATAAATAGTCAATAAAAAACTGATCAGTAAACATTTTTTTTTCATTAAAAAACAACAAAACGTAAAACTTTTTAAATAAAATACAAACATTTTCAAAATTATGTTTATATTTTAAAACTTAAAAATAACATACTGCAAAACTTTTAAGAATTCTAAAAAAAAATAAAAAAAAAAAAAAAATTAATTTTAACCATTTTTGAAGAAGTAACACTATGCAACATGGTTTTGTATCATGGATGGGACCAACAAAAAATGATGTTTTACCACTACTAGACCGAAATCCCCGAAAGGTCTCGAAAACTTAGCTCGAGTTCTTTTTTTTACTGCCCACTGCAATTTTCAAATTTTTTCCAAGATGTTTTTCTACAGTCAGACAGACGGAAGGACATCGTTTGATCGACAAAAAATCGGTCGAGGATCATGAATATACATTTATACTTTATGGGGTCCCAGACAAATATTTCGAGGTGTTACAAACTGAATGACAAACTTCCATATATATATCCCCTTTATCACTAGAGTGAAGGGTACAAAAATAAATATAAATTAAATAAAATAAAATTAAAATGTAATTGAATGCCACTCATATGTATTAAATAACAAAATGTAAGCCAAATAAAAATATACAATTTTCTGACCTAACAAAAGAATGAACACTGCACTGTTGAGAAATCCCAGCAAAACTTTGGTAATGGGTAGTGATTATATAACACTTTACCAGGTAATGTATATAACTTATTTGTAGCATTATTTTATGATGTCTTACCAAACATTTGTTCCACAACGTATTAAGTATTTTCAAGTGAAAAATAATGCATTACTAATAATTTGTTACGTAATGCGTGATTATTGGAAAAAATGTATTTCATATTTATTATTTCTAAACATTAAATCATGGATGACTTATATTTGGTTACATTATGTATTATTTGAAAGTTTGAAATAATGCATTATTTATAATTGGATGCATAATGCATTACAATAACATAAAAAATAATTATTTTATAAAAAAATGCATAAGTTTAAACTAGAAATGGGCTCACGACAGAAAATTTCTATTGACACACACTCACGAGCATATTTTATTTACTTACACTCACTTACAATCACGTGAGTAAATTTAATACACAATTACTTTTTCACTACTCGTAACACCTTATATATTATCTTCTGGTATGCTATATTATTTCTGTGGACGTTTGACAAAAGCACTTATTTTTTTTGAAAAGTTTTTTTGGAGCTTTTTTTAAGAGACTGAAATGGCAAGAACTGGCCGATTTTCTCTATATTTTTTAAGAGATCTGATAAGCAGATATTTCAAATTGTGGAGATCTTTAAAAAAAATCATGTTAAAAGTGTTTGTTGTAGCCGAAAAAGTCTATCTTAATATTTTTTTGACAAAAGAACTTAAGTCGATTTAAATGCTTTTGTCAAAACTCCACAGATTTCATTTCTCGCAACCTATAAAATATCATATATTTTACACCTTACTCCTATTCTTCATAATAAATTCATGACTTATTTTATACCTTACTGGTATTCTTTGTGATAATGTGGATGCATTACTTTGAGTCTCATCGCCTGTTAAAATCATCAATGCTGCAATGTATAAAATAAAATATCCTATACCTTATTTTATACCTTATTCGGTAATCTAAGTTTTGCTGGGATGTCTATATTTTCTTAAATAATTCAGCCATTCAGTATGTACTGGACCGATAGCAATGAAATTTAAAATGGCCATAGTTAATGTATCTTCGAACTTAACATTGAAAATTGAAGCCCGATAGTTGAACAGGGGAGGCAGAAAATCCCCGAAATTAGGATACCTTTTACATACGAATACTTTAAAGGTTTGCCATTTTTTTGTTTGTTTATCGATATTATTAACTAACGAGAATTGTTGCTTATTTTAACGAATATGTGATTTTATAAATTTTTCAATTAACGACAAGAATTAACGACAAAAAGAGTTATTTTGAAATTTGTTTATTTTGAAATTGTATTGAGAACCGAAAATTTTCGTTAACTTTGGCCGCTGTTCCAAAAAAAGTAATTCACATAAAAAATGTGAAAATGGAAATTTCCGAATTTTTTTGGTGTTCTAGATTTCACATCCGAATTTCTTTTTCGTTTTGTTTCACATAAATAAAATTTGATGAAAGTAAAACGAATGCACTTTTTTTCTTATAATTTTTTAAATTTTAATTATTCGATTTCAACTTTGAATGAAAACGTGATCAATAAAACACAAAAATTGAAAAGTTGTGAAAGACAGAACAGAGGCCTTTAACTTCAAAAATTTTTTTGTTGATAAGTTAACGATTTTTAATAACGGCAAAATTCAAAAGAAAAATGTTTTAGAATTGCTTTTAAAGACAATTGTCGATAATTAACGATTTTTGACAATATAAGTACCGATTTTTGTCGATAAAAAGTTAGTGAATTGCGCTACAGATTTCCTAAAAAAAATTATATGTGGGCAATGTGCTAGTACGCAATAAACCAAACGATACCGTTATGATATCGAGGCAATATCAACTAATTATCACATATACGAAAACGATAGTGGTTTCGTTCTTAATATTCCTTTACTTATGATATCGTTTTTCCATTAAAATAATTTATCATTTTCGCTATCGATAAATCCAGTAATAACGAAAGTAAAATCGTCATTTTCCAGAATTTATTGAAAAACAATCGTTATTCATTTTTTTCTTTTTTGAATAATCCTACTCCATAAATCCACTCCTTAAGGGAGCTCCCATACAAAATTACATTTTTATCAAATTAGCTCCCATCGCTCTAACTGTCGTATGGATCCTCCTAGAATAGTGAAATGTATGACTGATCTCCAATATTTTTTTCACCCCAACAGTTCAAATTTTCATTATGCAAAAAAAATTTTGTTCATATAATTTTGTTTTTAAATACACTCAAAAAAAACTGGTAAAACGTCTGGAATGCCTTGTAATCCCGTTCTACCAATATTTAACAATTTTCCTTGTTTTTTAACAAAAAATCTTGTACTTTGCTCGAACGAGAACTACAGTTTTATTGGTAATTTTACAAATTTATTTTCGTAATTGTATTCTACCATTTTGAAAGGTTATTTTACAAAAAAAAAAAAATGTAATTTTACAACAAAGTATTTGTTACGAGGATTCTAGGTGATTTACAAAAAAAAAACTGTTATATTACAAAAATAATGTTATATGAGGATTTATGTTGTTTAACAAAAAAACGATTTTTTTTTTGTAATTCTTTTTTTTTTTGAAAAATATTTAAAAAAAAGTTGATAAAATTTTGAAAAATTTATTACGAGGATTCTAGTTAATTTAACAAAAAAACAGTTATTTTACAAAAATGATTTTATTACAAGGATTTATGTTGTTTAACCAAAAAAAGAATTTTTTGGTAATTTACCATTTTGGTTTGTGAATTTACCATTTTTTTAAACATATTTACCATTTTTTCTTGTAAGTTTACCATTTTTTTTTTTATTTTTCCGGTTTTAAAACAATATGTTTACCAATAAAATTTGTTATTTTACCAATTTTTGGCGCATTCAAAATTACGAGGAAATCCTCGCACTTTTACGAGAATTTTGCCTACCTCTTATTTTACGAGAATAGCCTCGTAAAATCACGAGATTTTTTGATAACTTTACAAGGTTTTTTTTTTAAGTGTAGATAACACAATGTAGTCCAAAATAAAAAATTAGGTTTCTGTAGTTTGGCACAAATATGTCTTATGGTCATAGGCAGGTTAAACGGGTAAATTCGAATAAGGGGGAAAAAAGTTTCCCCTTGATGAACTAAATCGACCTCTGAAAAACTTTTTTTATAAGAAGTTCAAAGTTCAAAATTCTGTAGTTGGACCCAGGGGGTAAGAAAATATTGATTTTTTTGAGTCGCCCCCCTTTTGTGGGCGTGGATGTAAGAGAAATCGTTAAAATGGTGATAACATTGTATTACAGTAATGCAAAATGCATAATAAATGAATAAGTAAAAATTTATCGTAAGAGGGAAGTATCCCCACGGCCCCCCTCAAACCTTCCCCAAAAAAAACGCGCGCCTGGATTTTTTTTTATTTGTTGGAGGCTACAAATATTCGGCAGAGCCGACTTTAGCACTCTCACTTGTTTTTTGTAATTTTGCAGTTTCTCTTGTAATTTTACAAATTTTCAAGGTTTTTTATAAAAAAAATCTAGTAAATTTACGGGAATTCCTTGTAAGCCTTATTTTGCCAAAAAATAAAGTTGTAAATTTTATAATTTTATTGGTAAAAGTATTGTGAAATTACAAAAAAGCTCGTAATTTTTACTAGGAGTTTTCGTAAAATAGGAGGTAGCAAAAAATCTAGTAAGATCACGAAACCTCCTTGGAAGTTTTATCGCGTCAAAAAAATAGTAAATTTACAAATTTATTGGTAAAAAGCTTGTAAAATTACAAAATTATTGGTAAAAATCTTGTAAGATAACAAGAAATTTTTGTCAAATAGGAGGTAGTAAAAAAAAAGTTACAAACTTTTCTTGTAACTTTACAAGGTTTTTTTTAAGTGTACAATAAATGGTGTAAATAAAATCCCTTAAAATATTTTTAAATAATTTTAGTAAAGTTTATTATTAACAAATAGTTATTTAATTGTTACTATTTATGTATTTTTATATACAACGCCCATCATAAAAGTGACATGCAATATTTATAATCAGTCACTTACACTTACTATGCAACAACAACAACAAAGTGACAATTAATGCATGTATTCATGCATGCATGCATGTATGTGTTAATAATAGTGATAATAGATACATTTTGTTTAAAAGGAGTATTCTACATAACATGTATAATTATAGTTGTTATCAGGAGACATAGATCAATGTTGACAATTAATTATTTCAAGGGCATGTTGTGAACACATGCATACATATGATACATTATTTTGCAAATGTCCTGCAACAGGAAATCATTTGCATATGAAGTCAATCTGATATTAGTTGCAAATTTAAAACATTTATTTTAGTGTATAGCGGACAGAAAAATGTTTCATGGTTTGATCAACTGCACCAATACATTTTAATTACAAATTTCATTATATTGACAAATCATTTCATCACTACGATGAAATATGCCATCAAGACTGTAAAAGCATTGATTGTTTCATTCGAGAAGCCCATTTTTTTTTTGTCAAACCCCAAACTAGTTTTTATAAAAAAACTGATCGAATAGTCCAAAACTACAAAACTTTTTTAGTAGTGTCCATGCAATTCTTAGAATAAAATTTTCTAAAAACAAATAAAAATGTTTCCTATATGATCTTTTTCAGTCCACTCTAATTCACATACATACACAAAGCACAAGGACAAATAAAAATAAAAAAATGTGTGCAATTTAAATGAAAACTGTTTTTTTATACAAATTATGAAAAATTAGCTGGGATTATTTTTTTTATGCAACAATTCATGTTTTATTTGAAGGGTAATTTAAAAATGACACTTTGTAAATTAAATGCTACATGAACATGAGAGATTTGATTGAAATAAAATATGCATGTTTAGGAAAAAAAAAATTATTAAAAAACAATATAATAATAAATTCAAGGTTTATTACAAGCATTGAAATTGCGGATATAAAAATTATGCATTTTTTATGTATGAGATTATGGACCGTGATTTAGCGGCCAAAGACGGCTTGGGGCGTTGCAAAAAAAATTTGGAATCGATTTCCACCAATGTTTAATCCTTTAAAACCGGACTTAAAATGGCGACGCACTAAATAAAAAACCTAAAAGGGCGACGGGAGGGGGCATGTAATTTTTTTTTTTAATCTTCTTTAACTACACTCAAAAAAAAAAGTTTGTAAAATTACAAGTAAAAGGTCTTGTAATTCTTTTTTACTAATATTTTTGTCTTTTTACAAAACTTGTTGTATATTAAGAGAATTACAAAACTCGATGACTTCAAAAATATTACTCGGAGAGCTTTTGATTGAGCGGTGTTGATGAAAATAGAGGCTAAATTAGAGGGATGAAAATAGAGGCTAAATTAGAAGACCCGTATCGCGGCGTATGTTTATGTTAGTTCGAATTTTGTTTTAATCGACGTTCGAACTTTGCAGTCAAAAGCCGATTTTCAGCATATTTTTTATATGGTTTTTTAGATATAACTCGTTGACTAATTGATATTTTTTCAATAAAAGCCAAATTATTGCTAGAAACCTGTCCAACAATTAAAATTTATAAAAAAATTGATTTAGAAAATTTTTGTGTTGCTTATGAAGCAAAATATTTTCAAGAAGCATGACAAAATAATAATTTTTCCAACATTTTGCTTCATAAGCACCACAAAAATTTTCTAAATCAATTTTTTAAAAAAATTTAAGCTTAATTGTTGGACAGGTCTCTAGCAATAATTTGGCTTTTACAGATTGAAAAAATATCAATTAGTCGACGAGTTATAGCAAAAAAAACATATAAACAATATGCTGAAAATCGGCATTTGACTGCAAAGTTCGAAGGTCGATAAAAAAAAATTCGAACTAACATAAACAAACGCCGCGATACGGGTCTTCTAATTTAGCCTCTATTTTCATCCCTCACTCTCAGAATCGACCTAACTTTTGCTAACCTGAATTTTCTCCACAGTGTAATTGAAATAGTTGAACAAATATATTAAAAAAATATAAAAAAATAAAAAAAAAACAAAAAAAACATTTAAAAAAAAAACATTCCTGCCCTGGCCAAGTCTCGAACCCAAGACCTACCGGCTGTGGCGGTTATTGTCGACGCCTTAGCAATCAGCGCCACCAAAGAAGGAACATTTTGGCAACTAACACTTACAAGGGAAGTATCTCAACCCTTATGAACCGAATTGCATGAAACGTAAAATATATATAAAAGAGACAATTCTAAGGTTGAGCTGTCTCGGCTTTCAGCCACATCTTAGATTTATGGGTTCAAAACATGGGTCGAAAAATCGCGAAAAATTCGTTTTTTGGATTTTTCAGCCGTTTCTTTCTAAGAAACTATATGATGTTTACATATGAGAAGAAAGGTTTTTTTAATGCCTATCCAACGGTAGTTGGATACCTACCGTTCTACATAACCTTGTAAACGTTTGAATTCGTTAAATGTTTTTTTCATGAAAATGTGTAAATTTTGGGGGTTTTTATTTATATGAAGACATAGACCTACAATGTCCATATGAATACGAAATACTCTTTATTAAATTTAAGTCGACACTCATTTTTGCTGTTTCCGTTAGTTCGGGAGTTATCGAAATTTTCCCGGAGGTCCACACTGTTTCATAAGGGGACAACGAAATTTTGAAACACTGATATGGCTGATAAGCCGAGACACTCCAATCTTAAAATTGTCTCTTTTATATATATTTTAAGTTTCAGGCAAATCGGTTTATAAGGGTTGAGATACTTCCCTTGTTAGTGGGCAATCTTGAAAATTACTGTTTTTTTAAAAATGTAATTTAGCCAAAATCTTTAAAAAATTTTGTATCAAACTTCAAACCGGAGTCAAAAACCTTCGATTTGTTAAGCGGTGTTCTGTTATTTTTCAGTCACACAGAGGACAAATTTTCTAATTTCCAACTGAAAGGCAATAATAACTGAATATGGTTAACATTAATGGTTTTTAAATGTGGCAACCTAAAAATTTAGTTAGCCGAATAAAGTTACAGCAACCGAATCTTGAGTTGCTACAACTAAACAATTCAGTTGGAAATTTGTTTTTCTGTGTGGGCAATAATATTGGAAAATATTACAATAATATTACAACTTTCCTGATAAAAAAATCGTGTTATGGACCCCAACATACTTTTGAAAATGTATTCTAGAAGTTTGTGCAAAAATCATGTAGAGTAGTGTAATTTGCACGGCAATCAATGAAATTCGAAAAAGGCATTATTCGTCCAACCCTAACAAACATATTAGTTTACCCCAAAATTTTTTTCCGCGGATTTTTTTCACCAATTTTATTTTTTTCGGCAAAAATTTTTTTTCTCAAAATTAATTTATTTTATTAATATTTTTCAAATAATCTTTTTTGCATTGTGAAGGATAAAAAAATCGTTGTTAAAAAAAAATTCTATAGTCTATTTTGTTGTAAATTTCATAAAAGGCTTGCATATTTACAATATAAATAAATAAGTGAAGTGGAAAATTGTGTTTATTAAATATCAGAAAATAAATACAAATTAACAGATAAATGAATTGGTAACACCGTTTAAACATTAAATGATTAACACATTATGTGTGGCAAAAAAAAAAATGCAAAAATTCAAGCAGACTGAAAGAGATGTTATTTACAAAGTGACACTCAAACATTAACAAATTGAATGGTAAATTAATTAATCTCAAACAAATATATGTTTATAAAGTGAATTTTTTATTAAACTGCTATAAATCTATAATACTATTTACCAGTGCTGCCAGAAGTGACGATTTTTCGTCATTTTGACGATTTTTTCATGAAATTTGGCAAAATGACGACTGATGATTTTCTGATTTGGTTCCCATACATTTTAACGATTTTTTGTAACTCCACTTTTATTCACAAAAATCTAAATTTTCAACTTTTTTAATTAATGCATTTTAAAATTTTCCAAATGTAGTTTAAAATTTTCCAAATGTATTTTAAAATTTTCCAAATGTACTTAGTTTAAAATTTTTCAAATGTATTTTAAAATTGTTCAAATGTAGTTTAAATTTTTTTCATGTATTTAAGTTTTTTTTTTAAAAAAAAAAAAAAAAAAAAGCTGTGATAAATAAAAATAATAATTAAATTTATTTTCTAAAAATTTTTCAAAAATAAATAAAATTAACTACTTTAAATAACGGTTACTACATTATAGTACTTTTTTGTGAGTTGTTCAAAAAAACGATTTAAAATAACTAACAAAAATAGTTGTTTGATATATTTCATACAAAAACAACTGACTTTGTAGTTGAAAACAACTAACTACTGTAAAATATACAAACAACTTACATGTAGTAAATTACATAATTTTCTGAGTGTAGTCCTAAAATATGAGTTAACTAAAGTGTAATATAATTTTCCCCATTTTCTGCACCATTTCCAATTGTATTTTAAAAATTTCCAAATGTAATTTAAAATTGTCCAAATGTATTTTAAAATTGTCCAAATATATTTTAAAATTTTCCGAATGAATTTTAAAATTGTCCAAATGTATTTTAAAACTGTCCAAATGAATTTTAAAATTGTCCAAATACATTTTAAAATTGTCCAAATGTATTTTAAAATTGTTCAAATGTAGTTTAAAATTTTCCAAATGTATTTTAAAAATTTCCAAATGTATTTTCAAATTGTCCAATTGTATTTTAAAAATTTCCAAATGTATTTTCAAAACTGTCCAAAGGTATTTTAAAATTGTCCAAATGTATTTTAAAATTGTCCAAATGTAGTTTAAAATTGTCCAAATGTTTTTTAAAATTGTTCAAATGTAGTTTAAAATTTTCCAAATGTATTTTAAAAATTTCCAAATGTATTTTCAAATTGTCCAATTGTATATTAAAAATTTCCAAACGTATTTTCAAAATTGTCCAAAGGTATTTTAAAATTGTCCAAATGTGTTTTAAAATTGTTCAAATGTATTTTAAAATTGTCCAAATGTAGTTTAAAATTTTCCAAATGTATTTTAAAATTGTTCAAATGTATTTAAAAATTGTCCAATTTTATTTTAAAATTTTCCAAATGTATTTTAAAATATTGTATGTATAATTCTGTGTATAATATTTTAAAATACATTTGGAAAATTTAAAAATTCAATTGGACAATTTTAAAATACATTTGGACAATTTTAAAATACATTTGGAAAACTTTAAAATACATTTGGACAAACTTAAAATACATTTGGACAATTTTAAAATATAATTGGACAATTTTAAAATACATCTGGAAAATTCTAAAATTCAATTGGACAATTTTAAAATACATTTGGACAATTTTAAAATACATTTGGAAAATTTCAAACTACATTTGGACAATTTTAAAATACATTTGGACAATTCTAAAATGCAATCGGACAATTTTAAAATATATTTGGACAATTTTAAAATATATTTGAACAATTTTAAAATACATTTGGACAATTTTAAAATTCATTTGGACAACTTTAAAATATATTTAGACAATTTTAAAATACATTTGGACAATTTTAAAATACATTTGGACAATTTTGAAATTCATTTGGACAATTTTAAAATACATTTGGACAAATTTAAAATACATTTGAACAATTTTAAAATACATTTTGAAAATTTTAAACTACATTCAGACAATTTTAAAATACATTTGGACAATTTTTAAATACATTTGGACAATTTTAAAATACATTTAGAAAACTTTAAACTACATTTGGACAATTTTAAAATACTTTTGGACAATTTTAAAATACATTTGGACAATTTTAAAATACATTTGGAAATGGTGTAGTTAATGTTGGCGTAAAACTAAATAACTTTGATTTCCTTTTTTTAATAAAAAAATCTTTGAAGCCAAATCCCAGTTTTAAGTTCACTTTTTTTTGAGTGTAGGAAATGAACCGCCATCAAATTTCAGAAGTTTCAGATGTAGATTAAAACTTTAGTTTTTGATGGTCACATTTAAGATACAAAATCGTGTTGCACAGTGTTATCGATGATAGTTTTCTGATTTTAATTCATTTTTCGCAAGAAAAAAAAGTTTGGCGAAATATTATACATACTTTTTTTTACTGATTTGACACATTTTTAAGTTTATGAACAATTCTCCATTCTAAGAGACTGACAAGTCTCTAAATTTTGTTCTATTTTATTAAAAATGTATTCTGTCGAAATAAAATCACTTGAAATTTTTTTTAAATATTAACTTTTTATGAACTTTCTTAGAAGTTTTTTTTTAGTTCATTTTTACAAATTATATTTACAAACATTATAATGGTAGAACACTTCATTTTTTTCATACACAATTGTACGGTCAGTTTAGTTTAGTCATTGTGAAAAATCCCGGTCATGTGCAACCGTCCGGTTAGGAAACACGCGCCAACACTTTTCATTTTTATACAATTTATATAAAAAAAACACACATTAACAGAGATTTAAAGGAATTTTAAACAGGAACAAAAGTTTAAATAAAGTTTGAGTTCATTTTTAAGGGGATTATTCATAATAACTAAAGAATATCTAAAGTACGCGATTTTAGGATAAAACAGAGCGTTTTTTAGCTAGAACATTTCCAATTGTATTTCAGAAATTATCCATTGTATTTTAGAAATTATAATTGTATTTCAGAAGTTATGAATTGTATTTCAGAACTTATCAAATGTATTTCAGAATTTATCAATTGTATTTCAGAATTAATCAATTGTATTTCAGAATTTATCAATTGTATTTCAGAAATTATCAATTGTATTTCAGAAATTTTAAATTTGTATTTTAGGAAATATCAATTGTATTTCAGAAATAATCAATTGTATTTCGGAAATTATCAATTGTATTTCAGAAATTATCAATTGTATTTCAGAAATTAGTAGAACTATTTGACAAAATTAACCATATGATTACGGACTCCTTTTTTGACACCTGTCATAATTGTCGAGTCTGTACTGTGGTTGGAGGTTGTAAAAAACAGATATATCAAAGCAACACGAACAAGTGGGCTAAGGAGTATATTCGGAAGAGCTTGGATTGAGCTTGTCTAGAATATGCCAGATTATTGCAGTGTTAACCAACAGATATGCTGACTTTTTGGTCAGAGACTTGCTTCACTGGGATCTAGGGGAGCTGTAAGATTTTTCTGAAAAAAATTCGAAATTTTATATATTTTATTATTTAAAACTCTGCACGTTAAACACCCGCAATAAACACAAGTTTTCCACTTTGAACAAGTAACATTTACAAATAGGTTTAAAAAACTTTTTACAACTGCACATATAAAAAAAAATGAAGTATTTGCTAAGAAAAAAAAATTGATGAAGAAAGAAAATGTTTAAAAAAAAAGCTGGTTACAAAGAAACATTATTTAGTGGCACTTTACTAACATCACTTTGGCTGGAGCATTGGTCTGCTGACTATTTGTATGTATTTTTAGTTGAAAAATCATTCACGCCTAAACGCCTAAGGACTTTTTTTGGTCAACCATACTTTTGGCCACAGTTTGTGTTAGAGCTAGTTTGTATGTGTTTGTTTGTTTGTTTATGTAAGTCAGTGTAAGTAAGGGCAAGCGATAAACACTTGCACATGTGAATCCGTGTGTGTATGTCCGTATATCTCTAGTATAAATGTCTGTTTCCCAGCATGGTCAATGGTTTTGTTGTTGCGGTAGTGCATGCAGTGGTCAGCAAATTCGATAGTTAAATGTTCTTGTTACACATACATATATACTAGAGTGTCCCTTATTTTGGAAATGTTGGAAATCTTGAGACGGTACCCGCTCATTTTTTTCCTTTTGACTTAAAAATAACTCAGGAAAAATTTTACGCCCCTAGGACCACGCCTTCCCTACGCGACGGGGCCTTAAAGAGCGGGGCCTAAAAAATCATTTTTCCATACAAACCAAAAAAATTTTTTTTTGATTTTTAATTTTTTTGTTATTAATTATTATATTACTTGGTTTGCTTATTCACGACAAAAAATTTGATTTTGGAGGGATAAGTCTTTCAGCGCTAAAAAATTTTTCGCAAAAAAAAAATTTGGGCGGCCGGGGTCCTACAGTAAAAAATTTTTAAAAAATATTTTTTTTTAGTTTTGACCAGCAACGGTTTTAGCTGCTATGTTGCTTTAAATGATATATATTCCAAAAAAAAAATTATTCATATCTGTGACATCTTTATCTTTTTCGAAAAAAAAAATTTTGAGCCGTAGGAATCCTACGGTAAAAAATTTTTAAAAAATATTTTTTTTTAGTTTTGAAAAGCAATGGTTTTAGTTTTTATGTTGTTTTTAATGATATATATTCCAAAAAAAATATTATTCATATTTGTGACATTTTTATCGTGTATCGAAAAAAATCATCAATGCATTTTTTACCCTTTTTTAGAACACGATTAAGATGTCACAGATACAAAAAATATTTTTTTATGAATATATATCATTTAAAGCAACATAGCAGCTAAAACCGTTGCTGGTCAAAACTAAAAAAAAATATTTTTTAAAAATTTTTTACTGTAGGACCCCGGCGGCTCAAAATTTTTTTTTGCGAAAATTTTTTAGCGCTGAAAGACTAATCCCACCAAAATCAAATTTTTTGTTGTGAATAAGCAAACCAAGTAATATAATAAATAATAACAAAAAAATTAAAAATCAAAAAAAAAATTTTTTGGTTTGTATGGAAAAATGATTTTTTAGGCCCCGCTCTTTAAGGGCCCGTCGCGTAGGGAAGGCGTGGTCCTAGGGGCGTAAAATTTTTCCTGAGTTATTTTTAAGTCAAAAGGAAAAAAATGAGCGGGTACCGTCTCAAGATTTCCAACATTTCCAAAATAAGGGACACTCTAATATATACTATTTTGCACTTATATTAGAGTGACTTTTTTTCATTAACTTTAGATTTTTCCACGTGTCCGGGAAAATTTTTATTTTACTTCACTTAAATGTTATGTGGTAAAAATTTTGGGCCAATAGAATTAATTTAAACAGTAACGCCTGCGCCCGGTGATCAATCTTCCGACACATCATATTTATTAATTTTGATTTGTTGAACACAAATATCAAAAAAAATTAAATTGGTCAAACTGTTTTCGAGATATTGCTATTTGAAATTTGAAAAAAAAAATTTTAAAAAATCTTAAAATTTCTTTCAAGTAAAAAACTTAGATCAAAGTTTAGGTTTTTTAGAAAATTTTTACTAAAATCTCTAAATTTTGATCGAAAGGTGCCATGAGTTAAAATATTCTGATTTGGCTCAAATTTAGTTTAAATGAAATTTTGTCTCAGTCAGTGAAAAAAAAAAAATTTAATTTCTTGAACGTAAGAAAAAACCGCCATTTTGAAAATTTTTGACAAATTTCAAATGATCGGATTTGGCTTTAATTAAGTTCATATGAAAAACTGTCTCAAGCTTTGTGAAAGGGTCAAAGGAAATTTGTAATATTTTTTAAAAAGTATCTTGACCGTAGGAAAAAAAACTCCATTTTTTGCTAATTTCAAATAGCAATATCTCGAAAACCGTTTTAATTTTATTATATTCATGTTTAGCGCATCGAAATTAATAAATATGATGTGTCGCAGTATCTCATTTAATATTTCCTTAATCAGAAAGCTATCAAGCTTAAATTAACCCCCAGTTTCTGTATGACGAACGTATGGCAAAAAAATTAAAAATTACATGTGTTTTGTTTTTGTTACAATAACAAAATACACGCAAATTTTTTACGTTCGTCGTTCATTCGTCATACAGAAACTGGGGGTAAAGCTTGAAAAATTTCCTATATAGATTTTTTTTAAATAAAAGTCGATTGATAACACTGTGCAACACCCAAAATCGGAATGGGATGAAACCAAAAGCAAATAAAAGTTGACATATTCCATAACAAACCCCTCAAGGCTTTTTTCCAGTTCAGAGCTAGATTTTTTTTACACGCATTTGAAGTTAGTGCACTTTTATTATAATTATAATAATAAAAGCTTGAAAATTGTATTAGTTGCGAATGATTAATATTGTAATTGCCTTTAAATAACAATCATACGCAACGGTGTCCAGTGGTTTATATTAATAATTGCCTTTAAATAACAATCATACGCAACGGTGTACAGTGGTTTATTTTAATAATTTGGCTATTCAGTAAATAGGTACTGGATCGATTGCAGCAAAATTCATACCAGTCATAGCTTAAGTAATTTTGAGCTTAAGTTTGGATACTGGACCCTACATGTTCAATAAGGGCACAACCAGAGGCCTTTAAAGTAGGACATGTTTAGAACACAAAAACTTTAAATGCTTTAAAATCACCAACTTTAAATGCGTGTAAAATAAAATCTAGCTCTGACCTAAAAAAAAGGCCTTGAGAGTTCGATTTTGTATCACTGTGTAATTATAAGGGTTTTAACTGTCAACTTTGTCGATAACGAATTACATCTACTTTAGACCAGTACACTTTCTTTTAACACTCAATGTATTTTTGTTTTTTTAAATTTTAAGAAATCTAAAACTTCGATCGGTGAGCCCGGCGATGTAATATAATCCGATTGGCCTTAAAATTCGTTATGGTACAAAAATTCTATGTTTAAAATTTTGTTCAAATCGGACAAAATAAATCCGTGCCTTTGGGGAGTTAAAGTTTTTCCTAAAAAAATGTTTCTCTATACAAACTAACAAATTTTTGTTTTATTTTTGTAATTATTATTTTACTTGATAAGCTTATTAACGAATAAAAATTCCGTTTTGGTGGGATAAATCCTTCCGCTTTAAAATTGACTTCGAAAAAAAAAATTGCGCCTTTGGGGTCCTACTCGAAAAATTTTTTAAGTTTTGATAAGCAAGGATTTTTAATGTTTTTAGCCAAATCGCCCAATTTTAACCTGCGCCGTTGGGAGGTTAAAGTTTGGCACAAAATTTTTTTTTTTTTGGTTTGTACAAAAAACTTTAACTTCCCATGGGGCACGGGGTAAAATTGTCCCATTTGGCTAAAAATTAAAACACAGAGTTTTTTAGACCAAAACAAACTATAATTTTCCAGGCAATCTACAAAAGTAATTTTTTGTGATAATACATAAAATTTAAAAAAAGAGTAAACAATTTTAAAATTTTTAGAGTAGGACCCCAACCGCCCTAATTTTCTTTCTTCGAAATCAATTTTAAAGCGGAAGGGTGTATCCTACCAAAATTAAATTTTTAATAATAATCTAATAAAGTAAAATCATAATAAAAAAAATAGAAAATCGAAAAAAAAAATTTGTTTTGTAGGGGAAAACATTTTTTTAGGGAAAAACTTTACCCCCAAATGCACTGGTTGATTTTGTCCGATTTGGCTAAAAACTTAAATAGAGTTTTTAGATCTAAACAAACTGTAATTTTCCCGGCGATCAACGAAATTCGAAAAAGTCATAATTCGTGCCACTCTAGTAAATATGCATCTGCTATATACGTTTGTACAGTGGAGTTCAGATAAAACTACCTTTAATTCACTCACAAGAAAGGTCTTTTATACATATATCTCCATATAAACTACCCCAACGATTACACATTTTTGACAATAAGGAACTTAACGAGGCCGAATTTGGACACCATTGGATAGGCCTTCAAAAAACCTTTCGACCTGTATAAAATGTTCATATAGTTTCTTTTGAAGAAATGGTAAAAATCCTTAAAAAACTAAAAAAAATCCGTTTTTCACCCTCCCCTTTGACCTGCTAAATGTGAGATTGGGCAGCTAAAAGAACAGGTAACTCTTATTTTGCTCCCCTCTTTCTTATATACAAGTTTCAAGACAATAGGTGGGTGCCTGGTGAAATACCTTCCTTGTCAGTGTTGACGATTTCTTTAAACTTTCTTGGTCAAATATAAGACTCATCATAAAATTTTATACAACACATCAGAACATCATTTTTAGCTCAGAAATATATTTACACTATTTTTTCGAGTGATTTGATTTTGTAAAAAATATATTTAAAATATATGATTCTTAAATTTTTTAAATTTTTAAGCATTTTTTGCATTTCTCACGAACTTTCAACTCTAATGAAATTTTATGAGTACAATATTTAAAACACACACAATAAGAATTTTTCAAAATTTTAAATTTAGCTAAATTTTACAAAATTTGTTTGCTTTTTTCGGGACACAAGGAAATTTAAAGAGAAACTTACCCAAAAATTTTACTCACGCATGCAATTTTTTTCCACTCTCATTGTCAGTAACTTACAATTACGTGATTATATTCGGATTTCAGACACACTCACGCGTGATCACCCTCATGTGCCCATCTCTAATTTTAACCCTTCTAACGGACCTTTTTTTAGACTTCTGTTTTTAATTTTGGAAAAAGTACTAAAATAAATCCTTAAAGTGCCAATTAGAGGGATAATATTTTCTTAGAAAAGAACCGCCATACAATTTCAACCATATTTTGACGCTTATTGTCCGATGTACATCAAAAATTTAAATTTCAGTGGGTCATAAAAAAGAAATTCGAACTAACTTTGTAAAACCCTTTGGTGACTTTTCTTACTTTGGGGCTCATTTTTCTTGTTGCACAGTATATATGGGACATTCAATGCCAAATCTTAGAAATTTTTTTTCTTTGAATTTTCCAAATTTTTTTAAAACTCCTGCCTGGTAAATTTTAATTTTTTTTAGGACCCGTTCGAAAAATATCGAATTTTCAAAAACATGGAGCTTGTTTGTTTACTTAAAATTATTTTACTCATTACTTCTTCAAAAAGGGTCCAAAATGAGTTTTTTTTTTAGTGTTTTTAAGTGTTTTTTTAAGTTTTTTTTAGAAAAAAATTACTAAAAACATTTTATAAGTGTTCTATTTTGCGATCAAAATTTAAATCTCATTTTGTATAGGAGTGCCCCTAAAGGGGTCCTATGTATGACCGCACCATTGAACCGGTAAAAGCTGATTAAGTTAGTAGATAAAAAATAATAAAAAAAATTGTATGAGGACCGTCTAAGAAAATGTTTGGACTAAATAAAATTATGTTGGTCGGTCATACATATATCCCAGCTAGGGGCACTCTCATAGGGGCACTCTCATAGGACCACTCTCATGGGGGCTCTCTCATAGGGGCACTCTCATAGAGGCACTCTTTTGGCAGTTAGAGCAGTTAGAGCAAATTTTAAGAAATGTCATTTTGTATGGGAGCCCCCTTAAAAATTTTAGGCAGATAATAAGTTTATTCGGAAATAAAATGTATGGGGTAAAAATTAATGGGGGCAGTTTTGGTATTGACCCATCTAACACGCAAAATTGGAGCAGGGGAACTGATATAAAGATTATATAACTGCAATAAACTTTTTTTCAAAACTTCGAGGAAAAAAAATTTTATTAATCAGAAAAAATCATGAAAAAATTCAACAATAAAATATTTAACCAATTTTTTTTTTTTTTTTGTTGTATAATGGAAATTTATGCGTAGTTTCATAAAATTCCTTATAACTTCGGTGTTTGCCCATAGATTTTTTGTTATCTTTATAATTGTTCAGGCTTTTAAGATTAATGATTAATAAAATTTTTAATAAAACCCTGTTAATTTGCAATGATTACTATTTTAAAAAAAAATTTAAAAATGAGTTTTTTAATCAAAAAACGTATTTTTATAACATGCTTGTCTTTTGGACGTAAACTGATAGGAAAACAATGTGTGCAGGATTTGTTGCAAATTTGATTAACTTTAAATTAGTATTAATCGCGAGTATATCGGAAGTACATAGCTCCAGATATATGGAAAATAGTAAAAATACCACCCAAAAACGCCAAAAAAAATTATTTAAAAAAAAATATCCGTGAAAAATTTTTCAATGAAATTTTTGAGTTTAGCGGTCCATATTACATACAAAAAAAAAAACAGTCGCGGTTAGTGCGCATTTTCATTGCAAACTAGTGTATTTAAAGTCAAACAGTTCTCATATTTTCAAAAATAAAAAATATTCGGTTATGACAGTCAAATGTTTGGTTGTGACTAGGGTTACCAGATTTGAAATATGGAGTAACAGTACATTTGGTCTCAAAAAAAAGTACATTGCAAATAAAAACAGTCCTTTTTTTAAAGTCTTATTGTATATCATATATCCCTTTTACCCTGATTTCAAACAGATCTCAGCCAAAACGAGCATAAAAGGTTGTTAACAGAACGGTGGAACATTTTAGGTAAACCGTCTCAAATTTATTCTATTTTTTTATCAGTGTTGAAAAAAATTGCGATTGACTTTTTGGAGCATTTTTCTTAGTTGCTGCGATATGTTACTTGAAAAGCTTTTGTAGTCTATGCTTTCGCTTAACTAAAACACCGATCTTCCTTTAAAAAACATATGAAAAAATCCATAAAACAGTATTTTAATTAAAACACGACTTTAAAAAGCAAACGCGAAAACGGTATTATTGCACTCAAACAATGGCCTAACTAAATTTTGGGAAAATGTTTTTTTTTTACAATTTAGTAAAATTTAATAAAAATTTTAAAATTTCTTTGACATAATTTGCAACCAATTAGTTCATCATATTTATCTTCTTAGAATTGATTAAGTTTTTTCTTCAGGTTTAGTAAATTTTATGCAATTTAAGGAATTTTTTTTTTCAAAAAATGTTTCAAAAATTTCAAAAACTAAGCCAGAAAGAGCAAAAAAGCGTTCATTTTCGATTCTAAAAATCTCTAAAGAATCTCCGGTCCTCTTTCAATGTATGGACTCCTCAATTTGAATCTAAAAATTTGGGCGTTCTTCATTTCTCAGAAAATTTTTCCGAAACAAAAAAAATGCCAAAAACATTTTTGTAGTTTTTTACACGACCGTCTTAATCCCTCCGTGTAATAGTTTTTTAGTTATCCCGTTAAGATTCTAAAGACCCTTTCGGGCCCGCGTATCCTAAAAACTAAGCAAGGTAGAGCGAAAAGGGCAAAGATGTTGAATCAAAATCTATGACGATCCTTAATAGACCCAATGGGACTAGGCCTAAGGTGGTCTGGACCCATGGGTTCCGAACCTAATGGGGTCTGCCCGCAATCGGAACTTTAAATGAGATGTACTCAATAAAATAAATTTTTTCCCATTTTCCTAGTTTTTTCTTTTTCTTATTTTTTAGAAAAATTTAGATAAAAAGAAGAAAAACATGGCAATGGAGCTAAATCATTACTGAATTTAGTTAAGTTTTCCACTTTTTAAATAATTTTTCTTTTTGAGTGTGATATAAAATTAAATTGCATTTAGCTCTTTTTTAAAAATTGAATTAAAATTTTGTCAAATATGACACATTTTTCGAAAAATGTTACATTTTGGTGATGAGTATAAAAAAACAGAACAAAAACAGTACACGCTTTACAAAACAGTACTTTAGCGTACTGTTTTATGTGCTGTGCATAAAACAGTACTTTTTATAAAAAACAGTACATGTACTGCTTAAAACAGTACGAATGGCAACCCTAGTTGTGACAACCAATATTCGGTTATGAAAAGCATATATTTAATTGTGACAAGAAATAGTTCATTGTGATAATTAAGATATTCCTTTTTTTAATTAATTTTTACCCAAAGTTCGTATTGATTTATATAAAAAAAAAATTTAAATTCTTGAGATCGACGAAAAGGTACTTAATATACAAAAACCCGCTTAAAACCTCCTTCGCTATAATCATACTTCATTGTATATTCTCTCTTAAACAGCAGCATTTCAACAGCTGTTGCTTTACTGACTTTGTTGTTATGTGTGAATAGAGGTTAAATTCCTTCCCTTTCCTCAATGCTCTTTTCATCTTTAACACAAATTCTAACTCCCTAACCGGAATTCCTTGCAATCTGTGTACATAAACACATGCATGTGAATTCTGAAAAGATTTTATTAAACTAGGAAAGCAGTAATTTCTGAAAATTTCCTATAGGAAAAATGTCTCAGAATCTGTATTATTGTATTTGGCGAAATTCCTGCTAGTTCGGATTTTTCCGAAAGACCACATTTTTTCATAAGGTGTCAATCCTTTTTATACCCTACACCACTCTGTGGTACAGGGTATAATGAGTTTGTGCTGATGTTTGTAACTACCCGAAATATTGGTCCTAGATCCACCTCAGAATCATGTGTGAAATTTTATTAACAAACGGCCGTATTCAAAATGAAAAACGAGTGCCTAATAGGGTGGCTCGTTTTTGGGCTTTTCTCTCTGATCAAATTCTAATACCCGCCAAAAGTGTCGGTCCCCTAATAATATTTGATCGTAAATACTTAAATATGAAATTTAAAGATTTTACGGTATCATTAACCCGTTCAAACTTGATACCAAAAAAATGACATGATTTTAGGGGCGTTCTCAAAACACATTTTTTCAAAATTTGAAAATTTTATTAAAAAAAAATTTTAAATATACCATTTTTTCTTTCTGAATTCATTAAGAACACCTTTGTGAAGAAAAATGTGAAATATGGTCGATATCCGTCGATCCACTTTTTGGGAATCGCGGGGGGAAGTTAGCGGATTTCAAGGAAATGTTGGTTTTATCAACAATTTGGATTAATAAAATCTTATAAATTTCATTTTTGTGCAAATTAACGGTTTTTTGGTGTCGTGGCATGCTATTAGATAACTTTAAGTCTGTCATGAAATCTTACAGATCTAGGACGTCTTAAACCCACATTGGATGGGGGTCAAAAATGACCCCCGCGGAAAATTTGAAGTTTAGAGCTTTAATTTTGTGCTAAAAACAAGTATAAAACGGCTTTTATGTTTTTTACCCCAGCTATTATTTCGCACTAATATATTATCTTTAAAAAAATCGTTAACCCTTCTTAGTAGGGGGTCTAAAATGACCCATTCAATAAAAAGTATACATTTTTTCATATAAAATTAATTTGTGGCAATCTATTAGATTACTTTAAATCAGCCCTTAAATCTCACATATTTAAGATATCTTTAACCCACATTGGCCGGGGTCAAAAATGACCCCGGCAAAAGCTTTTAGACATAGTGTTTGAATTTTTTGATATCAACAAAGAAGGGTTAATGTTTTTTTTTTTAAGATAATATAATAATACGAAATAATAGTTGGGGTAAAAAACACAAAAGCCGTTTTATACTTGTTTATAGCACAAAATTTAAGCTCTAAACTTCAAATTTTATTCGGGGTTCATTTTTGACCCCCAGCCAATGTGGGTTAAAGACGTCCTAGATCGGTAAGATTTCATGACAGACTTAAAGTTATATAATAGAATACCACGACACCAAAAAACCGTTAATTTGCACAAAAATTAAATTTATAAGATATTATTAATCCAAATTATTGATAAAACCAACATTTCCTTGAAATCCGCTAACTTCCCCCCGCGATTCCCAAAAAGTGGACCGACGGATATCCGCCATATTTAACATTTTTCTTATCCAAGGTGTTTTTAATGAATTCAGAAAGAAAAAATGGTATATTTAAAAATTTTTTTTAATAAAATTTTGAAAAAAGGTGTTTTGAGAACGCCCCCAAAATAATGCCATTTTTTTGGTATCAAGTTTGAACGGGTTAATGATACCGTAAAATCTTTAAATTTCATATTTAAGTATTTACGATCAAATATTATACAAAAATAATTTTTTAATTATTTTAATAAAAAAACTTAATTTTTTTTTTTTTTTTTTTAAAGTCCTTTTTTGCGAAAAACCCAATTTTGAGGCTCAAAGTGGAGACAGAAGATAAACTCCGATCGGGGTGATATTTTGCATGTGAGTTACCCTTAGAGGACTGACACTTTTGGCGGATATTAGAATTTGATCAGAGAGAAAAGCCCAAAAACGAGCCATCCTAGTGCCTAACAAGGAGTGTCTTACTATTTTAATTCACAATTTTCAATAAGGAAAAGCAAGGCTCTCGATAATTGTCAATCATTTTATCATTACAATGAAGATAAAAGAATAAATGTAAATTAGATTCAAAAACTTCGTCTTCTTAAAAACTTGATTTCTAAAAGATAGACAGACACTCGATGTTAGGCACTCGTTTCTCATTTTGAATACGGCCATAAGAGTTTTATATTATATGTTTTAAAAAAAAGAAATGTTAACAAAAAATTAAAATTTTTCTACTTGCATTCTCAAAAGCGCTCTTAAAGAATATGCTATATAAAGAAGCTGCGCTGCCAAAATCTTTATTTATTTTTGCTTTTTTTTTGTATTTTCGTACTTTCTGAAATATAAATTTGCAAAATTTTTTTATTAAAGCTGTTGCAATTCAAATTATTTAAAAAAAAAATCGATTAAGCGACAATCGCGACTAACGGCGATTTTTTAATCGTAATCGCGATTATGAAATATCTCAATTATTTGCAAACTCTAGTGCCGTTTGTTTTACAAATGCTGAAATTATCTTTTCCCATATCTAATCTGAATGCAACATGCCTTTTAACATGCTTTCTATAAAGTGTTTATGTGTGAGTGAAAATGTTTGTATGAGTATGTAGTGTGGTGTGTGTCTGCATGTGTGTATGAGATGTTAAAGTAACACATGTTTCTGGGATTTTTATAATATTTTTCCTTTATTCAAGTGCATTTTTTTTTTTTTGAAAATTTGCTCTTTCATTCTTTTGCAAAATAAAAGGCTTTTTATGCATTATAAAGTTTTATGTACTATAGAAAATAAAAAAAGTTTATTAATTTTTATTAAATACTTAATGCATCTTGTTCAAAAAAACACCTTTTTTCATTTATATTATTATTGTATTTTCAATTGTTCAAATATGTTGTGAAGGACGAAGTTTGTTGTGTGTGTGGATGTGTAAGGGTAGGGTATGTTTAACAAACATAGGAAATTGTGGTATTTTAATCTTTATTGGTTTGTTTGTTATTCCTTTTGTTTTCTTTCATATGAATTCGAATAAATGGATTTGAGTATGATTTTCGTATTGTATAGTTGGGTATTCGTAAGTATTTATTTACCTGCTGTGAAATTATGATTATTATTCTTTATTTGAAATATGAAAATCTGTTTTTGTTTTCTAACGTTACGTGAGTAGAATTTGCTATTTATAATGAAATAAGTTAATTACTACTACAACTTGTATCAGAAAATATGCTACTTGTAGTGAGTGCCCCCCTCTACTGTGTGTGTAGATTAAAATCAGAAAACACAAAACAAATACTGTAGTCAAATACCAAAGTTAAGTCTGTAGAAAAGAAATATTTTTGGTACACGCATAAAAATGTTGGCAATACAAAAAATGTTTAAAATTTAACAAAAAAAACAGGTGTCAAGTTTTTGAAGCCAATTTTTCAGAAATGAAAAATGTACCAAAGTACTTTTTCCTCCCTCTTAGCACCGAATCACAGCAATTTTTCTTTAGAAAAGTTTCTATGACTTGTTTGTTTAGAAAAGTTCGATAACTAGTTTTCTTTATAAAAGTTTGTTATCGATTAGGGTTTCTATTCGGGAAAAAATTCCCGGGAATTCCCGCGAAATATTTTTCTTAAAATACTGGGATTTTTCATCGGGAAATTTCGGGAATTTGTCTATAAATGTTTTTAAAAAAAGTGAATCAAATTACCAATTCTTAATACAATTTTATATGATTTATTGAAATAAAATTAAAACTTAAATTATATTTAAATTATTGCAGAAAAATAGTTAGGATATACTTCAGGTTGCATAAAAGTATTTTAAACAAACCACCTTTCTAGCCTAAAATTCCACAAAAGTTAAATTTTTTTAAAGATGAATATTTAAATTTAAAGATTGATATTTTGGCACGGATGTCTTGAAACGGTTATGTATGTAATTCGAAAGTTTTTCGAAATGTTTTGATGTCATCATTGTTCGAATTTAGCTTTTACAAACACAAAAATTTTAAAAATCATAAATTCATTAATAAAACGCATTCTTTATGGAGTGAAAATACGCCAAGGCAAATACGACAATACTGATAAGTAGGGATGAGATTTCCATGCAAATGCATGTTTTTTGTCGACGAAAACTAAAAACGATTTTGACCAATTATTTTTCCGAATCAAGAAATTTGCTTTAAAATGGAATCGATTAGTTTTTGCATATTTTGGTTAAAATGCTATTTTTGCATATTTTGGTTTTAAGTGCATATATTGAGCATATTTCCAACTTTTAAGTGCATATGTTTGCATATTTTTTAAAACACAAATTGAAATTTATTTGTAGTAAAAACTTTTCGATTTTTTAGTGCATGAAAATCTCATCCCTACTGATAAGGCTCAATACTTCTACAAAAATTAGATTTTTGTGAATTTTCTACGTTTAAGCGTCCAACCTGAATCAAATTACGTCGCGTAAGGCGTAACGCCCAATAATTTTTCGTTTCTAATATTCAAATGTGAGTTACCTAAATCAAACGGACGTAAAAATTTCAAATTTGATGTGTTTGTTTTTGTTTTTTTTTACGTCGTGCGCTACGCATTTAATTCTGGTTCGACCCTAAAATAGAAATCAAGAAAACTATTATACAAAAAGAAGGCATCAGAGGGTGTTTAAAATTGAAAAACGCAGCCATATTTTGAAAAATATTATTTTATGTATGATAAGATTCAGAATTTGTTTCAATCAAAAAATTCCCAGGAATTCCCGGGAATAAAATTTTTTTAAAACGCTTTCCCGGGAATTGAAAAAGTCCGGGAATTTAGAAACCCTATTATCCATACATCGACTAGTTGTTTTCTTTAAAGTGCGTTCACACGAGAAAGAAATCTCGATAGAAAAATCGAAAATTTGTCATCCCTAGCATTCTTAAATATCATCTCTAAAATAAAAATATTTTGTTAACGTTATAATTTTTTTATTAAACAAAATACAGACTTCAAATCAAAAATAATATCAATATCTTCTAAAAACCTGTAATATTATCAAAAAAAGGTAAGAAATAGTGCGTTTTAGAGGAATTTGATTTGACACAATTATTGAAAAAGTCAAATTCACAGGTCGTTTTTTAGTCTTTGTCTAGCAGTTTTCTCTCCCGTGTAAGAGCGCCTTTACAGATTTTTTGGAGATATTGATACACTCAGAAGATTATGTAAGTTACTACATGTTAGTTGTTTGTATATTTTACAGTAGTTAGTAGCTTTCAACTACAAAGTCAGTATTTTTGTATGAACAATATCAAACAACTATTTCTGTTAGTTATTTTAAGTCGTTTTTTTTTGAATAACTAACAAAAAAGTACTGTAATGTAGTAACAGTTATTTAAAGTAGTTAATTTAATTTTTTTTTATCTCTTAAAAATTTTCAATGTTTTTTCCAAAAAAAAAAGTATTAATTTATAATTATAATACATAATTTTAATTAGAGCCTGAGCTAAACTGTCTTTACAGAAAAACAAAAATTTTAAAATAAATTTTCGTTTTTTTTATTTTCCACAACTTTTTAAAAAAAAAAAACTTGGAAAAAATTTGGTCTTCAATTTTTATTTCTGAAAAATTTTTTGAAAAAAAAATTACATACTTTATTGTTTATTTTATTTTTACTACATATTAGTTGTTTTAACTACAAATGTTAGTAATTTTTACTACATAAGTCAGTTGTTTTTGTCAGTTAAAATAACTAACATTGTTAGTTGATTTAACTGAAAAAGTAGTTGACCCCAAAACAACTTACAAAGTAGTTATTTTAACTGACATTTTTAGTTGAATTTACTAACATAATTTTTTGAGTGTATTATTTTTGATTTGAAGTTTGTATTTTGTTTAATAAAAAAATTATAACGTAAACAAAATTTAATTTTTTTTAGAGATGATATTTAAGAATGCTAGATGTGACAAATTTTCGATTTTTCTATCGAGATTTCTTTGTCTTTAAGGTGCGTTCATACGAGAAAGAAATCTCGATAGAAAAATCGAAAATTTGTCACCCCTTGCATTCTTAAATATCATCTCTAAAAAAAAAATTTTGTTTACGTTATAATTTTTTTATTTAACAAAATACAGACTTAAAATCAAAAATAATATCAATATCTTCCAAAAATCTGTAACATTATCAAAAAAAAGGTAAGAAATAATACGTTTTAGAGGAATTTGATTTGACACAATTATTGAAAAAGTCAAATTCACAGGTACACAGAGTCGTTTTTTGGTCTTTGTCTAGCAGTTTTCTCTCCCGTATAAACTCGCCTTTAGAAAAGTTGGTTATCGATACATCGATAATTAATTTTTTTATGAAAGTTTGTTATCGATACATCGATAACTGTTTTTTTAAGTTTATTATCGATACTTCGGCAACTAGTTTTCTTT